>CM062812.1:224654048-224861831 GCA_031772625.1 Pinus tabuliformis | reverse complement strand
TTGTCTATTTAAAATATATAATAATATATATATATATATATATATATATATATATAATATATATATATAATATATAATCCCTCTTAACCCTTAATAATTCCAGTATTAAAATAAATCTAAACTAATTTTAAAAAACCACAATCTCATCCAAAATTCTATAATCAAATTTCAATAAAAAAACCTAAAACATTTATTAATTAAACTTGTTGGACACCTAATCCTCTATGGGTTGGTGTAGAATGTGAACAACCATGAGTGTAAGGGCCCCGAGCTGCAGGTGGAAACGTGCGAGCGAAGAGCTGCGGCACAGTGGACAAAATATGACCAAGTGCAAAGTGTTTGGTGTATATACCCCATGGGCAATCCCGGGCGAGCCGATGGGCGGGCAAGCCGATGGACGGGCGAGCCAACGGGCAGGTGAACCAAACGATGGACACATGGTTGGGTCGGCCGGTGGGTGGGCCAACCCATTCGAAAGTTAAAACGGTGAAACGTATGGTCGGCTAGATGGATGGACGCGTTGGTTCATTGTTGGGCAAGCCATATACATAGGAGAACTTGGCATGGAGCTAAGGCAATCAATCAACCAAGCTTTCTAAGCGTCCAAGGGTGGAAAGGCGAAGAAGTGCGAAGTTGGTGGACTGAAACTGGGCGAAGGTGCAGGCGGACGACGTGCAGGGCCGAAGCACCCGAGCCGAGGAAAAGTCGTGCGAAGTCATCTGGGCGAGGGCGTCGTTTAGGAAAATCGTGCGAGGGCATCGTGCAAAAAAGTCATGCGAAGTCATCGGGCGAGGGCGTCGTTCAGAAAGTCATGCGAAGTCATCGGGCGAGGGTGTTCGTGCAGGATCGTTCGAGGGCGTTCAGGCAGGATCGTTTGAGGTTGTTCGAGGGCGCGACAGGGCGTCCGTTCGAACGGTCGTTCGAGGGCGTGGTAGGGCATCCACTCGAACAAACCGAGTTGGTCGAATGGTGAATCGGGCGAAGTCTTGAACAAGTGACACGACCCGTCGGTGGACAAGTTGGGTGTTCATTGGAAGCGCTCGACGAGTTAGACGAGCTGAACAGAACGCGTTCGGTGTGAATGTGCAGAGGCAAATGAGGAGTTGGTAGAGTCGTTTGGATGACCATGTGGGCATGCCGACGAGCTGGGCTAATCGAGTTGTGGCGGTGAATGTAAAAAATTCTAAGTGTAAATTTGGGGTTTCCTCAAGATTTAACTTGTATATTGTAAACTGTTATTATTATTATTACGGGCAGACTCATCATAGGGAGTTGCCCGTCCCAATTACACTGTTGTGTATTTCATGTTAATGTTGATTCATGGTGTAATGAAGTTAATATGATGAATGGTATAACGAAAGATATGCTTAGCTGTTGAAAAATAAACTAAGTATAAAAGTAAGGCGTAGTCCACGATCGCAAGTATTAGTGAAAAGAAAGTGGTCTGTGGTGTCACACCTCCTATAGTGTGGCTGGAAGAGTACCACCACTGTAGGGGCATGACAGGTGGTATCAGAGCTGGTGAAGTGAGTCAAGGAGCTGATCCCACTAGACTATCATGACAGGTGGTATCAGAGTTGATGAATGATGGGAAGTTGAATACTTGACACTCGTGACAGGTGATTTAGAGAATCAAGGAGGATGTCTATCTTGCAAAAAATGGGTTTTGCAACCTTCGAAGAATGGCAAGGAAGTCTACTTGAAGAATCAAGTGAGTTTGAACAAAGAATTGCGGAAGTGGGCAAGGACTTGTTCGAAACAAGAGATGCTCTTTGCACTTTGGTCAAGGAAGGATCTCTGACATGAATAGGGATGAAGCCTATCGACTTGCAGGGAAAGTGGACTTGTTTGATGCAGAATTCAAGGAGTTTAAGATAAGGCAGGACTTGATTCGAAAGAAGCGGGAATGGTTAGCTCTTAAGAAAAAGTAGTTCATAGCTTTCATTCAGGATAAGGGGAAAGCTACAGATTGCGATGATGAGAAAGAGGAAATCGTGATAGTTGAGGATGTTGCAGATGTGACAACGATAGAGGATGAACTTGAGATTGATCAAATTGGACTAGGATCGTGCAGTTTGCAGACATTGGTGAATGAGGAAACTCACATGGAGGGGCCTCATGATGAAGTAAGTATTATTGATACTTGTGTTTCAGTGAGACTTTTGGAAGATGAACTGGCTGCAGGGAAGAGAAAAATCAGTTTGCCAATGTAAGGGAGGATCTTACCATGGATGTCTACAATTGATCCAAAATTGGATCCTTAAAATCTCTTAAAGTTACCCAAACTCTGTAAAGAAACTCATGCTGAAGTTTAAAGTCTTGTGGATGTCGGAGCTATTAGAAATAACCTCTGAATAATGGTAATTTTGCAGCTAGCATGGGGCAACAAGGACCTTCGGTCAAAGCAATTGACCGTTGGCCATGGAGACTGTGCATGGCACAAAAATAACAGTTGGGAGGTTCAAACCCAGAAACAGAGGCTGTTTTAGATGCGCATCGCTGGGAAAAACCCCTCGAGAAGGAAAATACCTGAGCGCTCGGTCACAAGGGAAACTGGAAAAAACATGGGAAAAGCGCTAAAACAGAAGGTGGGTCCTGCGCTCCAAAACTGGCGGAATATTGGAGGCGTTTTTGGCGGTAAGCGGGTTTTTCAGACGACCCAACGATTCCATACATTGAATGACGCGTGTCCAGTAGATGAGAGAGAAAACCAGTCTCATCGCGGGCTAACGTTCGAGCAAGTCACCCGTGCGATAAGAGCGATAACCATAGGATCTGGAGGCCCCAGATCTAACGGCGGATATTGCATCCAATGGATGACTGGAACCAAGGGAGAAATAAGATATGACACATAAAGATTTGAAGTCCGACGGGGACGATGAGTTGGCAGAGATTCATGTTTCGCGGAAATTCTTGGATTAAACGGAAAAAACGGTCATTTCAAATGATTGACTGTTTCTGGTAAACCTGACACTTATCCATTACGGAATAGGTGGTCGTTTCCCTGTGAGGTGATGTAGTGACTGTAACAACCGAAAGAAGGAATTCAAGCGGACAGAGGCAGGAACGAGAGAGCTAAAAGAGGAAATGAATAGTCAGGAAACAGATGGCTTAAAGCCACAGAATGACAGAGAGAGAAAGGGGAAATGCAAAGAGGGGACAGAAGAAGAGAGGAGAGCGAACAACGAAAAAAAGCTGAATGCGCAGATAGTCTTGGTCAGAGATCGAGTGAAAATCCAGAGAACTCAATTGACAGCAATATTGTTGTTGGACTTGCTTGGAGGTCGAGTGACTCACAAAGGCATGCAAATGCCAAGAGAAAGAGCTTAGAGAAGCCAGAGCAGAGAGCCATGACCAAGCCAGAGCACAAGCCAGAGCCAAGAGCCAGAGCGAGCACCAGAAGCGAGAGCTGAGAGCCAGAACCAGAGCCTGAGCCCAAGAGCCAGAGCCAGAGTCAGAGCCAAGAGCCAGAGCAAGAGCCAGAGCCAGAGCCAAGAGCCAGAGCTAGAAAGTCGAAGAGCTCCAAGAGCCAAGGGATAAGATGGTGTTCTGAGCCCAATGTTCCTGTGTAAAACATTGGAGTTGAGTATGGAACTTGTAAAAGAACTGTTGCCATAATCCCAGAGAGCCTAATCGAGTTGATTAGAGCTCAAGGAGACGTAGCCCAAGATATCAGGGTGAAATCCATATTATATTGTTGTCTTATGTGTTTGTTTTTATTGCTGCTTTATCTACTATTATATGCATTTATATATCAGTTTAAGCACATTCCCATATCAGCACAAACAATAGATTTTAAAGTAAATAATCAGCTGAAAACTAAACACAAGCGTACACCCATATTTTCAAGCATTTCTTAATTCCGCATTGGTTAATCATTAAGACTTGGGAAAATTTAAAGCTTTGGAAGTGGGAGAGGTTCTTGTAAGTTAGACAAGAATCCTAAGAGCCCCATTTTCAAATCAGGTGGTATCAGAGCTTAAGATTGATTAACCCCTACCTTCAAGGAAGGTTGTATTAGAATGCTTGATTGACAGGGCAAAGGTTGCTTGTCTGAAGTTGTTTGGATAGTCAAGGATTGATTACCTCATCGATTGTATGCTTGGTTGCAAACTGACTATTGTTTGAGTTTGCAGAGGTGAAGGGAAAGCTATTGATAGCTCAGTCCAGGAAGGAAAAGAAGGAAGAAGGGCTGAAGGCATTCTTCTATCCCAAAGGACCTCAAAGCAACCCTTGAAGCACAAGAGGTTTGTTGCAAAAGGTTGCTTGAGTAAGCTCTTTAATAATCTTGTTTGAAGTTTTTTTGTGCATTTTGAAAATGACAACTTCTACAAGTGAGTTCTCAAATTTTTCTTACTCTCCAAGTTCCTTTGATGGGAGACATGAAGCAAGGCTTGTCCACCATGATGGATATGGTGAGAGAAATGTATGAGGATGGTAGGAAGAGAAACCTACTTAGAGAGTAGTTGAATTTCATGGAGGAAGAGAAGCAGATGCTTTCTGGAAAATTGCAGGAAATGGAGAGGCAACTTCATATTGCAAATATGAACTTGAAAAGGATGCATGAGTTGGAGTCACAACTCTTTGTTGCAAAAGAAGCCTTGGCCAAGTATCATCTTGAAGAAGAGGTAAACCATTCCTGTTTGTCTTCAAATTCTTCTAAGAATGCTTATATTGGTTCTTTTGAAAAACATACTAGAGGCATAGGTTCCAAGCTAATGTCCAAGATGGGCTATGAAGGAAAGGGCTTGGGAAAGCATGCACAAGGTATTGTTGAACCAATAATGGTTGAGGAAAGGCCTAAGTATTTGGGTCTTGGTTATGGACAATCTTATGGAGAGAGTTCCAAAGCTTCCATGAAGGCCATTGAAACAGTTCCCAAAGGGAGTTTCATTGCAGGTCCTCTACCTCAGAAGTGTGAAGATTGTATTCAGGAGGAATGTAATAGCTCGAAACATCATTCGCAGGATGCAGGTGTTCAGAAGCACATACTTGAACTAGAGGGTTGTGGAAACTCTGACAGCCTTGAAGAAAGTGATAGTGTTCCAAAGGGAGCTACTTCTTCATTTGTCTCACCTCCTCATGAAGGCAATAAAGGTGAAAGAGGCAGGTATAAATCTGGTTCTAAACACATTCCTTTTGATTTTGTAAAGCATGGAAAAAGAATTGCATGTTCCTTTTGTGGTTTGGATAACCATTATGTTTCTAGATGTTGGAAGAGGATGGCCACATATAGGAAACTTTTGAAGGAAAAGAAGCAAGCAGCCAAAGGTCCACAAGACAAGGAAAATCATGTTGTCAAAAGGATGCACATGTGTTGCACTTACTTCCATAAGCAAGGGCATCTTGTTGAAAGGTGTTGGACTTTGAATCCAGCACTGCTTCCACCAAAGTTGAAGGAGAAGGTGGAAAAAGAAAATGGCAGGGATGGAAATAAAGATTCCATGATTGATGTGTTTCAGGATGATTCACATATTGATGCTGATGTGCAAACAGAGGGACCTTTGAAATGGATTGGTAAGAAATGGTTAGAATTCTTATCCAATTAAGACTGCATGTCCCTTGATGCATCTATTTGCATTTCTTTGTAGAATAAATGCAAGTTGCAGGATCTTACCAAAATGGTAAATGGAAAGAGGTTGAGTAGGAAACTCACTTTATTGCTGCAACAATATATTTCATCTCAGCTTCGAAAGTACAGTGTGCTTAAGTGAAAGTTGAAGGACAAAATGCATGCATGAGCATGAGATGCATGTAATTTGGCTTGGGAGAAGTTAACTTGGTCTCCAAAATGGAGATAATGATGAAGTGTTTCATCTTTTGGAAAAGAGTCCTAAAGGTATTTTTCTACATGCTTGACCTGAAGGGTCATTTGTTTTAAAGGCATGTTTTATTGGCTGGTTATCTAGTCAATCATTTGTATGCAGATATAAGATAGGGAACGGTTCACAAGATGTGAAATCTGTTTCTTTGTTGAAGTAGGAGTTAGCCCATGCAATTGTTGTCTATATGCCTGCTGTTGTTAACAGTTGTTGTTGGAAGCTTTTCAAACAGGTACAAATGAAAGTTTTGTGGAGCAGATGTACTTCACATTTGTTTGAGCCACCTTGGATCAAGGATCAAGGCAAAGAAGTTCAAACTACCTTCTGTAAACTTCACAGCAGAAGTTTTGCATGAAGTCAAGGAGGAAAACAGTTCTTCCTGAGACGACCAACCCATCCAAGAAGGGAAGTGGTCAAAGATTTTGGTTTAGAGGCACTATGCAAAGGCAAGTGTAGGGAGGCTGAAAGAAGAGGGTGTTGTTACTCTCATTTACTGCTCAAATCAGTGTATCGGTCTTTTTGGTGGGCCACTTGATGGTCAAAGCACTTGACCGTTGGCCCATGGAGACTGTGCATGGCACAAAAGTAGCAGTTGGGAGGCTCAAACCCAGAAACGAAGGCTATACCCCTCGAGAAGGAAAAGCCTCGAGCGCTCGGTCGCAAGGGAAAACCGGAAAAACCATACGAAAAGTGGTAAAACAGAAGGTGGGTCCCACACTCCAAAACTGGTGGAATATCGGAGGTGTTTTGGGTGGTAAGTAGGTTTGTCAGATGACCTAGTGATTCCATACATTGAATGATGCGTGTGTCCAGGGGATGAGAGAGAAAACCTCTCTCATCGCGGGCTAACATTCGAGCAAGTCACCTGTGTGATAAGAGCGATAATCGTAGGATCTAGAGGCCCAGATCTAATGGCGGATATTGCACCCGATGGATGACCAGACCCGAGGGAGAAATAAGCTATGGCACATAAAGATTTGAAGTCCGACGAGGACGATGAGTTGGTAGAGATTTGTGTTTCACGGGCATTCTTGGAGTAAACGGAAATAACAACCATTTCAAACAATCGAGTGTTTTCGGTAAACCTGGCACTTATTCGTTACGGAATACGTGGTCGTTTCCCTGTGAGGTGATGCAGTGACTGTAACAACCGAAAGAAGGGATTCAAACAGACAGAGGCAGGGAACGAGAGAGCTGAAAGCGGAAACGAACAGTCAGGAAACAGATGGCTTAAAGCCACAGACTGACAGAGAGAGAAAGGGGGAATGCGCAGAGGGGACAGAAGAAGAGAGGAGAGTGAACAACGAAAAAAAGTTGAATGCGTAGAGAGTCTTGGGAGTCACTTGGAGGTCGAGTGAAAAGCCAGAGAACTCAATTGGTAGCAGCATATTGTTGTTGGAATTGCTTGGAGGTCGAGCGACTCACAAAAGCATGCAAAGGCCGAGAGAAAGAGCTTAGAGAAGTTAGAGCAGAGAGCCACGCGCCACAACCAAGCCAAGAGCTAGATCGAGTGCTAGAAGTGAGAGCTGAGAGCCAGAACCAGAGCCCGAGCCCAAAAGCCAAAGCCAGAGAGAGAGCCAGAGCCAAAGCAAGAGCCAGAGCCAGAGCCAAGAGCCAAAGCTAGAAAGCCAAAGAGCTCCAACAGCCAAGGGATAAGATGGTGTTCTGAGCCCAATGTTCTTGTGTAAAACATTAGAGTTCAGTGTGGAACTTGTAAAAGAACTGTTGCCATAATCCCAGAGAACCTATTTGAGTTGATTAGAGCTCAAGGAGACGTAGCCCAAGATATCAGGGTGAACTCCATATTATATTGTTGTCTTATGTGTTTGTTTTAACTGCTGCTTTATCTACTGTTATATGCATTTATATACCAGTTTAAGCACATTCCCATATCAGCACAAACAACAGATTTTAAAGTAAATAATTAGCTGAAAACTAACACAAGCCTACACCCATATTTTCAAGCATTTCTTAATTCCACATTGGTTAATCGTTAAGACTTGGGAAAATTTAAAGCTTTGGAAGTGGGAGAGGTTCTTGTAAGTTAGACAAGAATCCTAAGAGCCCCATTTTCAGATCAACGATGAGACCTTGTATGGAAAAGCAAAAATCATTGATTGTTGCAGGACTAGTTAGGGTTGTTTGTGACCTTATGATAGAAGGTACAAGGGCCCGTGACAAGGGAGGAACCTGATGATCGTTGCGGAGGAATGGGTCATGCTTTAGCCACATGGAGAAATTGGCTAAGTGCCCGACATGACTCATGGACAGAATGAGAGAGGGCACACACTTGAGTATGGTGATACTTGGGTGGACTTCTCATGGCCGAGACCAAGAGGAAGTTTTGTGGAATCTTTAGTGGGGAAGCCATGGTGGAAGAGACTCATATGTTGATGTTATGGTTGGGTGATCGAGTTCACTAGAACGATTTGCAGGCTTGGATGAGGATGATCAATTGAATTGATGGGTCTACCTAGTTGGACAACATGGGCAACTTGAGTCATGGACATCAAGTTGGAGACATGGAGCATGGCAGTCTTAAGCAAGGAAATTATGTAGGAGCACTTGTAGAGGTGTCATTTATGGGCATCCAATGAGGAGTGCTAAGGCAGGGATGTTTTGCAGGTGGATTTGCTGATGTGACATGGAGATTTTTTATTTATGAGCCGATGGAGATGTTGTGCACTCTTGTAAAACAAGGCCATGGAATGGTTGGACTTGTGAGCAGACTATGGAGCATTCCTACTACATGGAGAGCCGAGGCATATTGTAGAGACCTTTGGGTTGAGACATGTATGTGTGCTAGGGTGTTGGTTGGAGATGACTCATGGAGCTCATGATGACATGAGGTTGTGACTTTTGGGGACTTCATATATGGTGGACTTAGAGGATCTGATGCATTGAGAAGCTGAGGTTGGGGACTTTGATGCAGGATGGGGTGCATACTTTTGAGTCATGTATGGGTATGCTTGAAAGAGTGACTTGATGTGGAGGATTGATATGAGACACTTTGGAGTGATGGAGTTACAACGATGATGATGCCTTGGTGGCAACACTTGGGCATGGGTTGAGCCGAGACTTAACCACTTTTTACACATGGATGGATGAAACAGGTGTATACTTGTTTCTATCGCAAACTTGAGGGATGGCACATTGCAGATATGATGGAGGTTGCTTCATGAACTTGGATGTGGCACATCGAGAGTCGGGTTTGATGAGAGGATCTCTTCATTTTGAGGAGATGGATCTTATACATATGGATGATGATGTTGGATAGATGTGGCTGATTTCATGCAACACATTGATACCAAACATCATGGACAACATGTTGCAGACAAGATGGAGACTACTTCATGGACCTGGGCATGGCTTACTTAGATGGAGATGGATTCTTGATCGAGTTGATGATGTGACAGATGTTCTGAGAAAAGACTGATGATGGCATAAGGATGTGCATTCTTATGGTTTGAGTGTGACAGTTGGACTGATCACCCGACTAGTTCAAATCATGGGGCTCGAGCAGTGTACAAAGATGTGTTAGCATTATGTTGGAGTATCATGGCAGTAGTTCACACAATGGCGACACATGATGAGGTCGACACGATATGTTGCAGTAAGCATGTAGCTTGAGTTGGAGGGACCAGCCTTCCACAGGGGAAGCAGCATGTCGAGATTTGTGACAAATGTGGTTGATGATCATGGATTCAGGAGGCTTTCTGATGTATGACATATCGACATATCGGTGTTTTATATGACATTGGTATGGATATCTTGGTGATAGATAGTTGCTAGGATGAGAAATTGTTGAGGGTGAAAATGATTTCAAGTGGGGCAGAATGTAAGGGCCACGAGCTATAGGTGGAAACGTGCGAGCGAAGAGCTGCAGCACGGTGGACAAAATATGACTAAGTGCGAAGTGTTTGGTGTATATACCTCGTGGGTGGTCCCGAGCGAGCCGATGGACGGGCGAGCTGACGGGCAGGTGAGTCAATGGACGGGCAAGCTGATGGGTAGGTGAACTGAACGATGGACACATGGTTGGGTCGGCTGGTGAGCGGGCCAACCTGTTCGAAAGTTAAAATGGTGAAACATATGGTTGGCTAGATGGATGGACATGTTGGTTCATTGTTGGCGAGCCATATACATAGGAGAACTTGGCATGGAGCTAAGGTAGTCAATCAACCAAGCTTTCTAAGCATCCAAGGGTGGAAAGGCGAAGAAGTGCGAAGTTGGTGGACTGAAACAGGGAAAAGGTGTAGGCGGACAGCGTGCAGGGCTGAAGCACCCGAGCCAAGGAAAAGTCGTGCGAAGTCATCTGGGCAAGGGCGTCATTCAGGAAAATCGTGCGAGGGTGTCGTGCAAAGTCATTGGGTGAGGGCGTTGTTCAGGAAAATCGTGCGAGGGTGTTAGGCAAGGGTGTTGTGCAGAAAAGTCGTGCAAAGTCATTGGGCAAGGACGTCATTCAAAAAGTCGTGCAAAGTCATTAGGTGAGGGTGTTCGTGCAGGATTGTTTGAGGGCATTCGGGTAGGATTGTTCGAGGTCATTCAAGGGAATGGCAGGGCGTCTGTTCGAATGGTCGTTCGAGGAGTCGTTTGAAGGTGTGGCAAGGTGTCTGCTCGAATGACCCGAGTTGGTCAAACAGTGAACCAGGCGAAGTCTTGAATGGGTGACACGACCCACCGGTGGACGAGTTGGGCGTTCAGTGGAAGTGCCCGATGAGTTGGACGAGTTGAACGGAACACGTTCGGGTGAATGTGCGGAGGCAAATGAGGAGTTGGGCAGAGTCATTCGGACGACCATGTGGGCGTGCCGATGAGCTGGGCTAACTGAGTTGTGCCGGTGAATGTAAAAATATTCTAAGTGTAAATTTGGGGTTTCCTCAAGATTTAACTTGTATATTGTAAATTGTTATTATTATTATTACGGGCAGACTCATCATAGGGAGTTGCCCCTCCTAGTTATACTATTGTGTATTTCATGTTAATGCTGATTCATGGTGTAATGAAGTTAATATGATGAATGGTATAATGAAAGATATGCTTAGCTGTTGAAAAATAAACTAAGTATAGATGTAATGCATAGTCCATGATCACAAGTATTGGTGAAAAGAAAGTGGTCGGTGGTGCCGCACCTCCTATAGTGCGGTTGGAAGAGTACCGCCAGTGTAGGGGCATGGTAATGAGAGTCCAAGAGACCTTGGGATGTGGAACCCAACGGTCACACAAATGTACTATAAATGTATATCATTGTCAAATAATAGATGCACTCTCCTGCTTATCTTTAATATTCTGTTGCTGCCATGTGTGTGTTTAACATGGTATCAGAGCGGGCGATCTCCTGCCCTGCTCAAGTATGAGCCACTTGTTTATGTGAGCTTGTTTTTCTGTGGCCTTTCTATACATGTTAGTCTTGTACCTCTGTTCTAGACTGCCATCTCTGTCAAATCTCTGTTGTTGAATGAGTTGGTCGAGAGTTAAATGTTATACCATACCTTGAATTTCGTGAACCACCTTAATACGCTTTCCAGAATCTATCTGCACTAGTCAGAGCGCAGGTCTCAAATTAGTTTTATATAGTGTAACTCCTGTCAGATTTCTCTGCCATATTTTTCTGTCCTCACGTTAGTTTTATTGAATGGTGTCTTTAATAATTAGTGGGGTTGGTTGAATGATGGCTCCCTACACACAGTCTGCCTATTGGCCCCAATACACTGCTCTCTGAATGCTCCTTCGACTGGTACGTTGCCACCCATACCAACCGATTTCCTACAGGCATAACGCCCTCAATCGAGGACCAGAACTTGAGTCTGGCGCCTTAGATCACTCGGCCATCCTTAGCTATATCTCACATTCGAGATCCTTAACAATGAGATAGCATTCGGGTTTGTCACATCGAATTATGTCTATAATGTATCGAATTTTCTGGAAACCATCCCATGTGTTGCCATCATCGTGTTAATCGCATAGACTGGCAACCGCGGCAATGAAACCTACGAAAGTGAACTTGATGCTAGAATAGACGTTGCTTCGATGTTTACTAGTTCTAAGATTGTCGGTGGAGAGTATTAGCGTATGGAGTGATTAGAGCGAAGAACACAACGTTTGCAATGGAGTTTTCGATTCGAATGGTGGTATGACTACACAAGAGAAGCACAACATTATGTGGATGCTCCATACAAATTAGGCACACTGTATCATCCCACTCTTTCTTCTGAGCATTGATTTCTTCATCTTTCAATGAGTTTTCTCCAGAGATAAGATGCTGCTCCTTGTAAGGATGATATCTGGATCACCTAGCCTTGTGCGAAACCAAGTTATTGGACTGCTCAAGATCCTTTGGCATCTTTATCTATTAACTGATTTGGGTATCACCTCATAATCACTCTCTGACACCGAAAGGAAGTGCTCATCAAGTTCTGCTAAGACCTCATAATCGCTCTCATCAAGTTACTTGACGAACGTCTCTGTCCAACTTTATGATTCGCTTCAATCGAGCCAGAGGAAATGGTGGCACATTTGCATTTGAATTCCTTCTCTGACTAAATGAGATTCCTACTCTTGTTGCCGTTGTAACTGCTTATCCTCTTTTGAGGGCTCCAGATGGGGATGAGGTTGATTGTATTCTGCCTTCTGTGCATCTGTGAGGGATTTCCATAGCTGAGAGAGAGCTTTTTGCGGGGATGTTAGGGTGCGATTGCTTGACCTTTTCTCTGTTGAGGTTGCAGAAATTGAAGTATGGCGATAGCTTCTTAGCCTTCTTCACTATTTCCCTTACGCTTCTTGCTCGATCCAACCATGGTATGTCCCATCCAATTACCACTGTTGCTACCTTGATCTGATACTCTGCACAACTGTTCTATGTATAACATCTGATTCTATGTATAACTGTCAGTTCTGCAATTCTGGATGTATGTTTGGTTGTTTTTACCCCCAACATATAGTCGATCTTTAGCTACATCAAAGTAGATATTCGATAGGTCTACTATAGCAAAGCGTTGTATAATCTGGAAAATCTTATAGAACTGATAGTGTCCACCATTTCACTATACCCGTCTTGCACCTGAAACAAGGCATAGCTCACCATCGTATACATCCACGAAATTATTCTTAGCCCAGAAAAGAGTCTGTGTGTGATTCACATCTTGTTGTTGCTCAGGGACATATTGTGAAACAACTACTCAGTCAACTTGCAAGCCTACTCGTACTCTTCCATGCAATACATTTAAGAGTTCAGCACAACCCAGAAGCAGAAAGAAAAGGTTGAATGTTATGAGTTTGGTATACGTGTGTGTTGATTGATTGAATTGTGCATTGATTGAAATCTTGGGAGGTTGAACGTCTCTATGCGTTAAATCTCAGTGCGCTAGTCTATTTATAAAATCGATTGTGTACCATTTATATGACCTTGGGACTCCTCAACCTAAGGAATCTAATTGACTCGAAGAAAGGAAGTGTGGACACCATTTTCTAATCTGCATTGGAATCCTATGGACCTGTAAAAAGAGGCAACTTGTTTAGCGAATCAATTCATGTATGTGACGAAATTTGCGAGGTAGAGGAAGGTTCCAATCCAAATAATTATTCCTGATGAGCAAACTGATAACTAGACTCATGTTGTTTTGACATTGGAGCACTATATTCTCTGCTTTCACAAAGAGTTTCCCGGGACCTTTCCTCAGGAGAAGGCACAGGTAGTGGTGACCGACCTCGCCAATCAAGAATATCAGGCTCTGCATATCGAATATGATATTGCACATGTATATTGATATCACCACGACCCCAACTTGATTCATCAATGACAAGCTCTTCAATGCATGGAGTCCTAAATGCATTCTGATAACAAAATTGTCATTGCTTATATATTGAGCAGTCCTACATATATGGGTTGTTGTGTTGAAGCTTTATTCCAACATTTTTTTTTGAGTTATTTTGAAGATAACTGCAAACAAGTTGTATGATCGTTTGGTCCTTTTTCAGAGACATTGCTGCAGATTTTGACAATCTAGAGACTATTATCCAAACCACTCTATTAATTTCTATTTTTCTAGCTTACAAAAAGTAGAGCTACTTCAATACTCTTTTGTTGTAAGTGAAAATGGCTCTAATTGGTGATGTATTAGGTTTATTAAATACCTTGATACATTCCACTATAGATGAGATGGTAAACATCACCAAGGACAATCTTTTCGACATTAAAATATGTCTGCAAAATGCACAAGACAAGATTGAATTTTTGCAGCTTGAATCTCAGCTACAACAAGCAGAATTACAACAATGGAGTCGTCATTCTGAACCTGTTTCTGTTTAGAACAATGAAATAGACTCCCATAAATAGCAAGTCAATAATGTTACAAATTCAGATCCAGTGCCCAATGAAGCAGCAAAGTCACATGCAGATGTAGAAGTTCAGTCTGCACTTCCCAAGCCCATCATCAAACCGTGGGAAGAGCTTGTTCACAACAAAGCACAGAACCGGTGTTTGATATGACAAGGACGTGTCCTTTCATATTCCAGATTACTCAAAGCCCATCCAGTTTCAGAGTGCTAGGTTTATTCATGACAGTTCATCTTCAGCTGTTCCAGATTTTGCCCCTCTTCCATAGCAACAACAACAAATTGTGAAATTCCAACACTGTGACTGAGTTGGCCATATGAAAGATCATTGTTTTGATCTTCATCCATGTAAGAATTGTCATAAAACCAATCATTCTTTAAACAAATGCTTCAGAAATAAACCTCTCTCAAGAACAAAGATTCATCTTGGATGGATCACTTCTTGGCAATGGGCTTCAATAGCCAAGAAGATATTTCACTCATACAAGAGGATTTGTTCTTGAATATTGAAAAGTCTTGCAGTTCAGATTTCTTCATCTTCTCACCTTGTATCTGACAGGGGGGAAATGATGGTCATCTACAAGCTTCAAAGCCACGTCAAGCGAGCCTGAGCCACAACCTACCATACTAGATTCAGAGTCGTAGCCAGAGACAAAGATTCCCTTGAACATGCCTTCAGTGAGTGACACCTCTTCAAATAATTGGGGACACTTCCTCTAACAGAAGACTTCAGCTTCTTGCTAGTTTTAGAAGAGTTCTAGGAATTGCATCAAGCATTCCAGAGTTTTTGGTCATCCTTAAACCATCACAGGTTGAGACCTCCCTTTTCAGGTTGAGGTTCTCCATTTTATGCGGGGTGAGACCTCCCTTTATTGGTTGAAGGTTTCCCTCTTCAAAACATCAGGAGCACTTCCTCTAGCAGAGGACCTGAGCTTCATGCCAGACTTGGAAGAGTTCTGGGAACTACACTGAGTGTTCTAGTGTTGGTGGTCATCCTTAAACCATCGCCCTTTATACCAACATTTTAGAGAGCACATTCAGCCTAGTGCTACCATGTTTTTTGCACATTTTGTATTACAGCTCTCTTCTTGGACTCATACATAACCCTTCGGATTAAGGGGGGGAATTTTGGACACCTAATCCTCTATGGGTTGGTGTAGAATGTGAACAGCCATGAGATTCCAAGAGACCTTGGGATGTGGAACCCAACGGTCACACGAATGAATTATAAATGTATATCATTGTCAGATAATAGATGCACTCTCCTGCTTATCTTTAATATTTTGTTGCTGCCATGTGTGTGTTTAACAAAACTGCACATTATTACTTTAAATACAAATATAAATATGGTGGAAATAGACACCCTTATCGATGATCGAATGCTCCACCAACTTCGTAATACTACTATTGATGTTTGAATGTTCCACTGACTTCATTATGCTTCACCTCGGTGAATGTTGGATTGTTGGATATGCTTAATGCTTTTTTTTTTTAATTTCTTTTATCCACTATATTATTTTTGATGATTTAAGCAAAATCTATGTTGGGTTGTGTTATATTCTTTCCATGTAGTTAACAGGGGGTTTGAGGGTACCAAAATTTTGGTTTTGGACCCTATGTTAGGTTGGGTGGACCCACCTATGGTTTTGTGCATGATTTTCGCACATGTTTTTGGACGTGATGGTTTTTAGTCCATGGTTTTGGATGCGATGGTTTTCGGTCCATGGTATTGGATGCTTCGGCATGTATAAATATGTATTGTAACATTGAAAAGAACATAATGAAAAATCAAGCTGGTAGTCCCGGTTTTGGGATCCAGGGGAAAATCTCTGTGTATATGTGTTTTATGTGTTATGCTCTTGCAATGTTTATTTTATGTGTTTTAGAATTCATATGCAGTAATTTCTGTACAGGTTTAAAACCTACATTTGGTATCGGAGCTATTTTGGCTTCAAGTGGACGCCTTTATTGCTGAGGGCTTTCGCTTGGGCCTGTGGTAGACTCTGTTCAGTGGGAGATCTGCGAGATCGATTCTGGTGGTGAAAGAAGATGGCGAACAATGGAAAGATAGAGATCAAGAAATTTAATGGTCAGAGTTTTGAGTTGTAGAAACTGAAGATGGAGGATCTATTGGTGGATAAAGATCAGTGGATCACCATAGATCCGGGTACTAAACCAATAGGAGTGTCTAATGAAGAATGGAAGAAGTTGGATCGGAAGGCAAAGATCACAATATGATTGTGTGTCTCAGATTTAGTATTGCTGAATGTATTAGAGGAAGCTACAATGAAGGCTTTGTGGGACAAGTTAGGGACTTTGTACTAATCTAAGTCTCTGGTGAATAAAATGTTCCCACAGAAAAAGCTATATAACTTGAGGATGAAAGATGGAGACTCAGTGACAGAGCATCTAAATGCATTTAATACTGTGGTAAGTCAGTTAGCATCTGTTGATATTAAAATTTTAGATGAAGATAAGTGCATCAGTTTGTTGTGTTCTCTACCAGATTCATGGGATAGTCTAGTTATTGCAATAAGTAGCAATGCAACTGCCTTGCATTTTGATGAAATAGTCTCATCCTTGCTGACGGAGGAGATGAGATGGAAAAATATGGAGAGAGAAAATGGTGATGCCTTGTCTATACGAGGGCGGACCCAAAACAGAAACAAAAATAAGTCATCGAGTGGGAGATCTAAATATAAAGGGAGATCTAAATCTCCAGGAAAACCTGTAAAGGTGGTGTGCTAGAAATGTGGAAAGGAAGGGCACTACAAAAGGGACTATAAACCTAAAGCTCCTGACAAAGGAAAGGGATCTGATGAGGCTCCTTCTGCAGAGGCGAAAACCACCTCAGATGAAGGTGGGGATGTGTACTTGGTTTCTTCAAGTACACATGTAGATCACGAGGCATGGTTGATTGATTCAGGTGCATCCTTTCACTTCACTCCCCATAGAGAGTGGTTTTGTGAGTATGAGAAATATGATGGTGGTGATGTCTTCTTGGGGGATGACAGGGAGGCTAGAATCATTGGTCGCGGAAAAGTAAAGTTGAAATTGCAAGGTGGAAGGGTTAGAATGCTTCCAAGTGTTCTACATATTCCTACATTAGCCAGAAATCTAATTTCTGTTAGCAAGCTGGATGATGCAGGTGTAAAAACAATGTTTGAGAAGGATACCTACAAGATGGTTCAGGGAGCACTGGTATTGATGCGGGGAGTTCGAATTGGAACTCTGTACAAGCTGCAAGGTAGCACTGTTATTGATGGGTGCAATAGTTCTCTGGTTCCTGAAAGTGGAGTAGAAAATATAGTGGTCTCTAGAGAGAAGACCATGTTGTGGCATCAAAGGCTTGGACACATTGGAGAGAAGGGCCTTCGAATACTTTATGGTAAAGGTATGGTAGAAGGTATGAGTAATAGCTCTCTGGATTTTGATTTTTGTGAAAATTGTGTATATGGGAAGCAGAATCGGGTGAGTTTCCCCTCTGGTAGTAAGAGGGCGAAATAGATATTAGAGCTTGTGCATAGTGATGTGTTTGGACCTGTGAAGGTTCCATCACTGGGTAAGTCTGTGTACTATGTATCATTTATAGATGATTTCTCAAGGAATACATGGATATATTTCCTTAAGAAAAAATCTGAAGTCTTTGACAGGTTTAAAGAATTTAAGGCTCTCGAGGAAAATTAGACAGAGAAGAAGATAAAGGTGATGAGGACAAATAATGGTGGAGGGTTTTGCAGCAAGGAATTTGAAGATTTCTGTAAGAAGTGTGGTATATCACGGCAGAAAACTACTCCATATACACCTTAGCAAAATGGAGTTGCAGAAAGAATAAACAAGACATTGATGGAAAGCGCAAGAAGCATGCTCAGTGGTGCCGGGTTAGGACAAGGATTCTAGGCAGAGGCGGTGGATACTGCATGTTACCTGGTCAATAGGTCACCTTCATCAGCGTTGGAGGATAAGACTCCATAAGAGGTATGGATTGGTAAAAAATCCTCTCTTTCACATCTGAGAGTATTTGGATGTGATGCATATGTACATGTTCCAAAGGAGAAGCGAATCAAGTTGGACAGTAAATCTGAAAAGTTCATCTTTATTGGGTATAAGGATGGTTTAAAGGGTTATAAGCTTTGGAACCCAATCACACGAAAGGTTGTGTACAACCGAGATGTGGTGTTCAGAGAGGTGAAAGATGTTATTAAACATGAAGTCCAACGAAAGAAACCAGAGAAGATAGAGTTTGAGCTAAAGGAGGAAGAATCAGACTCTACAGTAGTTTATGAATCAAAAGATGAAGAGCCACAAAATCCGGCTGTGAGAAGATTAGTTCGAGAAAGAAGGTAGCCTAAAAGGTATAGTCCATTTGCTTTCTGTTCAAATTTTGCTTTATCTATTACTGACAATGATCCCAGAACTGTGAAGGAAGCAGTAGATTCAGAGGATGGAAAACTCTGGAAAGAGGCCATGGTTGATGAAATGGCATCTTTGCACAAAAATGAGGCTTGGGATCTGGTGGAGTTGCCGGCTGGAAGGAAACCCATTGGCAGCAAATGGGTGTTCAAAAAGAAGACAAATGCAGAAGGAAAAGTGGAGAAATACAAAGCTTGGTTGGTAGAAAAAGGTTATTCCTAGGTGCTAGGAATTGATTTTGGTGATATTTTTTCTCCTATTGCCAAGGTAACTTCTATTAGATTACTTTTATCTATTGCTGCTGCTTTTGATTTTGAGGTAGAACAGATGGATGTGAAGACAACATTTCTTCACAGGGATCTGGAAGAGGAAATCTACATGAAGCAACCTGAAGGCTTTGCAGCAAAGGGTAAGAAAGAATTGGTATGCAAGTTAAATAAGTCTCTATATGGGTTAAAACAGTCACCAAGGATGTGGTATCAGAAATTTGATACATTTATACGGGGACTTGGCTTCACCAAAAGCAAAGAAGATCACTGTGTGTATTTTAAATTAATTGGTGACTGTGTTATTTATCTGGTCTTGTATGTGGATGATATGTTGCTGGTTGGAATGACAAAGAAATTATCCAGGATTTGAAGACCCAATTGCCCTCCAAATTCAACATGAAAGATATTTGTGCTGCAAACTATATTTTGGGCATGGAAATTAAAAGAGATTGGACAAAGAGGAAGCTCTGGTTAAACCAGAGGAAGTATGTCGAGACAATACTGCAGAGGTTTAATATGCAGGATAGTAAACCGGTGAAGGTTCCTATTCCTGTAGGTGTGAGGTTATCTGTTGAACAATGTCCCAAGACACAAGAAGAGGAAGAGGACATGTCCCGTGTTCCATATGCAAGTGTAGTTGGTAGCCTGATGTATGCAATGGTCTGTACTAGACCAGACATTGCACATGCAGTGGGAGTATTGAGCAGGTTTATGTCAAAACCAGGAAAGGAGCATTGGACAGCAGTGAAGTGGGTTTTCAGGTATTTGCGTGGCACTAGTGATTATGGTTTGTGCTACCAAGGAAGACCAGGATTGGACAGAGTGTTGGATATTCGTGGCTTTGTTGATGCAGACTGGGCTGGAGATCTGGATGAGAGAAGATATACAAGTGGGTATGTGTTTAACCTATTTGGAGGTGCAGTCAGTTGGATGGGTAAGAAACAATCTGTAGTGGCACTATCAACTACAGAGGCAGAATACATGGCAGCCACTCATGCAAGCAAGGAAGCAGTTTGGTTGTAGAGATTGTGTTCAAGTATGGGGTTAGCACAAGAAGCTATAAGGATAGACTGTGATAGCCAAAGTGCATTTTTCTTGGCAAAGAACCCTGCATATCATTCAAAGACAAAGCACATTGATGTTCAGTATCACTTTGTGAGGGATATGATAGAAGACAAAAAGGTGTTGCTGGTAAAGGTGGACACTTTGAAGAATACTGCAGATGCATTGACAAAATCTGTGAGCTCTGAGAAGTTCTCTTGGTGTAGAGAGATAATGGGCATTTCAGGGCTGGGAAAATGACTAAGCTCTGTTGTGGTCCCCTGTGGAAAGAAAACAACAAGTGGTAGAATGTTGGGTTGTGTTATATTCTTTCCACGTAGTTAACAGGGGGTTTGAGGGTACCCGTAACCCCACTTTATGGGGTCCGGGGCAGCGCCCCGGAAAATTTTGGTTTTGGACCCTATGTTAGGTTGGGCAGACCCACCTATGGTTTTGTGCATGATTTTCGTACATGTTTTTGGACGCGATGGTTTTCGGTCCATGGTTTTGGATGCGATAGTTTTTGGTCCATGGTTTTGGATGCAATGGTTTTCAGTCCATGGTATTGGATGCTTCAGCATGTATAAATATGTATTGTAACATTGAAAGGAACATAATGAAAAATCAAGCTGGTAGTCCCGGTTTTGGGATCTAGGGGAAAATCTTTGTGTATATGTGTTTTATGTGTTATGCTCTTGCATTGTTTATTTTATGTGTTTTAGAATTCGTATGCAGGTAATTTCTATATGGGGTTAAAACCTACAATCTATAAATATTATTTTATTATTAAATTAAATTAAATTATATATTTTAAAACTTATTCAAAATTTTGTTATATTTATAATAAAAATATATTTATTATAAAGATAATTTTTATTATTATTTAAAATCTATATTTTTTATTTATAGTTATTTTTAATTAAATTTAATTTGTATAATATAATAATAATGATGTTTAATTTTTATAGAGACCAAAAATGATTTATTAAATTTTAAAACGGTAACATACTTTTTAAGATTAGAGACTTTATATTAATTAGGAAGTACCAAAGTAGAAAATAGATAGTATCTACTAGTGTGCTACTATGGAAAACAAATTGGTCATCATAGTCTCAAAACTTTGATATTGTCTTTGTTGTTCACAATCTGGTAATCAAATAACCTAAAACAGTAAAGAAAAGCTACATAGAGTATCAACTAGGTCTAAGTTGTAAAACAAAAGATAAACTAAGTCTTGAACTTTAAGCAGAGTCATACAGTTGTGTTGAGGGTGCGATTAGGTGGTTGTGGATCACCATTGGTGTCAGATGAAGCAAGGTCAATTCCGATGAGCTTCTTGATCAACAAATTGATCTTCCCATAAATTTGCTCCATTTTCTCCTCAAGCTCAACCATACATATGATAATCTCTTGTTGAGAATCTGATATGTTTGTGAGGACCCTCCCTATGAGGGTCTTGATATCCCAATACAAGTTAATTTTTTGCATGTATGCAAAGGCCTTGTCCCTAATAGAGTTACCTACATCAAGTATCGAGTCTTTGGTTTCACTCTCAACATGCGCATCAAGAAGAAAACAATGAGATTGTTAGACTTGGTTTTCAATATCAACAAATGCTCGTTGAATTGATTCTAGAATAATTCTCCTATACCTCTCCATAGATGATTTGGCAAAGGCATGATAATGGGTGCCATGCAAGGAAAAGGGGGGTGTAAATAGGGGGAGGGGGACACTGAGTCGACCTCTTTGGCTGCTTGATGCAAGATTAAGACAGTGGCAAACCATAGTTGAAGATGGAAATGAAGTAGGGGATGTTTGGGTAAGGAGGAGGGGGCGAGATGAGGGTGAACAAGAAAGCCAAAGGGGGAGAGAGTAGAGAGATACCTACAAACAATAAAGGGGCCAATGCATATTCACCAAGAGGCAGGGGTGAGGATTCCTTCGATAACATCAGACCAAAACAAAGAATATATAACTAGAATCCAAAGAAATGAAAAGGAGAAAACTAAGAAAACAAATAACACTGTCAATCTTGATGGGAATTGCAAAGTAGTAGAAATAAGAGATCAAACATAAGGGATGAAACTCCATTGGAAGGAGAAATTTACAACAATAATGAAAGTCTCTAGTTGCAGACATATATCACTAAGATTACTCCCTAAGATTGTATGTTTTCCTTGATTCTCCCAGGAGGTGCCAAACTTATATCGCTCCTGGGAAGAAAACACCATAGATGGGTGATTTTAAGTGAATTCCAACTCCTTCAGCTTGTTATGCAACAACATGAGCTTGTTAAACTTGGTTTTAAATATCAACAATTGCTCGTTGAATTGCTTCTAGAATAATTCTCCTATAGCTCTCCATAGTTTCTCTAGAAAAGGTTTGAGAACGGGTGCCATAAAGGGAAGGGGAATTTGTAAACCAGGGTGGGGGGTCACCAAGCCGACCTCTTCGACTGCTTGATGCAATATTGTTAAGACAATGGCGAACCATAGTTGAATATGGAAATGAAATAGAGGATGTTTGAGTAAGGAGGAGGTGAGATGAAGGTGAACATGCAAGAAAAAGTGGGAGAAGGCAAAGAGATACCTGCAAAGAGTAAAGGGGCCAAATCATATTAACCAGGATGTAGGGGTAAGGAGTCCTTTGAAGAGCACTGGACTAAGAAAATGAATACATGACGAAAATCCAAAGAAATGAAAAGGAGAAAACCAGAAAAACATGGAACATTGCCAATCTTGATGTGAATTGCAAGGTAACAGAAATAAGAGATCAAACTTAAGGGATGGTGCTCTATTAGAAGGATAAATTTATAACAATAATGAAAGTATCAAGTTGCAGACATATATCTCTAATATTACTCCCTAAGATTGCACTTTTTCCTTGTTCTGTTCGAAGGTGCTAAAAATATAACTCCTTGGTACAAAACGTCACAACTGAGTGATTTTAAGTGAATTCCAACTCTTTCGACTTGTTACATAGCAGCCCTGACACCATTATGCCATATGATGGTTCAAAATCCACCCATCCTCTACCATGATTAAATTTCTAAGCTTTCAGGTGTGTGAATCCCCACATATCGCACCATCCTATGCATTTGCATGAACACAGGGGGTTTTTCTTCATACTTGTCATAGCTAGGATGATGTTCATGTCAATGGGATGTCCATGCGAGCTACCAGGTGGAGGCAACCACCCTCATTAAACCATAGTTCCACCATTATCGCTTCTCAACTCATCTAATAGTCATCCTCTTCGATGATTTAAAAAGGTAAAATTATTCAAAATTCTTTAGAAGTTTATTTTTGTGATGGAAAATCATTAAGATAAGTGTTTCAAGATCTCCATAATTTTGCTGAGTTAAAAGGTTAAGAAGGTTGGTAGGGTGGAAAATGTTTTGAAATTTAGATATAGATGATGTACATTCTAAGAGAAAGTGTTTTTAATATTCAACCCTCTTAGTCTAACAAAGGTGATAGACTCTTTCATCCCAAGGGGTTTTGGGAATTGATCAATATCAAATTTCAGTATAGTTTTTTTCTTTATTTAGAAAAGTTTATTTTCATCTTTACACTAGTCAAGATAGAGAGATACATTTGATTTTTGAGATTTGCGTTAATCAATTCCTTATAATATGTTGATTTCTTTTCTCCTTATAACTCCTTATCACACCACAATTACTCAAAATTTAAAGTATAATATTTTTAATATTATCCTTATTCTGCAAAATGATCTCTTCCTTTTTCCCTCAATGGTATGCCAAGATCAGGAATCTGTGTGTCATCCCCACTTGAACTCAAAGTTCCTTTGGCTAGAGTTTGAAGCAATTTTAGGAAGCCTCATGTCTTCCATGTTGTTTAACTTTTTCATATACATTAGCTACCTAGTAATAGCCAGGCTCTCAATGAGGGAAATGATTGCTTTGATGAGAAGGATAGGATAGGGTGTATTTCCATTAATTTTGAGATTATAGGTTATAAATAATTTTTTTTTTTTATTTGTCTTTCTCTGTGACTATCCAGAGATATTGCATCCCCAAGCCTCAAATCCATATAATATAAAAGGAGTAATGAGAGTCTTAAAGAGGATTTCATTTTCATCCCATATTCAAAAGATTTGTTGATTTACAATTATTTTTAAGT
This sequence comes from Pinus tabuliformis, assembly GCA_031772625.1. NCBI lineage: Eukaryota > Viridiplantae > Streptophyta > Pinopsida > Pinales > Pinaceae > Pinus > Pinus tabuliformis. The sequence goes on along the minus strand of CM062812.1, from coordinate 224,837,810 downwards.
CCATAACCAACTTTCCACCCTCCATTAATCCTTTTACCAATGCTATAATTCTAGTTGAACTTATGATGGATATCAATTCCAAGATATTTGTAGGAAGTTCCTCCAAGTGGTTTTTGTCATACACAAAAGTATCATATGTTATCAGTTTGAAACAAATGTATTTTCCTTTTTGGTGTCAATAGGGTGACATGTGTTATTTCCTTGAGGTATGAAATATGGTTTATATGGTACGAAATATGGTTTATATGTTATAAGTTATATTGTGATGATAATTTTTAGCAACACACCTATTTGAAATTAAACACATTGAAAATTATTTAACAAAGTGCTTATGGAAAATGTTAGATGGAAAGAAAAATAAAGATTTAATTTCTAAAGTATGAAACCACAGTGTGGAATTGAAAGTAATGTGCTAATTAAATCAATTTGGTAAAGGATGAGGGGTAACTAAACTTCCATAATTATTAAGAGAAGAAAAAAAAGTGATCAAAGATATTTTACTCAAGATCAAATTTTCCACTAGTTTTGCTTCAAACATAAAAATAGCTTAACCAAGAAAGGTAATTTTAGCAATAAAAGAATGCATAACTAACCATCTTTTTTGTAAGTTTAGCATTTTCTGAGACATTATTTATAATTATATACACTATTCATTGCTAATAATTCCTTACTTCCTGCATCCTAAACAATAATACATCATTTTGTGTTATACTACATGTGTCCTCTTAATCCCTATTGCAACTTTAATAACAACATAAAGTAATTTATTTATAAACTAGGAAGGTTTATGAGATAAGTGAAAAGATAAAATTCAAATGGTGCTAGTTATATTTCTATGATAGACATCATAGAAGATTAGTCGTATCATATATCTATATTGAAATGTTTTATTGGCATGTGTAAGTGGTTATGTTCCAGGGAAATAAATCAAGAAAATATAAGAGACAAAATCCTCTTCTAATGTGTGATATGCAAAAGAACATGTCTTTTAGATTCATGAATGCACAAGAGCACTAAACCATACACCCAATCAAGGAGACTAAAATCTGTGGGCCTACTCACTAAAGGTCAACACGTTTGGTGGAAAAATACATGAAGGTATTAAAGGCATTTATTAGATAAAGATAATGTGCATAGGGGTCAATGGTTTATTGGTATATGACATATGGGGATCTTTCTCAAATAGACCTATTTTAATTTTTGTGGAGAAATTTGCAATAAAATAGATGGGATTGCAATTGGGTCTCCTCTTTGACTTATTATTGTAAATATTTACATTGAAAATGTTAAGAAGAAGGTAGATGACTCATATTAAAACCTAAGTTTTGGATTGGGTTTGTAGATGGCATATATCATAAATAGTCTCACAGATAGGAAATATTGATTGGATGAATTCATGAACCACCTTAATTTCTAGCCTAAACACTTTAAGTTTATGTAGATATGTAAGAGAATAATTGCCTTTTTCTTCTTGGATGTCCTCATCATTAATAATCTATATTGATCTCTATTCCACCAAGTATATATAAATATAACATGTACAAATAAATACATGCATACCAAGTAGTAAGATAATTTAGTGCAAGAGTTAATGGAAATCAACACTCTAGTTACACAAGCTATAATGATACTAGACAAGGACTACATGGAATGGTGAATCAATCATCTTCCCTTGAGAATAATGGTTATGGTGAACACCAAATAAAAAAGAAACTTCAAACATCTCGAAGTGGCTAAAGAAAGGAACAAAGTGTAATCATGGAAAACTATAAAATCACTTTTCCTTTCATTAATAGCACTACAAATAATATCGCCAAGATGTGTGTGTGTGTGCGTGTCTGTTGTTTTTAAAGAAACAGTTATATTATATTGCTTCAGCTGGAGAACATAAATGATAACTATAAATTCTATTTCTATCTTGTCGTTTCCATGCAAGGATTCTTACATTATTTATTTTATATATTCGTTAAAAAAATCTATAGAATTTTGCAAAAAATCATAATGTTCAACATGACTATATTGCCTGGTCACTTGCTGCTTTTTCCATTTGTTCACTAGTTGTTTTTTCATTCTCCATTGTCTCTATCTTTTGCAAAATGAATTCTTCCATAGTCTGGTCCTGGGGTCACTATGCTACTTTCCTTCATAAATAGCTGGAGGGATAGGGTCGGAGAGACCATAGGCTTATTTTAAGACACCAACAATCATCAATTCTACCTTTACCTCAAAACCATCAACCTTGAGTGTTAGAGTATCCACCTTCTTTTCCAAGGTCGCCACCACCAAGGTCGCCACCATGAGTTGGAGGCAATCCAATTCCTTCCGGAAATCCTCCAATTCGATATTGAGCAAGGATAAATGTGAATGGGCTTCCAAAGTGACCTATTCACTAAGCTTCGAACAAAGTTGCCTCCATTGCAATCAACAAGTGACCCTCTTTATCATTTTCAATGCTTTCATGACTTGGAGCAGCCATTTTTCTAGACACGAGGCCTTTTAACATATATCATTGTGTAATTCAGGGCGATAATCCTTATTTTATATTACCCAACACGTTCTCCCATCACCGTAGTAACCATCGATTCAAATTTAACTCCCTTGGTCATTACTTGGGTTGATGAACCACAATGTCCCTAAAGGGAATCCTTCACCCAACTTCTGAACGTAATCATACTAAGAGGGAATGAAATTGGAGGAATACTAGCTTGTGATCCCAAATTCATCCTATTAATAAGTTTTAATGATAATCTCCACTTTTCAGTCAACATGGATTTTAATCCGCTGCATTGCCATCAGTAAGGTTCTTCCTGATGCATCTGCCTGCTTAACGCGTGAACCTCTTGTCTTATCATTAACCCTTGGTTAGGGATCTTATTAAATACTCTAACACTCCCGATGATCCACTTGTTCCCTCATTTAATTGCCTTCAATATCCCATTTGATGACATATTGTTGATCATGGGATATAACTTGTGGTGAGAATGCCTTCATCTAGGGAAATACCCCCTTCTTCCAAGATTGTTCCTTTAATGGCCTGTTCATTGACAGAGGTGTTATTTCCCCTTTTAATATGATATAAGTTGATGGATTTGAATTTTTGGATTTACATCCATATTCTTGCTATTAATGGAGCCTGATCTTCCCCTAAAAGTCTTTGGGGTGGTATAATTTTTGGATTGTTATCATGGAATCTCCAATGACAATGAGTTGATGAATTCCTTTTACTTGAGTTATTCTCAATCCCTGCCATAATGCAAGGGATTCTAATTGATTGTTTGTTGTCCATGCTAGGTCCCAAGCGCATTTCATCATAGTTTTTCTTTCATGGTTGTAGATGACCCCTCCCATTCCTACCTCCCCTAATATTTCCAATATATTAAGGAATAAAAACATAAATGTTGCTTTCTCCATTTCAAAATCATTAAGAAAACTCTTTAACTTGGTAAGAATATTATCAATCCCAACTTTTAGCATGTATGTGATTCCTTATCTTGTGGAAAACTTTACATAAATGAGATTGCTTATTTGATCCAAACCGAGTTAAAATAGAATTTAATGCAACTATAATGCATCAAAATAAATGAGAACAAATAGAAGTTGAAAAATGAAAAAATACACGAATTGGGATTATGGTATAAAGCTAAAAGTTGCTTGAAAATAGAGGGTTCAACATATAGTGAATAATGTTAATAGCTCTAATATTGATATATTAATTCTTGCTTGGATAATTTTTTAATGAACTATTATTAATAATCAACTATGATGTGTTTACTCCTTAAAGGTTATAGGTTTGAATCTAAAGGAGGTAAATGTGGTAACCTTAAAATATATTATCATTAAAGAATCATTAATGTGTTAATTTAAAATTTGACAAACTACTCTCTTTACAAGACTTAGACACCTTAATCTCCCATATGCTTTGGTTTCCACTTTCTTGGTCCTTCTGGTCATGGATTTGGGTGGGTGAATCTCCTTTGGCTCCCATCCATTTTACTAAATCTCTCACCTTGTAGGCTCTGGTGGCTTCCTAGTGCCATAGTATCAAGAAATGTCCTACCAATTCATCAAGAAGTTAACATAAACCCATAATAATTCCCTTCCTCTAAATGTAGAAAATATAAAATCTCTTTCTCTTGCAAAATGAGCCTTCATTAGGTAGTTCACTGGCATATGTCCCTCACCCTATGCTATGGATCAATAGATGCCAAAAAATTGGATGACCATGATCATAGGGAAACTTTCTTACTTGTTATGTGGAAATGGACATAATAGTTTTCCATTTGAACTCAAGGAAGAAAGAGACCATATATCTTTAATGGTCCATACATCACGTACTTCAGTAAATCTATTTGAACTATCAGACCTTGGATTTTCCCCTAGAGGTAGATGCCCTCTCAATAGCTCTTACGTGGGTATGCCTTCCTCACTTTCATGTACATTGTTGGAGTGATGAATCTTTGGAGGCAAGAAGAAATGATCTTGGAAATTTCATTCATAAATTATGTGCTAAAGGAGGAATATTCACTTGTGCTTGTATAAAGAAGGGACTTCCTAAATCCATTAGTTTCAATCTAGACAACTAGATGCACCTTAAAAACTAGACTACGAGTATATTTTGTTCAAATGCATGGCATACCATGAATATGAACACTTTTCTAAGGAATAGAAGGCATTTCCCCCATAGGAATCAATTAACTCTATATCAATGATAACAAATTAAGAAATCCTTTGACTCTTTCACTACTCTACTCATCCTTGTTGATCATAAAGGGAAATCTAGTAAATTCCAATTTTTCGTTCATGATCCTATCAAATCTTTGACTGGTTAGCCTCAATTATCCTTGTGTCTTCGTCTCTATATATCTATGTTCCCCCTACTATGCTATCTCCCTTCCACTTGTCTCTTTGATTCCTCCATCTCCTTCCATGGGTTCCCCTCTCCCTCCCTCCTCTTTGCCTCCCATCCCCTTTCCTCTAATTTTACCTCTAGACTCTTAGCCATTCCCTTCTCTACGATGCCTTGATATTGCCCCTTCTCCTCCACTTGTATCCCTTCAATCTACCCTTAATGTCATGCTAACTAGGAAGAAAGCTTAGTAGGATCATGTTGAACTTGACATTGAGGTGGAAAAAACATAGTTAAAAGAAGGAAGAAAAAGAAAACGAAGAACAAAGAGAATAATCATCTGAAAAAGAGGCTAAGTTAGGATTGAGATCATCCTTAGAATCTTTCTTTGGAGATAGTTATAAACCCCCATATAGTACACATTGAAGGTGATATCTTGTAACTATAGGGGAATGTGAATGGAAACAAAGGATGATGCAAGAAATGAATTTAATTCATGTTGAAAATACATGTATCATTCTTCTCCAAGAGACAAAATTAGTATAAATGATGTAATGGAAGTTTAAAAAAAATTGAAATACCATAATCATTAAGATCTTATCTCAAAAGGGGATTCAGGAGATTTATGAACCCTTCATGATTAGAGCATGGTAGTGTCTTTTCTCTTTCTCTTCTCAATGTTTTCCTTATAATCATCTCTTGATGAAATATACTAAAAAAAAATCCATCTCATTAATCAATATGTTCCGATCTTATTCAAGGAGAAATGATATTGTTGGATGTGCCTCTGATCATATGGTGAGTCTATGTACATCTCCCATAGGATCCTAGCTAAATATTTTAATATCATCTTCTCTCTATTCGAAAAAAGAGGATGCACTTTCACTAGAGATTCAATTAAAGAAATTTTTGATGATATTATTTTTTATTGGGACTTATTGATGAGGCTCATCAATAGGTGCGTTATGAGGGTCATGATGCCATCCTCCATCTTCAGAACTATCTGTTCTCACATTTATTTACATTTTTTGTTCTATTATTCTTAGTGAGAAGGATAAAAGATGTTTGTCATTTCATGTGGCCTAATATGATTTAATTTCAGGAAATGGAGCAATTTTTGAGATGATTTCTATGCAGGGGCTTAGAGTAGACAACATGGAGATAATATAGGGGGTTGTCCACCTCTTTAACTCCCTTAATCAACCCAAGGTCACAACATTCTCTCTCATCAGCTTGAGGTCATTAGTATCCAAGCAAGATGAGATCATTGGTAGCCAAGCAAGTGCAGTTAATGAGGAACAAGGTCCACCATTCTCGTTGTGGGAGACAAATATTTCTATTTTCTAGGGAGTTGATAGTAGCTACCCTCTTGTATAAATAAACATGTAAAAGAGCTCATTATGATTTAAGTTTTTTTTTCAACTAGGTGGCTATTGAGCTTGAGTACTTGGCACTGTTACTTTTGACTGTTATGTGAAGTATTAGACATTGATTCAATGTAATGAGAAGTTGCTTATTGATTCATCACTGAGTTAGTTACAGAGGGTTGAGGCTCTTGGGTTTGGTCCCAACCCCAGTGGCTTAGGTCCCTCTTGTGTATTTGTATCTCTTTTTAGTTTCAAATGCTTTTTAGTTTCTTGCATTTCCTTAGAGAATAATCTATCAAAAATCTGTGATTGCAACCTCTACCTCATCTCTCTCATGGTAGTATGAATAGAAGGATTTACAACCACAGTCCAAAAGTATTATGTTTATAATTTATTGGAAGAAGATTTGTATTAGTCATCTTGTTTTGTATATTATTTTTATAGCTTAGGATTTGGTTTATTGATTAGATCAGAGTTTTGGCATAGATCAGATAACATTTAAATTCAACTCATGTTTTCCACTACTAGTTGTTTCATTTAGTTAATGATAAATGGGTATATGCATGTGATGATTGCAGGGATGTTTGGATCTAGAGGAAAAGGAAATTTCACCACGTCCATCTTGGACTTCCTCACCTTCCCTTTTGAACCCCAAATTATGTCCTCAAATTTTGTTCACGAGATCATTTTCCTAGGGCCAACAAGAGCATCCCTCCTAGTGAAAAATAAGCCTTCCAAAGGCTCCGAGTTTAGCTAGGGGATTTGGCAACCCTTCACTCATTTAAATCAACCTTCATCTACCTTACCATACCATTAATCCATCATTTCCACCTTTTTAACCTTCTCGGCAACCCTCCTATAGCATTACAGGCCTTCCTGTAGCAGCCTCCTGTAGCACACTTGTAGTAGCCTGTCCCTTCACTAGTTTTGATCCCTGCTCCAATTTGGAATTAGGTTAGAAGGATGTTGACCCCTGATTGTGACTTCTTTGGTGATCCTCACCAAGTGGTACCCCAAAAATCCATCTATGAAGGAATAAGCCTCTTGTCCACCTACATTTTCCAAAATTTCATCTGTGAATGGGGTGGGGAAGGGTTCATGTGCATAAGCATCATTCAACTTTCACAGGTCCACACAAATTCTGATCTCCCTTGTCTACTTATTTTGGAAAACCATCAAGCTAATCCATTATGATTCTTCCATTGGTTCAATGATTCCTACTTGAAACATCTTCTCTCATTCTCATTTTACTTTCTCCCTATAGATTGGATTCAATTGATAAGGTTGTTTCTTCATAGGAATCACATCATATTTTAAGGGAATCCCATTTCTCCTAACTCCCCAACAATTCCCTTAATTTCTTCAAAGGTGTTAAGGAAAAAATCCTGGTAATCAAGCAACAAGTCTGCAACCTTCTATTGTAATGGCTACAACCACCCTCCAAAATTTTTCCGTAGCTTTGTTTTGGAGCCTCCCTACCAACCATCCTCAGTTGCATGTCTTGCATTGTCAAGTACATGAGATTAATTGGTTTTCTAGCATCTTGCAAGGCTGTGCATGATAGCTTGCTTCACTCCCCTCATAGGTTGCTACTCTAGAATTGGTCTAGCTGCTGGCTGAGCAACTCCCTCAGGAAATTGCATAATTTTGGAGGGGAACCAATCTTCCCTCTTCTTATCGGGAAATCTAGTGTCTATGCAGAGCTGCTAGTCCCACTAAGATGGGTAGCTATCTTAGAAACAAATAGATTAAAGTTACTTTTGTTTTCCTTTATGAGAAGTAGATAGGAGAGGATCAAAGAATACCAACCTTGATCTTTTGCTCAGTTCTTTGCTTGTTCCTTCTCCTCACCGACAGGTCTTTGCCACTTCTCCCTTGACCACTCTGCTTCAAAAAGTACCTGTAAAGTCAAAGAAACATAATACCTTCAAAGTGTAGATATCTACAATCATAAGCAATATAGGACCAAATATATATTGACCACACAAATGCATATATTATCAGACATACAACAATGTGGAGGAAAACTTGAATAGCTTTATTGATATAAAGATTAGAAGAGAGTATTACAACCCATTGATCTGACCCAGCGTCATCCTCCCAGCATGAAAGCCCTTCTTCACCTCATGAAAAGCTTAGATCACTCAACACTATGATATTCCACCAAGAAACCAACAACACTTCCTTACAAGATACAAAATTCCAGCCTCTGGATCTTTGGGATGAGGGATCCATATATAGATGATTGCAGGGAGGTGAGTCAGCTTCTGGGATTTTGATTAGTGTCTTCTCTCTGATAGTTCTTGATTCCACTTGGAGATTGATGATCTCTTACTCATCCCTGGGCGAATTCAGAGAGGCAAGTGTCACAGGAGAAGTTTCTAGGAGATTCCATGATCATCCACATCGAAAATTGTCTCTTCCATTTGTCCATTCTCGCCCATTGCACCCTACAGAAGGGATTTCTAGTATGCATTGCACCTTTTACACTGGGCAGGTGAGATGCATCACACCCTTAGCACTGAGCAACTTGTATGGTCCAGTTTTGACTAGTTCCGAGCAGTTTTTTGTGGAGAACTTCTGGGAGATGATGTAATTAGCTGACCTTGTTCCTTTAGGGCATGAAACAACACTTTTAGGGACTCATAAGCCCTTGGTTTATGGACATATATGATTGGAGTTGCAGTGCCCAAAAATGTCTATAACAGTTGCCCCCTAAAGCATGAGGTCGTTAATCTTTTGATGTCGGGTGAAATGATTTATCAAGAGGATCCGAGGTTTTTCGAACCGAAAGGTGACCTGTAATAAGATACAATACAATACATTATCTTCATAATATTTTCATGATCTAGCTGAGGCAGGCATTCCCATGCTCAGCTTTATAAATTCATTTTCATGTACATGGGACAGACAACCGTCTGTGTGGCAGACTGATGATTCTGATAGAGTCATCATCCTTTGATTCGAATGATCATCTGTGCAGCAATGATGTACATTTGATGTCTTTATTTTCCTGAATATATAGCAGCCCGGATGGATGAAACTAGATCCGGGCTCTTCAAACTCTTCCAATCTTTGCCCGAAGTACAAGTCGATCCATGTGAAAAATGTTCTGGAGTCGAACATGGAAAGACATCGCCTGATTACCAGCCAATGATGTAAGCTGTTAATAGGCATGAGAGGAATCACCGATAATGATGATGACCCTCAAGGTACGATAGTACAATTTGCACGGTGTGAAAATGGGACTTGGCGTCGAACACGACACAAAATATCTTGGTCGAAGGCCATTGATGTAAACCTGTCACCGAAAGTGAGAAACTTGCCATTGAGGCATGCAAGCTTCAAAGTACTAAAAGGGTTGTTCCTAGGTCGACTTCTTGGATAATGAGTTGATGTCGACAATAAGTGACCCATCGTAGGAGGGCCTTAATGAATCCCACATCTATGACACAGAATGGAGCAAATGACTTTTGGAGGTGAAAACGATCTGATGATACGGGGTTCAGGGTGGTGGTCATGAAAGAATGAAGCATAAAGGTATTGCAGTGGATGAGACACAAGATGGGTTGGTGAATTCTCTGATCGACTTCTCTTGAACATATCGGTGACACTGAAATGGATTGGTAGCATTAACACCAAAGATGGATGGTACGATGGAACAATGGTAATATGACCAGTGAATGGAATAACCCAACCCGACTCAATCACAGTGATGGAGTGAAAGTGTCATGTTCAAGAGCGACTCACTACCAATAAAGTTTCTTCAAGTTTTCTTCCCAATTTTTCCCCAGTCATTGCTGACCAGTACCTCTTTATTTTTATCAAGCTTGAGGAGGATAACATATGCTTGTTCTATAATTTTCCCTTCGGGCAAACCCGTCGCTATGTTTTAACAAGCCTAGCGACAGTGAAACTCGTTCTTGTCTGTATGGACAAGTTTGTCGTTGTTGGTTTTAACGAGTTTAACGACAAAGAAAACTCGGTCCTTTTTCAATTTTAGAGAGTCTGAAAAGGGACGGAAAGGAAACTCCAGTGATCCTTTTTCGTCATGTAATCCCTTAAGTTCGAAAAAGTATAAAATAATATGAAAGGGATGAATTTTCGATAGTTTTAACGAGCCGAACAAGACAAGTGCTCGATCTTTTTGTGTAATAATCCCTCAGGTCCAAAAAGATTAAAATCTAGAGGATGGATAGCACTCCTGGTAGCTTTAATGAGCTAGAGAGGCCAACTGCTTGGAAATCTTTTCATATTTTACGAGACAGATGAAAAGAGCTTAAAAGAGACTCATTTTTTGAGGAACGAGTGATAATTTCAGGTAGTAACTGATTCCAGGTAAAGTTTGGAATTTTCCAATCACAACAGTGTCACAAGGATGGCTAACAAAATCACTCTTTGCAACTGTTCCTCAAAAGGGGTAAACAATCAAATGGAGGTGAATGATCAGCTAAAACAGAGTGGAGGTGATGATGAGAACATGACCAAGGCTCAAGAGCTGATGATAATGCATTCACAATGGTTATTTACCAGAAATTGGTTCAATTTTTAATGATCTTAAACTCTGGGGGGAAACATTTGCTCATTGCTTAGGTTTAATTTTTAATGAGCTTGAACTTCACATAAAAACTACTTGTGCCAGTCATATGATAAGGATATCTCATCAGTAGATTCCATTTTTATGGAGTTTGCACCTTTCGAAGCTTTGCTCCGCATCCTTTCATTATGCAAATTAGGAACGACAAATCCTATGAGTTTAAAGGGTTTGAGAATCTACAAACTAAGAAAATAAATGGTCGTTCTTCACTTGCATGCAAAAAGGTTTGCATGCCCCCAGGTATAGTGAAGTAGAGTTTCCAGGTTACACTTCTGTTAGCACCTAAATCTGCCTTAGGCTGAAGGAAGGCAAAATTTAGGGTAACCACAAACCACGCTCAGTCTGGTAGCTAGCCCTACCAGAACAGGAGAGGTCTCTCTTCGAGTCACGCTCAGCGAATAAGTAAACGGAATGGTCTGAGATGAGTAACAGTGAAATATTGATCTTAGGCTAGTAAGTAAATCTGGATACAAGAAGCAATTTTTTATTAATGTCTGAGCTTCTGGGATCGTATGGGACCAACGGATAGCAATGAGTAGAGAATTTAATACAAAGGCACAGATTACTTCGTGAGGCAAGACAGGCGGAAAGTCTAGCAATTTAGTTTGAAATAACACGGAATGGAGGAATTTCTTAGGAGGGTGAAAAGGGCATAAGTACATGAATCCTTTTCAACAGAAGAAGAACACTGAACATGAAATTTTCCCACAGGCAGAGCAATAAAAATGAATTCTACCTTATCTAACTTAGAAAATTTCACTGGAAATGAATATGAAATGAACTGTGAAACATTACGAAATACATATGAAACATAAGAGACACATTTGCTACACTCACAACCACATGAATCTCATGAAACAGAGCCGCTGCCTTTCATTAATCCTCTGTCAAAATATACAATGAAGAACTGAGTTTCTCTCCCACAGTCTCCCAGAAATTACAAGCCAACCAACCCTTTGCAAATAGTTTGCATACAATATATAGAATGTGCCATGAAGAGATAGAACGCCCAAGGGTTGGGGAGTTACTCGAATCATTACAAAATGGAGGTGGAAAGCCAACCATTAGCTACAGGTGCAACGTTACAAACATGACAAATGGCTTGGGTGACTGTTTGCCTTCCTTTGCCACTTGGAGAGAAGCCAATTTGGAGTGAAAATACTTTAAGTGTCACCTTAGGTGCCGAAAAAGTGAAATGTAGATGAGCGGGCCCACTTGGAGAAGTCGCGAATCGAAATTTCGTGAAACGGAGGTGAAATTGGCCTTTTTCCCTATATGTGCCGTGCCACTTTCTATATGCGCCATGCCACTTTGGAGCCTATTTTGAGGCACTTGCAGGAGTCCAAAATGTGCCCAAGTGTGCTTGTTGGAAAGCCTGTCCTATCTACTTTCCAACCCAAGTGGAATTTCTGAATTTGGTGCTCATTTTCCCCTCCAAATCTTCATTCTCCCAAGACTGCTTCCTGTGTGTCAAAATAGGGGCAGAGAGGCCATTTTTTGAGTGTTTTTGACCTCCCAGAGACTCAAATCATGCCAAAATTTCTTGTCCAAGCACAAATAGTTGTGATTTTTCATGCTGAATCCAAAAATGCAAACCATTTATGATTTGGAGCTCCCAATCCTAAGCGTCGTGCCAGTGGCGCGACGCACAGGGAGAAAAAACCCGTGTTGTGACCAAAAATTTTCCATGTGACCAAAATTGCCCCAAATTTCTTGAAATTTGGGCTGGAGATCCTCTATGAGGTGCTATTCTGGGCCAAAGAGGCTTCAGACAATATCTAAAGTCGATCGAGCTCCCTTTGCCTCTTTTGCTTCTTGATTGCCTTCCTCAATTTTGCCTTCAAATTCCTTATTCGGGCCTTGCATACTTTGTTTCGTGCCATGTAGTGGAAAGCCATGTGTCTCAGCAATGCATTGTCCTTTTTGGCCTTGTCTAGCAGCCTCTCCAAGTGCATGTTAACTCTCTCGATATTGGCCTCCTGATCCTCATTAATCTCTTTCTCCAATGACGTGAGCTCAACTCTTCTCCTTTGTGCAGCTTGGCGATGCTCACGAATGTTTTGTAGCTCCATGATCGCTTGCTGATCCTCCAGCTATTTGTTCCTCTGCTCTAGATATTTCATGTTCCACTTAGCCCTCTCCAAGTCAAGGGATAAGGCTTTGATCTCTGATGGCTGCTCCTGGATGATCTCTTTGAGCTATGCACTTGTCGGTTCTGTATCTGTCTCATCATCATGAAGGAGAATGAATTCGGTCTCTCGTTCACTTGATTTCTCACCTGAATGCCCCTCATCTTGCATTGGCTCCTTTCCTTTGTCCTGTTCCTATGATGCTGATGGAGGAAGCGAGGCCCCTTCCACCCCAGGTGGAGATAACACTCGCTTTGCCGCTGCAAACAAACGCCGGGTGCCTTTCTGATATGTAATGAAAACCAGCACACTAGCAGTCTCATGGTGCTCATACCAACGAGAAGGTTCACCCTCTTGCTTAACCTCTGATAATACCTGTGAAGTGCTGAAGAAGTCACGGGAGATGAAGTCCTCCCAAGCAATGCCCTACAATCCCAGCTGATGATCCACCAAAATCCTAATAAGAGCAAAGTGATAAACACTGTTAAGTTGCTGCTGAGGGGTCTTGTGCTGCATGAAGGTGTTCATCCTCTCTATGTTCCTGCAAATGAAAAATGGGATGTTCATCATCCGTACCCTGGTAAAGTGCATGAGCAACCTGATGTGATAGGCATATAGACGAGAGAACCTCCCCTCACAGCTGAAGTACTTCATGATCAACTTCATGAGTGGAGCATATTCATCTTTCAAATATCTGAATGGAAAGACTCTTGTGAGGTGCCTCAAGAAACTGGCCTTAATGTAAGGCTCATAATGCTGCTAATCAACTTTTTGTTTCTTGTGCCATGGTTCTCCAACATTCGGTATACCGGTTGCTAATGAGACAGTTTCGGGTGTCAGTGTGAAGGTGACCCCGGCCAAGATAGAGTGATCTCCATGTAGGTGAAGCACAAAAAGACGGGCCAACTCATGATGAACTTGAACATTAGCCACCCTTTGACAAAATTCAAAACATGATAGATGCTGGAAACATGACATAGCAAGAGGGTAGGCCTGCAATTCAGTGAGGGTGGTTGGCTCATCCCTGACATGTTTGCCACTCTTGTGATGTCTCCTGGGAGCCTGTTCTTCCGGGGGTGAGTCACTTTGTGTCTCCATCTCATACTCTGATGAATGCTGTGATGCCATGACTGCTGTGTGTACTGTATTTAGGCTTCCCTTTGATGATGGTGTGAAGTTGGGTGCTTTTGTGATATCTGCCACCAAGGGGAACAATGAAACAAAAGGGAGCATTATGAGGGGAGTAATGTGATGGGAATAAGGGTTATGGGGAGAAGTTTGTTTAGGGATATGTAGGGGGTTTGGGTATTTGATAGGGTAGGTTTTTGGGGTTTTATGTTGACAAATAAGAGGAGGGGAAAGAGAATAGGGTTTGGTAGTGTTTTAGGGTAGGGATAATAGGAAAAATGAGAAAGGGAGGATAGGGAAAAAAGGTAGGTGAGGGAAAAATGGTGGGTGAAAATGGAACCTTGGCCTTAATACCACAATTATGCAACCCTAGCAACAATGGCCTTTGGTGTTTTCTTGTGGTTGATTTTATGAGTTTTGTTACATTCAAACATAGCCATAAACCACCATATCATTTATAAACTTTGATGAACAAGTCATGTCATAGAGCCTACCTTTCAATTTGATGGGCTTCACAAGAAATTTGAGGTGATTTGGCATGGTTTTGGCCCTTTGTGGGTGTGCGCCACACGCAAAACCCAGTGCGCCATGCCCCGGGTGTGTGCCGTGCCCGTTGAAAACGTGAACTAAGGGGTGGCTCTGTGTGCGCCGCACCCTCTGTGTGCACTGCGCCTATTGAAAACTTGAACTAAGGGGTGGCTCTGTGTGCACCGCGCCCCTATGTATATGCGTCGCGCCCTAAAAACTGCCTCCAACCTTGCTCCAAACATGCACGATGCACACTCAAACACTTTGCAATGTTTCCCTATGCACTTGATTTGCACAATGACTTTGATTTTGGTGGAAACTTGTATATAAAGACTTGGAAGTCATGGGTTAAATTTTTGCTTCTCCAAAAACCCATTTTTCTAATGTTATGTTTTGACACTTTTTCACTGACTTAAAGCAACACTGATTTTCACTTTCCCTTTGAAATTTTAGCTCAAATGATGAAATTTTCGGCACTCTTTGCAGGGATTGCATGACAGGACATTTGGCCATGGAAACCATGCCTGCACCTGAAGAAATCAACTGACGACTTTTTTTTGAAATTTTATCACAAATGACACTGTTTGACTTTTCTTCAAAACAGAGTTTGGAAGAACAGTCGAAGTTTATCAATATGACGATGAAACTCTCTAAATCATTACTTTGTAAGGGCCTCACTCTAGCCTGCATGGCTTTACTGGACATATTTAAAGACTAAATTGATTAATCCCTAGACCTAATGATCGAAAATGACTTTTGTCCATTAAAGGACCAGACCTTGACTGTCATGGACTTTGGTGATCATTGACAAAAGACCTAAGCCAGCAGGAGCCAGACATGGGGGGAAATGACTAGCAATGACCTTTTTCATCAGATTATGGCATGCCCCTAGTGGAATGAAGCTGAGTGAATGGAGCGGGACTCCTAAAAATGAAATGCATAAAGAGTTTTGATCTCTGAAGGAGGGCTGACCAGACCGACTCTAACACCTTCAATTTGTAGAAAAAACATTTGTCCTATCAAGAAAGGCCTACCTTTTGATGGAGGTATCTTATTCCAGTCTAATACCCTCTTCCTATATGGATGGGCATCGGACCAGTCACATTCCTCCACGGAAACCTACTCTATACCCAGAGTTTTCCTGCTGAAGTAGACCAGGGTGCATGCCCCCTGGGTTTCAGTCTTGACCCCTGAATTACTCGCGTTCTTCAGGTGGATAGACTGGAGATTGATGAGGCATTCCTTGCATAAAAAGACCATTTAGGGATGGCATTTGACTATTAGCTATGTGTGAGCCAGGGAACGAAAGCTGGTCTATGAGCTGGACCACTTGGCCTTCATGCGGAAAACACATTACTCGAAAGAGTGAGGAGACAATGGCTCCCATGCTATAAATATAGTCGCGCCCAAGGAGCAGATTATAATCTAAAGGTCCTTGGACTACCATTATGTTCATATAAACATTTTTCCTTCTCAAAGTTATAGGCAAACTTGGAAGGATCCCTAACGGTCGACTGGTTCCTTTATCAAAGCCTGTTAGATTCCGCATCTCAGGCATAAGCAATGGCGAACCAAGCGCTTTCCAAGTAGTTGAGGAAAGGATACTCACAGAAGCCCCCTCATCTATGATGGTACTGACCATGACCATTCTGTAGGTTTGAACAATGATTCGGAATGGTACACTAGCCGGTAAACGGGGTCTGCCTAGTAGATTCCAATCGAAGGAAACGACTAGGTTGCTCGGAGGTGGGACCGAATAAATGGCCGGGTATGACTCTAATGAACTTCCTTCCTGTGGTAAAGGAATGGGTAGATTTCCCCCATGTTCATCGGAGTCTGTGTTTACGAAAAGAATTTGAATGATGTCATTCTCATTCTCTTCGATGATTGTATCATCTGAAGATGGACCTTCCGAAGACAAGATCGGGTCGACTGCCGCCTCAACCTTTTGAATTTCGTCTGGTATGGATTCAGCGGGTTTATCTTCAATGATAGATGCTTTGACTGACCACAAAGTTGTGTCGGTCAGATTTTCAACTAGCGATGGACTCGGCAAGAGTTTCTTGTATCCAGGAGGAAGCCGCAGTGGTGAAGCAGGATGGTTATCCGAGACTCTTTTAGCTTCGTCCAGGAAGGGACAACGGTGGACGGCATGGTTTCCTTCTCACAATTTGCAAGGAAACTTACATCTTCCTTTCTGTCCAGAGACTTCGTTTTCACTAGTTGATGGTGTGCTTTCAACATGATCGTCAGAGGTTGATGACACCAGATTGTGCAAACGAGGAGACCAGTCCCATAAGATCCCGGGGATACAAGGACAATCTCGATGATAGTGGTCCCCTTTGCAAATGACACATGGAGATTTAGGTCTGGACAGTGCTATGTGTGGATTTTCGCTAGATGATGCATGGTTACCCCTTTTTGCCTTTGGCTCCTTCGTCTTCTTTTCCGTCTTCTCCTTCCCCTTCTTCTCCTTAGTTACTTGATTTTTTGCTTTACCAGCTTCATCAAGCGAAGAGGAAGGAGGAGAGGGAGAAACGAACGAAGTAGAAGGTTAAGGGGTAACTTTAGTATCGTCTAATTGCTGACTTGATTGTTTAGGAATCACGGTATTCTGAATGACGAAGGTCGAGAAGAGCCATATTGGCAAGCCAATCGTCAATCCTGGAAGTGACAATGTGGCCATATGAGGTGCACCAACATCTCCTGAAGAGGAGAAAGGACCAGGATTTCCTCCAAGGGGAAATCCTTGGTTGGTGGACTAAGGGGAAAGCGACAGTACTAACAAATTTCTCTTCAAAAACGAAAGGAAGATAATGACGACACTTTGCGACTTTGAATTGAAAACTGCTTTCGACACTTGAAAAACTACTAATTCAAATCAAATATAAGAGAAACTATATAATCGACCATCAAGAATGATAGGATTCTTTTCTTTGACTGAAAACGACACTTGCAACACTTCCAAATCAAAAGACGACAGTTTGATTACGCCACTTTTTGTAAAAGAGAACTGTAAATGGTGCACAATACATAAAAACATTCACAATTCTTTGTACTATGGAGGCAGAATCATGCAAAGGAAGGGAGTTTCCACAGTAGTATACTGATCATAGACATCAAAACTCCTGAATAAAACTGAAGAGAGTGAACAAGGAAACCAAAATATGGAAGCAGAAGAGGTCTTATCTGATCAGCGCACCTGTAACACAGGGAAAGTGCGATGCAGCGCACCTACTACACACGGGAGGTGTGATGCATCTAGATTCCCAAGAGGAGAAAGTGTGATGGTCTAGGGACAAGACTTCAACTTGGTTCTCGGTCATAGTTTGCAGCTTAGTTCAGGGATTTAGGCTGAACTAATGATAGTTAGTAAATAGAAATCACAGGGGCTGATCTAATTAGGTTACTAGAGCCACCACTAGGGCAATTAGGATGTTTGCAAATAGATTGTTCAGTTTATAAACAAAACTAGGAGATAGACTGAAGCAGCATTGATCTACTTTGCACTTGCATAGCAAATGTAGTTCGAAGGCTAGGCGGTTTAACTTCAGGCTCCATCTATAAGTTTATAAAGTAGACAAGCATAAACAAGCAAACAAGCTATTCGCTCCCCAGTGGAGTCGCCATTTTGTTATTGGGAAATCTAGTGTCTATGCAGAGCTGCTAGTCCCACTAAGACGGGTAGCTATCTTAGAAACAAATAGATTAAAGCTACTTTCGTTTTCCTTTATGAGAAGTAGATAGGAGAGGATCAAAGAATACCAACCTCGATCTTTCTCTCGGTTCTTTGCTTGTTCCTTCTCCTCACCGACAGGTCTTTTCTGCTTCTCCCTTGACCACTCCGCTTCAAAGAGTCCCTGTAAAGTCAAAGCAGCATAATACCTTCAAAGTGCAGAGTGTTGGAAATAATACTGAGAGGGGGGGTGAATCAGTATTATCTAATTCTTTTAATAAATCTTCCTTATTTGTTCTTTGAATTAGTTTTGCATGTCAGTACCATAAAATAATGAGCATGAAAAGGAAAACAGATAGTCACACCAAAGAACACAAGATGTAAGGTGGAAACCCAATGTGGGTGAAAACCACCTGCTGCAATATGTCTCTATCTTCTTTCAAATTAGAAACTCCTTTTACAATGGTTTTGTACTGGTGCAGTCCTTTACCAGTACGCAGGCTGCAACCTGCAGAGAGCTACAACTCTCTCTCGTTTTCCAGTCTCTCCTGGAAGGGAGCTACAACCCCCTACTTCTTTTCTTACAAGGACCACTTTTCATAAATTTTCAAACTGGATCCATAAGCATCAAATGATCATCAAGTATAAGAGAATCACCCAATCAACTGTAGTAACTCGATCAACAATAATAGGACCAAACCCAGAACACAGCAATGATAAACATAGATTTTAAGAGAAGTAAGCACCCTGCTCAACTGCTCGCCTGCTTATGTAAGCACCCTGCTCAACTGCTGGCCTACTTACTGTACTCACCCTGCTCAACTGCTGGCCTGCATACAGTACGCACCCTACTCGACTGCTAGCCTGCTTATGTACGCACCCTGCTCAACTGCTAGCCTGCGTACCTCGCTCTGAGTCCATTGAACTGCCTGCGGACCTCCGCACCTGCAACCCTTCTGTGCCTGCGTACCTCCGCACCTGCAACCCTTCTGTGCCTACGTACCGGCGCACCTGAAACCCTTCTGTGCCTGCGTACCTTCGCACCTGCAACCCTTCTATGCCTGCGTACCGGCGCACCTGAAACCCTTCTGTGCCTGCGTACAAGCGCACCTGAAATCCTTCTGTGCCTGCGTACCGGCGCACCTGAAACCCTTCTGTGCCTGCGTACTGGCGCACCTGAAAACCTTCTGTGCCTGCGTATGTACGCACTTTTCTTTCACTGTACCTGCGTACCTTCGGGCATAGATGAATTCAAGATTTCAGAAATAACCCAGACAGTCAGATCTACAGATCTGAACATGCGCCGAAGAGATCTCAATCCATCAGTAGATTCGCCTTATTTAGATCTAGACATACTCCCAAGAGAGATCATAATATGTCAGATCTAGCCCTCATAAGATATTCAACCCAAAGCGTGCTCAAACCAAATGATCTCCTTTGCTTTATATAGGAAAGCTCTTCCTTAAATCATGGATCAATACCACGAGCCGACACCATAATAACACAATACCGTCGGCTAAATACCAAGAGTAAAACATAAGAAAACCCCACATGTGAATTTCTTTGCCTTGAAATGTGTGCACTGGGGGTACGCACCTCCTGAACGGGATAACTGCGGGTATGTACGCACTTTATGTAACACTGACCTGCGTGTACGCACCTTATGCAAGGTGTACCTGTGTACCCCTTATTTTCTTTAATATTTGATAGCTGATCATCAATCTCTGCTGCTGACTTGAAGTACTGTGATCTATCACCTGAATGGGTTGCCATCAAGGACAACACTTTAGCCATAATGCCAACAATCTCCCCCTTTGGACTTGATGGCAACCTCAAAGCTTCAGCTTCATTCTCCCCCTTTGACATCAAGGGCAAAGGGTTATGCTCCCCCTAAGAACATGCTCCCCCTGAATCTGTACCATCAATCAGAAGAGGTTCGGCAATAAGATGATGCATCAACAACCCCCAGCTTTTGCCTGAGGTATTCAAAAGTGTCCCTAGGCAATGGTTTGGTGAGAATATCAGCAACTTGTTCCTTAGAAGGAACATACTCCAACTTGACCTTCTGTTCAAGCACTTGTTCCCGGGGAAAATGATACTTGATTGGTATGTGCTTGGTTTTTGAATGCATAACAGGATTCTTTGAGATGCTGATTGCACTTGTGTTATCACATAAGATGGGGATTGGTGGTGTACAAATGATTTGAAAATCCCGCAAAGTCTGCATCATCCAAAGGAGTTGGGTGCAACAAGATGCAGCAGCAACATATTCCGCTTCAGTTGTAGACAAGGCAATCGAACTCTGTTTCTTGCTGAACCAAGATACCAGTCTGGAACCCATAAAGAACGCACCACCACTTGTGCTTTTCCTGTCATCCACGTTTCCGGCCCAATCTGCATCTGTATAAGCGTGAAGTGTAAGATCTGTATCTCTAGGATACCATAAGCCATAATTTTGAGTCCCTTGAAGATATTTGAAAATTCTCTTCACTGCCTGAAGATGAGTCTCCTTCGGATTTGCCTGAAATCTTCCAACTATTCCAACTACATGCATGATGTCCGGTCGGGTACCTGTCAAATAAAGTAAACTTCCAATCATAGATCTGTAGGTTGGTTGATGTACTGCTGCAGATTCATCATTTGCACTGAGGCTACATCCTGTGACCATGGGTGTACATACTGGTTTTGCATCTTCCATACCATATTTCTTCAAAATCTGTTTGAGATACTTGGTTTGAGATAAAAAGATTCCTCCTTCTTTTTGTTGGATTTGCAAACCAAGGAAATATGTCAGTTCTCCTAGCAAGGACATTTCAAATTCTTTCTGCATGACTGAGGCAAAGTTTTGACTCATAGCTTCTTCATTGCTCCCAAAAATAATGTCATCTACATATACAACAAGTATTAGCAATTTGTCATTTTCAACTTTTATATAAAGATTGCTATCTGCTGATCCTTTTGAAAAGCCTTGTTGATGAAGATATTTGTCCAAACGGTAGTACCAAGCCCTTGGAGCTTGTTTGAGACCATAGAGAGCCTTTTTCAATCTGCATACAAGATTTGGATCATTTCCAAGAATGAACCCATCTGGCTGTTCAATGTACACTTCTTCTTCCAAGTCTCCATTCAGAAAGGCTGATTTCACGTCCATTTGAAATACTTTGAAGTTTTGAAAACTTGAGAGAGCAAGGAACATTCGGATGGCCTCAAGTCTTGCAACAGGAGCAAAGGTTTCTTCAAAGTCTATTCCTTCTTGCTGCGCATACCCTTTACAAACAAGTCTGGCTTTGTTTCTAATTACTTCTCCATTTTCATTCAATTTATTTTTGAAGACCCATTTTGTTCCTATAACATTCTTATCTTTTGGTCTAGGAACCAGCTCCCAAGTGTTGTTCTTTTCGATCTGCTCAAGTTCTCCATCCATTGCTTTCACCCAACATTCATCTTTGCATGCCTCTTTCACATTTTGTGGTTCAGTAGAGGAGAGTAATGCCAAATAGCTTGAAGCTTCTGCAACTGTTCTTCTTGTTTGTACACCTGCTTCTTTCTGCCCCATAATCTGAGATTCTGGATGATTCTTCTGAACATATCTGGATGGAGTCTTTTCTTCTATTCTTGTTTGCTCCTCTGGTTCTTCTTGAGGTTCTTCTTCTTCATCATTCTGTCGTTGGGGGTAGCCTTCATCTTCTTCGATGTCTTCATGATGTACTTGCCTAGGAATGTATCCCTTCTCATCAACCACTACATCAATGCTGTCAACAATTCTGCCAAGTCTTTTATTGTAGCATTTGTATGCTTTGCTATGTGGAGAGTAACCAAGAAGAATGCCTTCATCTGCTCTAGGTTCAAGTTTGCCAAGCTGCTCATCCGTATTCTTGATATAGCATTTGCTCCCAAAGATTTTGAAGTGCTTTACCGAAGGAGTCCTACCACTCCAGAGCTCATGAGGAGTTTGAGTGCTGTTCACCCGGACATTTGTTTTGTTGAGAATAACAACCGCAGCATGTGCAGCTTCACCCCAGAAAGTTGCGGGAGTTCCTGACTCATCAAGCATAGCACGAGCCATTTGTTGGACTGTTCTGTTCATCCTTTCCACAACTCCATTTTTCTGAGGAGTTCTTGCTGTAGAGAATTCTCTTCTTATCCCATGTTCTTCACAGAAATCGAAAAATTCATTTGAAGTAAATTCCCCACCTCTATCGGATCTGAGGCACTTAATTTTGTGACCTGATTCATTTTCAACCAAGGCTTTGAAGGATTTGAATTTTTCGAATGCTTCATCTTTGTGCTTCATAAGTCCTAACCAGACAAACCTGGAGAAATCGTCAATGAATAATATCAAGTATTCTTCTCCTCGAGGTGTTCTTTTCCTGAAAGGACCGCATGTATCTGTATGTACTAGCTCAAGAGGCATGCTAGCTGATCCTTCTTTCTCTGGAAAGTTAGTTCTGGTTTGTTTTCCAAACTGACATGATTTGCATATGGTGTTGTCAGGAATTTTGATATCTGGAAGATCGCGAACTGCCTGATATTTGCATGCTTTTCTTATTTGTGAAAAGCTTAGATGTCCCAACCTCCGATGCCATAACCAGTGCTCATCATCCTTGCTCAGATAGCATTGTTGTTGTCCTTCTTCAAATATGTACAGATTATTTGGAGTTCTTTTGCCTTTGATCACTGTTTTACCTGTATCAAGATCACGAACAAGACATCCATTTGATCTGAATATAACCTCGGTTCTTTGATCACACATCTGGCTGACACTTAGAAGATTATGCTTCAATCCATCAACATACAAAACATTTCCAGCCTTGACCTTTTCTTTTAACTGAGCAATGCCTTTTCCTTTTATAGTTGCAGGAGTATCATTTCCAAAAGAGACTTTCTTTCCCTTTTCTAGAGTAGAATAAGACTCAAGTTTTTCTTTATCACCTGTCATATGCTTCGAACATCCACTGTCAATGTACCATAGATTTTCCTGTCCCTCTGCATAAAATGCTATCCCACATCTTTCTGTTTGAGGTTCCTTTATTCTCCATGTTTTGGTGCTTGAGGCTTGTTCCTT
Organism: Pinus tabuliformis; assembly: GCA_031772625.1. NCBI lineage: Eukaryota > Viridiplantae > Streptophyta > Pinopsida > Pinales > Pinaceae > Pinus > Pinus tabuliformis. The sequence goes on along the minus strand of CM062812.1, from coordinate 224,814,474 downwards.
TTTCTGCTGAAACCTGCTCCTGCATTCAGAGTCTTCATGACCAAAGTTATTGCAAATAGAACATTCAACTTCATTTTCAAGAACCGAAAAGTTGTTATAGGTCCTTTTTGTAATCCCCGTCATACTTCTTTGTTTTTGAGCTTCCCTAGTCATGATCGTTTTATATGCAACACATTGAGCTGCTTTATGACCAAAGTTATGGCAAGAAAAGCATTGTCCATTGAAGAAACTTCTGCGGTTATCGAATCTACCAGCCAATTGATTGTAATTTCTATTGTCATCTATTCTTGAACCAAATTGAGAAGATTTTACCTGTGACTGGTTGTAGTTTTTGTTCACCCTTAAGATGGATTGCCCCTGATAGTTTCTGTTTGTAATTCGTCCCTGCTTTACCTGATGATCTTCATTGTGCTTTTGCTCATTTCTTCTTGCTGCATCAAGATAACTTTTTGAGGTGGATGCTTGAGAAGTTTCTCCATTATAGCCCAGACCTGTCTTGTTTAGAGGAGACCGCTGCACATTGATAATCTCATCCAAAGTTTCAGATCCTTTGACAAACTTGAGATTAATAGCTTTTGTTTTCTCAATCTCTTTTCTAAGACCAACAATTTCACCTTCTAATTTTTCAAGATGTTTTTCCTTTTCATCAATTTGAAATTGTAGAGTATCAATGATCATGTTCTTTTCTTCTATACATCTCTTGAGTCTAGTAATTTCATCATAAAGGTTATCCACATCTATAGCATCCATATAATCATCATCTTCAAATGCCATTAACAACTTATATTCATTACCTTGTTCATCTTCATCACTGTTTGATAGACCATCACTATCTTCATGAGTGTAGTAGCTTTTCTTATTTGCATTCTGTTTCTTGTTCCATCTAGCAGGTTCCTTTCCTTTATCCTTATAAGGACATTTTGCAGCATAATGACCTACTCTTCCACAAGCAAAGCATTTAAAAGGTAACTTACCTCTGAACCTTCCAGAACCCCTTTGAAGATTTCTGACAAAATTTGATTCTTCTTCCTCTTCTTCTGGGACGTGGCTCACTTCATAATAATCTCCTTTGCCTGATGCCTTGAAAGCAGCTTCTCTTCTGTCTGATGGACCTCCCTTTCTCATTTCATGAGCAGTTAGAATTCCATGTAGCTGAGACATAGTAAGAATTCGTAGATTTTCCTTTTCTTCTATTGCAGATACTTTAGATTCAAACTTGGGGGACAATGATCTTAGAACCTTTTCAACCACAATAGCCTCTTTTATTTCTTCACCCAAATTTTTCATACAGTTAACAACCTCATCTACCCGAAGAAAATAGTTAGCCACACTTTCATCATTATACATTTTGAGAGTCTCTTACTGAATTCTGAGAGTTTGAAGTTTAGCACACTTTACCTGTTCATCTCCTTCATAGCTCGTGACAATTTTGTCCCATATCTCTTTTGCGGATTTATAGTGCATTACCTTCATGAATTCTGATTGAGATATACATCCTAATAGAGTACTGACAGCTTTCGCATTTGTTTCATACTTCTTTTTCTCGGCTGCATCTGTAGGAGTAGCTGAAGGAAAAGTGTAGCCTGTCTCTACGATGTCCCAAACTTCTGTACCAAGAGATTGAAGATAGGCAGTAACTCTTACCTTCCAATAATTGAAGTTTGTCCCATCAAAAACCGGTGGCCTGATTGATGCTTCTCTCTCGTAGTTGCTCATGATGAAAGGGCGGGTGAATCAGTATTATCTAATTCTTTTAATAAATCTTCCTTATTTGTTCTTTGAATTAGTTTTGCATGTCAGTACCATAAAATAATGAGCATGAAAAGGAAAACAGATAGTCACACCAAAGAACACAAGATGTAAGGTGGAAACCCAATGTGGGTGAAAACCACCTGCTGCAATATGTCTCTATCTTCTTTCAAATTAGAAACTCCTTTTACAATGGTTTTGTACTGGTGCAGTCCTTTACCAGTACACAGGCTGCAACCTGCAGAGAGCTACAACTCTCTCTCGTTTTCCAGTCTGTCCTGGAAGGGAGCTACAACCCCCTTATTATTTTCTTACGAGGACCACTTTTCATAAATTTTCAAACTGGATCCATAAGCATCAAATGATCATCAAGTATAAGAGAATCACCCAATCAACTGTAGTAACTAGATCAACAATAATAGGACCAAACCTAGAACACAGCAATGATAAACAAAGATTTTAAGAGAAGTAAGCACCCTGCTCAACTGCTCGCCTGCTTACGTAAGCACCCTGCTCAACTGCTGGGCTGCTTACTGTACTCACCCTGCTCAACTGCTGGCCTGCTTACAGTACGCACCCTGCTCAACTGCTAGCCTGCTTATGTATGCACCCTGCTCAACTGCTAGCCTGCGTACCTCGCTCTGAGTCCATTGAACTGCCTGCGGACCTCCGCACCTGCAACCCTTCTGTGCCTGCGTACCTCCGCACCTGCAACCCTTCTGTGCCTGCGTACCGGCACACCTGAAACCCTTCTGTGCCTGCGTACCTCCGCACCTGCAACCCTTCTGTGCCTGCGTACCGGTGCACCTGAAACCCTTCTGTGCCTGCGTACCGGCGCACCTGAAACCCTTCTGTGCCTGCGTACCGGCGCACCTGAAACCCTTCTGTGCCTGCGTACTGGCGCACCTGAAACCCTTCTGTGCCTGCATATGTACGCACTTTTCTTTCACTGTACCTGCGTACCTTCGGGCATAGATGAATTCAAGATTTCAGAAATAACCCAGACAGTCAGATCTACAGATCTGAACATGCGTCGAAGAGATCTCGATCCATCAGTAGATTCGCCTTGTTTAGATCTAGACATACTCCCAAGAGAGATCATAATATGTCAGATCTAGCCCTCATAAGATATTCAACCCAAAGCGTGCTCAAACCAAATGATCTCCTTTGCTTTATATAGGAAAGCTCTTCCTTAAATCATGGATCAATACCACGAGCCGACACCATAATAACACAATACCGTCGGCTAAATACCAAGAGTAAAACATAAGAAAACCCCACATGTGAATTTCTTTGCCTTGAAATGTGTGCACTGGGGGTACGCACCTCTTGAATGGGATAACTGCGGGTATGTACGCACTTTATGTAACACTGACCTGCGTGTACTCACCTTATGCAAGGTGTACCTGCGTACCCCTTATTTTCTTTAATATTTGATAGCTGATCATCAATCTCTGCTGCTGACTTGAAGTACTGTGATCTATCACCTGAATGGGTTGCCATCAAGGACAACACTTTAGCCATAATGCCAACAATCTCCCCCTTTGGACTTGATGGCAACCTCAAAGCTTCAGCTTCATTCTCCCCCTTTGACATCAAGGGCAAAGGGTTATGCTCCCCCTAAGAACATGCTCCCCCTGAATCTCTACCATCAATCAGAAGAGGTTCAACAATAAGATGATGCATCAACAACCCCCAGCTTTTGCCTGAGGTATTCAAAAGTGTCCCTGGGCAATGGTTTGGTGAGAATATCAGCAACTTGTTCCTTAGAAGGAACATACTCCAACTTGACCTTCTGTTCAAGCACTTGTTCCCGGGGAAAATGATACTTGATTGGTATGTGCTTGGTTTTTGAATGCATAACAGGATTCTTTGAGATGCTGATTGCACTTGTGTTATCACATAAGATGGGGATTGGTGGTGTACAAGTGATTTGAAAATCCTGCAAAGTCTGCATCATCCAAAGGAGTTGGGTGCAACAAGATGCAGCAGCAACATATTCCACTTCAGCTGTAGACAAGGCAATCGAACTCTGTTTCTTGCTGAACCAAGATACCAGTCTGGAACCCATAAAGAACGCACCACCACTTGTGCTTTTCCTGTCATCCACGCTTCCGGCCCAATCTGCATCTGTATAAGCATGAAGTGTAAGATCTGTATCTCTAGGATACCATAAGCCATAATTTTGAGTCCCTTGAAGATATTTGAAAATTCTCTTCACTGCCTGAAGATGAGTCTCCTTCGGATTTGCCTGAAATCTTCCAACTATTCCAACTGCATGCATGATGTCCGGTCGGGTACCTGTCAAATAAAGTAAACTTCCAATCATAGATCTGTAGGTTGGTTGATGTACTGCTGCAGATTCATCATTTGCACTGAGGCTACATCCTGTGACCATGGGTGTACATACTGGTTTTGCATCTTCCATACCATATTTCTTCAAAATCTGTTTGAGATACTTGGTTTGAGATAAAAAGATTCCTCCTTCTTTTTGTTGGATTTGCAAACCAAGGAAATATGTCAGTTCTCCTAGCAAGGACATTTCAAATTCTTTCTGTATGACCGAGGCAAAGTTTTGACTCATAGTTTCTTCATTGCTCCCAAAAATAATGTCATCTACATATACAACAAGTATTAGCAATTTGTCATTTTCAACTTTTATATAAAGATTGCTATCTGCTGATCCTTTTGAAAAGCCTTGTTGATGAAGATATTTGTCCAAACGGTAGTACCAAGCCCTTGGAGCTTGTTTGAGACCATAGAGAGCCTTTTTCAATCTGCATACAAGATTTGGATCATTTCCAAGAATGAACCCATCTGGCTGTTCAATGTACACTTCTTCTTCCAAGTCTCCATTCAGAAAGGCTGATTTCACGTCCATTTGAAATACTTTGAAGTTTTGAAAACTTGAGAGAGAAAGGAACATTCGGATGTCCTCAAGTCTTGCAATAGGAGCAAAGGTTTCTTCAAAGTCTATTCCTTCTTGCTGCGCATACCCTTTACAAACAAGTCTGGCTTTGTTTCTAATTACTTCTCCATTTTCATTCAATTTATTTTTGAAGACCCATTTTGTTCCGATAACATTCTTATCTTTTGGTCTAGGAACCAGCTCCCAAGTGTTGTTCTTTTCGATCTGCTCAAGTTCTTCATCCATTGCTTTCACCCAACATTCATCTTTGCATGCCTCTTTCACATTTTGTGGTTCAGTAGAGGAGAGTAATGCCAAATAGCTTGAAGCTTCTGCAACTGTTCTTCTTGTTTGTACACCTGCTTCTTTCTGCCCCATAATCTGAGATTCTGGATGATTCTTCTGAACATATCTGGATGGAGTCTTTTCTTCCATTCTTGTTTGCTCCTCTGGTTCTTCTTGAGGTTCTTCTTCTTCATCATTCTGTCGTTGGGGGTAGCCTTCATCTTCTTCGATGTCTTCATGATGTACTTGCCTAGGAATGTATCCCTTCTCATCAACCACTACATCAATGCTGTCAACAATTCTGCCAAGTCTTTTATTGTAGCATTTGTATGCTTTGCTATGTGGAGAGTAACCAAGAAGAATGCCTTCATCTGCTCTAGGTTCAAGTTTGCCAAGCTGCTCATCCGTATTCTTGATATAGCATTTGCTCCCAAAGATTTTGAAGTGCTTTACCGAAGGAGTCCTACCACTCCAGAGCTCATGAGGAGTTTGAGTGCTGTTCACCCGGACATTTGTTTTGTTGAGAATAACAACCGCAGCATGTGCAGCTTCACCCCAGAAAGTTGCGGGAGTTCCTGACTCATCAAGCATAGCACGAGCCATTTGTTGGACTGTTCTGTTCATCCTTTCCACAACTCCATTTTGCTGAGGAGTTCTTGCTGTAGAGAATTCTCTTCTTATCCCATGTTCTTCACAGAAATCTAAAAATTCATTTGAAGTAAATTCCCCACCTCTATCGGATCTGAGGCACTTAATTTTGTGACCTGATTCATTTTCAACCAAGGCTTTGAAGGATTTGAATTTTTCGAATGCTTCATCTTTGTGCTTCATAAGTCCTAACCAGACAAACCTGGAGAAATCGTCAATGAATAATATCAAGTATTCTTCTCCTCGAGGTGTTCTTTTCCTGAAAGGACCGCATGTATCTGTATGTACTAGCTCAAGAGGCATGCTAGCTGATCCTTCTTTCTCTGGAAAGTTAGTTCTGGTTTGTTTTCCAAACTGACATGATTTGCATATGGTGTTGTCAGGAATTTTGATATCTGGAAGATCGCGAACTGCCTGATATTTGCATGCTTTTCTTATTTTTGAAAAGCTTAGATGTCCCAACCTCCGATGCCATAACCAGTGCTCATCATCCTTGCTCAGATAGCATTGTTGTTGTCCTTCTTCAAATATGTACAGATTATTTGGAGTTCTTTTGCCTTTGATCACTGTTTTACCTGTATCAAGATCACGAACAAGACATCCATTTGATTTGAATATAACCTCGGTTCTTTGATCACACATCTGGCTGACACTTAGAAGATTATGCTTCAATCCATCAACATACAAAACATTTCCAGCCTTGACCTTTTCTTTTAACTGAGCAATGCCTTTTCCTTTTATAGTTGCAGGAGTATCATTTCCAAAAGAGACTTTCTTTCCCTTTTCTAGAGTAGAATAAGACTCAAGTTTTTCTTTATCACCTGTCATATGCTTCGAACATCCACTGTCAATGTACCATAGATTTTCCTATCCCTCTGCATAAAATGCTATCCCACATCTTTCTGTTTGAGGTTCCTTTATTCTCCATGTTTTGGTGCTTGAGGCTTATTCCTTTTTCTGCTGAAACCTGCTCCTGCATTCAGAGTCTTCATGACCAAAGTTATTGCAAATAGAACATTCAACTTCATTTTCAAGAACCGAAAAGTTGTTATAGGTCCTTTTTGTAATCCCCGTCATACTTCTTTGTTTTTGAGCTTCCCTAGTCATGATCGTTTTATATGCAACACATTGAGCTGCTTTGTGACCAAAGTTATGGCAAGAAAAGCATTGTCCATTGAAGAAACTTCTGCGGTTATCAAATCTACCAGCCAATTGATTGTAATTTCTATTGTCATCTATTCTTGAACCAAATTGAGATGATTTAACCTGTGGCTGGCTGTAGTTTTTGTTCACCCTTAAGATGGATTGCCCCTGATAGTTTCTGTTTGTAATTCATCCCTGCTTTACCTGATGATCTTCATTGTGCTTTTGCTCATTTCTTCTTGCTGCATCAAGATAACTTTTTGAGGTGGATGCTTGAGAAGTTTCTCCATTATAGCCCAGACCTGTCTTGTTTAGAGGAGACCGCTGCATATTGATAATCTCATCCAAAGTTTCAGATCCTTTGACAAACTTGAGATTAATAGCTTTTGTTTTCTCAATCTCTTTTCTAAGACCAACAATTTCACCTTCTAATTTTTCAAGATGTTTTTCCTTTTCATCAATTTGAAATTGTAGAGTATCAATGATCATGTTCTTTTCTTCTATACATCTCTTGAGTCTAGTAATTTCATCATAAAGGTTATCCACATCTATAGCATCCATATAATCATCATCTTCAAATGCCATTAACAACTTATATTCATTACCTTGTTCATCTTCATCACTGTTTGATAGACCATCACTATCTTCATGAGTGTAGTAGCTTTTCTTATTTGCATTCTGTTTCTTGTTCCATCTAGTAGGTTCCTCTCCTTTATCCTTATAAGGACATTTTGCAGCATAATGACCTACTCTTCCACAAGCAAGGCATTTAAAAGGTAACTTACCTCTGAACCTTCCAGAACCCCTTTGAAGATTTCTGACAAAATTTGATTCTTCTTCCTCTTCTTCTGGGACGTGGCTCGCTTCATAATAATCTCCTTTGCCTGATGCCTTGAAAGCAGCTTCTCTTCTGTCTGATGGACCTCCCTTTCTCATTTCATAAGCAGTTAGAATTCCATGTAGCTGAGACATAGTAAGAATTCGTAGATTTTCCTTTTCTTCTATTGCAGATACTTTAGATTCAAACTTGGGGGACAATGATCTTAGAACCTTTTCAACCACAATAGCCTCTTTTATTTCTTCACCCAAATTTTTCATACAGTTAACAACCTCATCTACCCGAAGAAAATAATTAGCCACACTTTCATCATTATACATTTTGAGAGTCTCATACTGAATTCTGAGAGTTTGAAGTTTAGCACGCTTTACCTGTTCATCTCCTTCATAGCTCGTGACAATTTTGTCCCATATCTCTTTTGCGGATTTATAGTGCATTACCTTCATGAATTCTGATTGAGATATACATCCTAATAGAGTACTGTCTGCTTTCGCATTTGTTTCATACTTCTTTTTCTCGGCTGCATCTGTAGGAGTAGCTGAAGGAAAAGTGTAGCCTGTCTCTACGATGTCCCAAACTTCTGTACCAAGAGATTGAAGATAGGCAGTAACTCTTACCTTCCAATAATTGAAGTTTGTCCCATCAAAAACCGGTGGCCTGATTGATGCTTCTCTCTCGTAGTTGCTCATGATGAACGATCTACCTTCAAGCGATCAAGCTTCTCTGAAGGACCTGCTCTGATACCAATTGTTGGAAATAATACTGAGAGGGGGGGTGAATCAGTATTATCTAATTCTTTTAATAAATCTTCCTTATTTGTTCTTTGAATTAGTTTTGCATGTCAGTACCTCAAAATAATGAGCATGAAAAGGAAAACAGATAGTCACACCAAAGAACACAAGATGTAAGGTGGAAACCCAATGTGGGTGAAAACCACCTGCTGCAATATGTCTCTATCTTCTTTCAAATTAGAAACTCCTTTTACAATGGTTTTGTACTGGTGCAGTCCTTTACCAGTACGCAGGCTGCAACCTGCAGAGAGCTACAACTGTCTCTCGTTTTCCAGTCTCTCCTGGAAGGGAGCTACAACCCCCTACTTATTTTCTTACAAGGACCACTTTTCATAAATTTTCAAACTGGATCCATAAGCATCAAATGATCATCAAGTATAAGATAATCACCCAATCAACTGTAGTAACTAGATCAACAATAATAGGACCAAACCCAGAACACAGCAATGATAAACAAAGATTTTAAGAGAAGTAAGCACCCTGCTCAACTGCTCGCCTGCTTACGTAAGCACCCTGCTCAACTGCTGGCCTGCTTACTGTACTCACCCTGCTCAACTGCTGGCCTGATTACAGTACGCACCCTGCTCAACTGCTAGCCTGCTTATGTACGCACCCTGCTCAACTGCTAGCCTGCGTACCTCGCTCTGAGTCCATTGAACTGCCTGCGGACCTCCGCACCTGCAACCCTTCTGTGCCTGCATACCTCCGCACCTGCAACCCTTCTGTGCCTGCGTACCGGCGCACCTGAAACCCTTCTGTGCCTGCGTACCTCCGCACCTGCAACCTTTCTGTGCCTGCGTACCGGCGCACCTGAAACCCTTCTGAGCCTGCGTACCGGCGCACCTGAAACCCTTCTGTGCCTGCGTACCGGCGCACCTGAAACCCTTCTGTGCCTGCGTACCGGCGAACCTGAAACCCTTCTGTGCCTGCGTATGTACGCACTTTTCTTTCACTGTACCTGCGTATCTTCGGGCATAGACGAATTCAAGATTTCAGAAATAACCCAGACAGTCAGATCTACAGATCTGAACATGCGTCGAAGAGATCTCGATCCATCAGTAGATTCGCCTTATTTAGATCTAGACATACTCCCAAGAGAGATCATAATATGTCAAATCTAGCCCTCATAAGATATTCAACCCAAAGCGTGCTCAAACCAAATGATCTCCTTTGCTTTATATAGGAAAGCTCTTCCTTAAATCATGGATCAATACCACGAGCCGACACCATAATAACACAATACCGTCGGCTAAATACCAAGAGTAAAACATAAGAAAACCCCACATGTGAATTTCTTTGCCTTGAAATGTGTGCACTGGGGTACGCACCTCTTGAATGGGATAACTGCGGGTATGTACGCACTTTATGTAACACTGACCTGCGTGTACTCACCTTATGCAAGGTGTACCTGCGTACCCCTTATTTTCTTTAATATTTGATAGCTGATCATCAATCTCTGCTGCTGACTTGAAGTACTGTGATCTATCACCTGAATGGGTTGCCATCAAGGACAACACTTTAGCCATAATGCCAACAATCTCCCCCTTTGGACTTGATGGCAACCTCAAAGCTTCAGCTTCATTCTCCCCCTTTGACATCAAGGGCAAAGGGTTATGCTCCCCCTAAGAACATGCTCCCCCTGAATCTATACCATCAATCAGAAGAGGTTCAGCAATAAGATGATGCATCAACAACCCCCAGCTTTTGCCTGAGGTATTCAAAAGTGTCCCTGGGCAATGGTTTGGTGAGAATATCAGCAACTTGTTCCTTAGAAGGAACATACTCCAACTTGACCTTCTGTTCAAGCACTTGTTCCCGGAGAAAATGATACTTGATTGGTATGTGCTTGGTTTTTGAATGCATAACAGGATTCTTTGAGATGCTGATTGCACTTGTGTTATCACATAAGATGGGGATTGGTGGTGTACAAGTGATTTCAAAATCCTGCAAAGTCTGCATCATCCAAAGGAGTTTGTGCAACAAGATGCAGCAGCAACATATTCCACTTCAGCTGTAGACAAGGCAATCGAACTCTGTTTCTTGCTGAACCAAGATACCAGTCTGGAACCCATAAAGAACGCACCACCACTTGTGCTTTTCCTGTCATCCACGCTTCTGGCCCAATCTGCATCTGTATAAGCATGAAGTGTAAGATCTGTATCTCTAGGATACCATAAGCCATAATTTTGAGTCCCTTGAAGATATTTGAAAATCCTCTTCACTGCCTGAAGATGAGTCTCCTTCGGATTTGCCTGAAATCTTCCAACTATTCCAACTGCATGCATGATGTCCGGTCGGGTACCTGTCAAATAAAGTAAACTTCCAATCATAGATCTGTAGGTTGGTTGATGTACTGCTGCAGATTCATCATTTGCACTGAGGCTACATCCTGTGACCATGGGTGTACATACTGGTTTTGCATCTTCCATACCATATTTCTTCAAAATCTGTTTGAGATACTTGGTTTGAGATAAAAAGATTCCTCCTTCTTTTTGTTGGATTTGCAAACCAAGGAAATATGTCAGTTCTCCTAGCAAGGACATTTCAAATTCTTTCTGCATGACCGAGGCAAAGTTTTGACTCATAGCTTCTTCATTGCTCCCAAAAATAATGTCATCTACATATACAACAAGTATTAGCAATTTGTCATTTTCAACTTTTATATAAAGATTGCTATCTGCTGATCCTTTTGAAAAGCCTTGTTGATGAAGATATTTGTCCAAACGGTAGTACCAAGCCCTTGGAGCTTGTTTGAGACCATAGAGAGCCTTTTTCAATCTGCATACAAGATTTGGATCATTTCCAAGAATGAACCCATCTAGCTGATCAATGTACACTTCTTCTTCCAAGTCTCCATTCAGAAAGGCTGCTTTCACGTCCATTTGAAATACTTTGAAGTTTTGAAAACTTGAGAGAGCAAGGAACATTCGGATGGCCTCAAGTCTTGCAACAGGAGCAAAGGTTTCTTCAAAGTCTATTCCTTCTTGCTGCGCATACCCTTTACAAACAAGTCTGGCTTTGTTTCTAATTACTTCTCCATTTTCATTCAATTTATTTTTGAAGACCCATTTTGTTCCGATAACATTCTTATCTTTTGGTCTAGGAACCAGCTCCCAAGTGTTGTTCTTTTCGATCTGCTCAAGTTCTTCATCCATTGCTTTCACCCAACATTCATCTTTGCATGCCTCTTTCACATTTTGTGGTTCAGTAGAGGAGAGTAATGCCAAATAGCTTGAAGCTTCTGCAACTGTTCTTCTTGTTTGTACACCTGCTTCTTTCTGCCCCATAATCTGAGATTCTGGATGATTCTTCTGAACATATCTGGATGGAGTCTTTTCTTCCATTCTTGTTTGCTCCTCTGGTTCTTCTTGAGGTTCTTCTTCTTCATCATTCTGTCGTTGGGGGTAGCCTTCATCTTCTTCGATGTCTTCATGATGTACTTGCCTAGGAATGTATCCCTTCTCATCAACCACTACATCAATGCTGTCAACAATTCTGCCAAGTCTTTTATTGTAGCATTTGTATGCTTTGCTATGTGGAGAGTAACCAAGAAGAATGCCTTCATCTGCTCTAGGTTCAAGTTTGCCAAGCTGCTCATCCGTATTCTTGATATAGCATTTGCTCCCAAAGATTTTGAAGTGCTTTACCGAAGGAGTCCTACCACTCCAGAGCTCATGAGGAGTTTGAGTGCTGTTCACCCGGACATTTGTTTTGTTGAGAATAACAACCGCAGCATGTGCAGCTTCACCCCAGAAAGTTGCGGGAGTTCCTGACTCATCAAGCATAGCACGAGCCATTTGTTGGACTGTTCTGTTCATCCTTTCCACAACTCCATTTTGCTGAGGAGTTCTTGCTGTAGAGAATTCTCTTCTTATCCCATTTTCTTCACAGAAATCTAAAAATTCATTTGAAGTAAATTCCCCACCTCTATCGGATCTGAGGCACTTAATTTTGTGACCTGATTCATTTTCAACCAAGGCTTTGAAGGATTTGAATTTTTCGAATGCTTCATCTTTGTGCTTCATAAGTCTTAACCAGACAAACCTGGAGAAATCGTCAATGAATAATATCAAGTATTCTTCTCCTCGAGGTGTTCTTTTCCTGAAAGGACCGCATGTATCTGTATGTACTAGCTCAAGAGGCATGCTAGTTGATCCTTCTTTCTCTGGAAAGATAGTTCTGGTTTGTTTTCCAAACTGACATGATTTGCATATGGTGTTGTCAGGAATTTTGATATCTGGAAGATCGCGAACTGCCTGATATTTGCATGCTTTTCTTATTTGTGAAAAGCTTAGATGTCCCAACCTCCGATGCCATAACCAGTGCTCATCATCCTTGCTCAGATAGCATTGTTGTTGTCCTTCTTCAAATATGTACAGATTATTTGGAGTTCTTTTGCCTTTGATCACTGTTTTACCTGTATCAAGATCACGAACAAGACATCCATTTGATCTGAATATAACCTCGGTTCTTTGATCACACATCTGGCTGACACTTAGAAGATTATGCTTCAATCCATCAACATACAAAACATTTCCAGCCTTGACCTTTTCTTTCAACTGAGCAATGCCTTTTCCTTTTATAGTTGCAGGAGTATCATTTCCAAAAGAGACTTTCTTTCCCTTTTCTAGAGTAGAATAAGACTCAAGTTTTTCTTTATCACCTGTCATATGCTTCGAACATCCACTGTCAATGTACCATAGATTTTCCTGTCCCTCTGCATAAAATGCTATCCCACATCTTTCTGTTTGAGGTTCCTTTATTCTCCATGTTTTGGTGCTTGAGGCTTGTTCCTTTTTCTGCTGAAACCTGCTCCTGCATTCAGAGTCTTCATGACCAAAGTTATTGCAAATAGAACATTCAACTTCATTTTCAAGAACCGAAAAGTTGTTATAGGTCCTTTTTGTAATCCCCGTCATACTTCTTTGTTTTTGAGCTTCCCTAGTCATGATCGTTTTATATGCAACACATTGAGCTTCTTTGTGACCAAAGTTATGGCAAGAAAAGCATTGTCCATTGAAGAAACTTCTGCGGTTATCGAATCTACCAGCCAATTGATTGTAATTTCTATTGTCATCTATTCTTGAACCAAATTGAGAAGATTTTACCTGTGGCTGGTTGTAGTTTTTGTTCACCCTTAAGATGGATTGCCCCTGATAGTTTCTGTTTGTAATTCGTCCTTGCTTTACCTGATGATCTTCATTGTGCTTTTTCTCATTTCTTCTTGCTGCATCAAGATAACTTTTTGAGGTGGATGCTTGAGAAGTTTCTCCATTATAGCCCAGACCTGTCTTGTTTAGAGGAGACCGCTGCACATTGATAATCTCATCCAAAGTTTCAGATCCTTTGACAAACTTGAGATTAATAGCTTTTGTTTTCTCAATCTCTTTTCTAAGACCAACAATTTCACCTTCTAATTTTTCAAGATGTTTTTCCTTTTCATCAATTTGAAATTGTAGAGTATCAATGATCATGTTCTTTTCTTCTATACATCTCTTGAGTCTAGTAATTTCATCATAAAGGTTATCCACATCTATAGCATCCATATAATCATCATCTTCAAATGCCATTAACAACTTATATTCATTACCTTGTTCATCTTCATCACTGTTTGATAGACCATCACTATCTTCATGAGTGTAGTAGCTTTTCTTATTTGCATTCTGTTTCTTGTTCCATCTAGTAGGTTCCTCTCCTTTATCCTTATAAGGACATTTTGCAGCATAATGACCTACTCTTCCACAAGCAAGGCATTTAAAAGGTAACTTACCTCTGAACCTTCCAGAACCCCTTTGAAGATTTCTGACAAAATTTGATTCTTCTTCCTCTTCTTCTGGGACGTGGCTCGCTTCATAATAATCTCCTTTGCCTGATGCCTTGAAAGCAGCTTCTCTTCTGTCTGATGGACCTCCCTTTCTCATTTCATAAGCAGTTAGAATTCCATGTAGCTGAGACATAGTAAGAATTCGTAGATTTTCCTTTTCTTCTATTGCAGATACTTTAGATTCAAACTTGGGGGACAATGATCTTAGAACCTTTTCAACCACAATAGCCTCTTTTATTTCTTCACCCAAATTTTTCATACAGTTAACAACCTCATCTACCCGAAGAAAATAGTTAGCCACACTTTCATCATTATACATTTTGAGAGTCTCTTACTGAATTCTGAGAGTTTGAAGTTTAGCACGCTTTACCTGTTCATCTCCTTCATAGCTCGTGACAATTTTGTCCCATATCTCTTTTGCGGATTTATAGTGCATTACCTTCATGAATTCTGATTGAGATATACATCCTAATAGAGTACTGACTGCTTTCGCATTTGTTTCATACTTCTTTTTCTCGGCTGCATCTGTAGGAGTAGCTGAAGGAAAAGTGTAGCCTGTCTCTACGATGTCCCAAACTTCTGTACCAAGAGATTGAAGATAGGCAGTAACTCTTACCTTCCAATAATTGAAGTTTGTCCCATCAAAAACCGGTGGCCTGATTGATGCTTCTCTCTCGTAGTTGCTCATGATGAACGATCTACCTTCAAGCGATCAAGCTTCTCTGAAGGACCTGCTCTGATACCAATTGTTGGAAATAATACTGAGAGGGGGGGTGAATCAGTATTATCTAATTCTTTTAATAAATCTTCCTTATTTGTTCTTTGAATTAGTTTTGCATGTCAGTACCATAAAATAATGAGCATGAAAAGGAAAACAGATAGTCACACCAAAGAACACAAGATGTAAGGTGGAAACCCAATGTGGGTGAAAACCACCTGCTGCAATATGTCTCTATCTTCTTTCAAATTAGAAACTCCTTTTACAATGGTTTTGTACTGGTGCAGTCCTTTACCAGTACGCAGGCTGCAACCTGCAGAGAGCTACAACTGTCTCTCGTTTTCCAGTCTCTCCTGGAAGGGAGCTACAACCCCCTACTTATTTTCTTACAAGGACCACTTTTCATAAATTTTCAAACTAGATCCATAAGCATCAAATGATCATCAAGTATAAGAGAATCACCCAATCAACTGTAGTAACTAGATCAACAATAATAGGACCAAACCCAGAACACAGCAATGATAAACAAAGATTTTAAGAGAAGTAAGCACCCTGCTCAACTGCTCGCCTGCTTACGTAAGCACCCTGCTCAACTGCTGGCCTGCTTACTGTACTCACCCTGCTCAACTGCTGGCCTGCTTACAGTACGCACCCTGCTCAACTGCTAGCCTGCTTATGTACGCACCCTGCTCAACTGCTAGCCTGCATACCTCGCTCTGAGTCCATTGAACTGCCTGCGGACCTCCGCACCTGCAACCCTTCTGTGCCTGCGTACCTCCGCACCTGCAACCCTTCTGTGCCTGCGTATCGGCGCACCTGAAACCCTTCTGTGCCTGCGTACCGGCGCACCTGAAACCCTTCTGTGCCTGCGTACCGGCGCACCTGAAACCCTTCTGTGCCTGCGTACCAGCGCACCTGAAACCCTTCTGTGCCTGCGTACCGGCGCACTTGAAACCCTTCTGTGCCTGTGTATGTACGCACTTTTCTTTCACTGTACCTGCATACCTTCGGGCATAGATGAATTCAAGATTTCAGAAATATTCCAGATAGTCAGATCTACAGATCTGAACATGCGTCGAAGAGATCTCGATCCATAAGTAGATTCGCCTTATTTAGATCTAGACATACTCCCAAGAGAGATCATAATATGTCCGATCTAGCCCTCATAAGATATTCAACCCAAAGCGTGCTCAAACCAAATGATCTCCTTTGTTTTATATAGGAAAGCTCTTCCTTAAATCATGGATCAATACCACGAGCCGACACCATAATAACACAATACCGTCGGCTAAATACCAAGAGTAAAACATAAGAAAACCCCACATGTGAATTTCTTTGCCTTGAAATGTGTGCACTGGGGGTACGCACCTCTTGAATGGGATAACTGCGGGTATGTATGCACTTTATGTAACACTGACCTGCGTGTACTCACCTTATGCAAGGCGTACCTGCGTACCCCTTATTTTCTTTAATATTTGATAGCTGATCATCAATCTCTGCTGCTGACTTGAAGTACTGTGATCTATCACCTGAATGGGTTGCCATCAAGGACAACACTTTAGCCATAATTCCAACAATCTCCCCCTTTGGACTTGATGGCAACCTCAAAGCTTTAGCTTCATTCTCCCCCTTTGACATCAAGGGCAAAGGGTTATGCTCCCCCTAAGAACATGCTCCCCCTGAATCTGTACCATCAATCAGAAGAGGTTCAGCAATAAGATGATGCATCAACAACCCCCAGCTTTTGCCTGAGGTATTCAAAAGTGTCCCTAGGCAATGGTTTGGTGAGAATATCAGCAACTTGTTCCTTAGAAGGAACATACTCCAACTTGACCTTCTGTTCAAGCACTTGTTCCCGGAGAAAATGATACTTGATTGGTATGTGCTTGGTTTTTGAATGCATAACAGGATTCTTTGAGATGCTGATTGCACTTGTGTTATCACATAAAATGGGGATTGGTGGTGTACAAATGATTTGAAAATCCTGCAAAGTCTGTATCATCCAAAGAATTGGGTGCAACAAGATGCAGCAGCAACATATTCCACTTCAGCTGTAGACAAGGCAATCGAACTCTGTTTCTTGCTGAACCAAGATATCAGTCTGGAACCCATAAAGAACACACCACCACTTGTGCTTTTCCTGTCATCCACGCTTCCGGCCCAATCTGCATCTGTATAAGCATGAAGTGTAAGATCTGTATCTCTAGGATACCATAAGCCATAATTTTGAGTCCCTTGAAGATATTTGAAAATTCTCTTTACTGCCTGAAGATGAGTCTCCTTCGGATTTGCCTGAAATCTTCCAACTATTCCAACTGCATGCATGATGTCCGGTCGGGTACCTGTCAAATAAAGTAAACTTCCAATCATAGATCTGTAGGTTGGTTGATGTACTGCTGCAGATTCATCATTTGCACTGAGGCTACATCCTGTGACCATGGGTGTACATACTGGTTTTGCATCTTCCATACCATATTTCTTCAAAATCTGTTTGAGATACTTGGTTTGAGATAAAAAGATTCCTCCTTCTTTTTGTTGGATTTGCAAACCAAGGAAATATGTCAGTTCTCCTAGCAAGGACATTTCAAATTCTTTCTGCATGACCGAGGCAAAGTTTTGACTCATAGCTTCTTCATTGCTCCCAAAAATAATGTCATCTACATATACAACAAGTATTAGCAATTTGTCATTTTCAACTTTTATATAAAGATTGCTATCTGCTGATCCTTTTGAAAAGCCTTGTTGATGAAGATATTTGTCCAAACGGTAGTACCAAGCCCTTGGAGCTTGTTTGAGACCATAGAGAGCCTTTTTCAATCTGCCTACAAGATTTGGATCATTTCCAAGAATGAACCCATCTGGCTATTCAATGTACACTTCTTCTTCCAAGTCTCCATTCAGAAAGGCTGATTTCACGTCCATTTGAAATACTTTGAAGTTTTGAAAACTTGAGAGAGCAAGGAACATTCGGATGGCCTCAAGTCTTGCAACAGGAGCAAAGGTTTCTTCAAAGTCTATTCCTTCTTGCTGCGCATACCCTTTACAAACAAGTCTGGCTTTGTTTCTAATTACTTCTCCATTTTCATTCAATTTATTTTTGAAGACCCATTTTGTTCCGATAACATTCTTATCTTTTGGTCTAGGAACCAGCTCCCAAGTGTTGTTCTTTTCGATCTGCTCAAATTCTTCATCCATTGCTTTCACCCAACATTCATCTTTGCATGCCTCTTTCACATTTTGTGGTTCAGTAGAGGAGAGTAATGCCAAATAGCTTGAAGCTTCTGCAATTGTTCTTCTTGTTTGTACACCTGCTTCTTTCTGCCCCATAATCTGAGATTCTGGATGATTCTTCTGAACATATCTGGATGGAGTCTTTTCTTCCATTCTTGTTTGCTCCTCTGGTTCTTCTTGAGGTTCTTCTTCTTCATCATTCTGTCGTTGGGGGTAGCCTTCATCTTCTTCGATGTCTTCATGATGTACTTGCCTAGGAATGTATCTCTTCTCATCAACCACTACATCAATGCTGTCAACAATTCTGCCAAGTCTTTTATTGTAGCATTTGTATGCTTTGCTATGTGGAGAGTAACCAAGAAGAATGCCTTCATCTGCTCTAGGTTCAAGTTTGCCAAGCTGCTCATCCGTATTCTTGATATAGCATTTGCTCCTAAAGATTTTGAAGTGCTTTACCGAAGGAGTCCTACCACTGCAGAGCTCATGAGGAGTTTGAGTGCTGTTCACTCGGACATTTGTTTTGATGAGAATAACAACCGCAGCATGTGCAGCTTCACCCCAGAAAGTTGCGGGAGTTCCTGACTCATCAAGCATAGCACGAGCCATTTGTTGGACTGTTCTGTTCATCCTTTCCACAACTCCATTTTGCTGAGGAGTTCTTGCTGTAGAGAATTCTCTTCTTATCCCATGTTCTTCACAGAAATCTAAAAATTCATTTGAAGTAAATTCCCCACCTCTATCGGATCTGAGGCACTTAATTTTGTGACCTGATTCATTTTCAACCAAGGCTTTGAAGGATTTGAATTTTTCGAATGCTTCATCTTTGTGCTTCATAAGTCCTAACCAGACAAACCTGGAGAAATAGTCAATGAATAATATCAAGTATTCTTCTCCTCGAGGTGTTCTTTTCCTGAAAGGACCGCATGTATCTGTATGTACTAGCTCAAGAGGCATGCTAGCTGATCCTTCTTTCTCTGGAAAGTTAGTTCTGGTTTGTTTTCCAAACTGACATGATTTGCATATGGTGTTGTCAGGAATTTTGATATCTGGAAGATCGCGAACTGCCTGATATTTGCATGCTTTTCTTATTTGTGAAAAGCTTAGATGTCCCAACCTCCGATGCCATAACCAGTGCTCATCATCCTTGCTCAGATAGCATTGTTGTTGTCCTTCTTCAAATATGTACAGATTATTTGGAGTTCTTTTGCCTTTGATCACTGTTTTACCTGTATCAAGATCACGAACAAGACATCCATTTGATCTGAATATAACCTCGGTTCTTTGATCACACATCTGGCTGACACTTAGAAGATTATGCTTCAATCCATCAACATACAAAACATTTCCAGCCTTGACCTTTTCTTTTAACTGAGCAATGCCTTTTCCTTTTATAGTTGCAGGAGTATCATTTCCAAAAGAGACTTTCTTTCCCTTTTCTAGAGTAGAATAAGACTCAAGTTTTTCTTTATCAGCTGTCATATGCTTCGAACATTCACTGTCAATGTACCATAGATTTTCCTGTCCCTCTGCATAAAATGCTATCCCACATCTTTCTGTTTGAGATTCCTTTATTCTCCATGTTTTGGTGCTTGAGGCTTGTTCCTTTTTCTGCTGAAACCTGCTCCTGCATTCAGAGTCTTCATGACCAAAGTTATTGCAAATAGAACATTCAACTTCATTTTCAAGAACCGAAAAGTTGTTATAGGTCCTTTTTGTAATCCCCGTCATACTTCTTTGTTTTTGAGCTTCCCTAGTCATGATCGTTTTATATGCAACACATTGAGCTGCTTTGTGACCAAAGTTATGGCAAGAAAAGCATTGTCCATTGAAGAAACTTCTGCGGTTATCGAATCTACCAGCCAATTGATTGTAATTTCTATTGTCATCTATTCTTGAACCAAATTGAGAAGATTTTACCTGTGGCTGGTTGTAGTTTTTGTTCACCCTTAAGATGGATTGCCCCTGATAGTTTCTGTTTGTAATTCGTCCCTGCTTTACCTGATGATCTTCATTGTGCTTTTGCTCATTTCTTCTTGCTGCATCAAGATAACTTTTTGAGGTGGATGCTTGAGAAGTTTCTCCATTATAGCCCAGACATGTCTTGTTTAGAGGAGACCGCTGCACATTGATAATCTCATCCAAAGTTTCAGATCCTTTGACAAACTTGAGATTAATAGCTTTTGTTTTCTCAATCTCTTTTCTAAGACCAACAATTTCACCTTCTAATTTTTCAAGATGTTTTTCCTTTTCATCAATTTGAAATTGTAGAGTATCAATGATCATGTTCTTTTCTTCTATACATCTCTTGAGTCTAGTAATTTCATCATAAAGGTTATCCACATCTATAGCATCCATATAATCATCATCTTCAAATGCCATTAACAACTTATATTCATTACCTTGTTCATCTTCATCACTGTTTGATAGACCATCACTATCTTCATGAGTGTAGTAGCTTTTCTTATTTGCATTCTGTTTCTTGTTCCATCTTGTAGGTTCCTCTCCTTTATCCTTATAAGGACATTTTGCAGCATAATGACCTACTCTTCCACAAGCAAGGCATTTAAAAGGTAACTTACCTCTGAACCTTCCAGAACCCCTTTGAAGATTTCTGACAAAATTTGATTCTTCTTCCTCTTCTTCTGGGACGTGGCTCGCTTCATAATAATCTCCTTTGCCTGATGCCTTGAAAGCAGCTTCTCTTCTGTCTGATGGACCTCCCTTTCTCATTTCATAAGCAGTTAGAATTCCATGTAGCTGAGACATAGTAAGAATTCGTAGATTTTCCTTTTCTTCTATTGCAGATACTTTAGATTCAAACTTGGGGGACAATGATCTTAGAACCTTTTCAACCACAATAGCCTCTTTTATTTCTTCACCCAAATTTTTCATACAGTTAACAACCTCATCTACCCGAAGAAAATAGTTAGCCACACTTTCATCATTATACATTTTGAGAGTCTAATACTGAATTCTGAGAGTTTGAAGTTTAGCACGCTTTACCTGTTCATCTCCTTCATAGCTCGTGACAATTTTGTCCCATATCTCTTTTGCGGATTTATAGTGCATTACCTTCATGAATTCTGATTGAGATATACATCCTAATAGAGTACTGACTGCTTTCGCATTTGTTTCATACTTCTTTTTCTCGGCTGCATCTGTAGGAGTAGCTGAAGGAAAAGTGTAGCCTGTCTCTACGATGTCCCAAACTTCTGTACCAAGAGATTGAAGATAGGCAGTAACTCTTACCTTCCAATAATTGAAGTTTGTCCCATCAAAAACCGGTGGCCTGATTGATGCTTCTCTCTCGTAGTTGCTCATGATGAACGATCTACCTTCAAGCGATCAAGCTTCTCTGAAGGACCTGCTCTGATACCAATTGTTGGAAATAATACTGAGAAGGGGGGTGAATCAGTATTATCTAATTCTTTTAATAAATCTTCCTTATTTGTACTTTGAATTAGTTTTGCATGTCAGTACCATAAAATAATGAGCATGAAAAGGAAAACAGATAGTCACACCAAAGAACACAAGATGTAAGGTGGAAACCCAATGTGGGTGAAAACCACCTGCTGCAATATGTCTCTATCTTCTTTCAAATTAGAAACTCCTTTTACAATGGTTTTGTACTGGTGCAGTCCTTTACCAGTACGCAGGCTGCAACCTGCAGAGAGCTACAACTGTCTCTCGTTTTCCAGTCTCTCCTGGAAGGGAGCTACAACCCCCTACTTATTTTCTTACAAGGACCACTTTTCATAAATTTTCAAACTGGATCCATAAGCATCAAATGATCATCAAGTATAAGAGAATCACCCAATCAACTGTAGTAACTAGATCAACAATAATAGGACCAAACCCAGAACACAGCAATGATAAACAAAGATTTTAAGAGAAGTAAGCACCCTGCTCAACTGCTCGCCTGCTTACGTAAGCACCCTGCTCAACTGCTGGCCTGCTTACTGTACTCACCCTGCTCAACTGCTGGCCTGCTTACAGTACGCACCCTGTTCAACTGCTAGCCTGCTTATGTACGCACCCTGCTCAACTGCTAGCCTGCGTACCTCGCTCTGAGTCCATTGAACTGCCTGCGGACCTCCGCACCTGCAACCCTTCTGTGCCTGCGTACCTCCGCACCTGCAACCCTTCTGTGCCTGCGTATCGGCGCACCTGAAACCCTTCTGTGCCTGCGTACCTCCGCACCTGCAACCCTTCTGTGCCTGCGTACCGGCGCACCTGAAACCCTTCTGTTCCTGCGTACCGGCGCACCTGAAACCCTTCTGTGCCTGCGTACCGGCGCACCTGAAACCCTTCTATGCCTGCGTACCGGCACACCTGAAACCCTTCTGTGCCTGCGTATGTACGCACTTTTCTTTCACTGTACCTGCGTACCTTCAGGCATAGATGAATTCAAGATTTCAGAAATAACCCAGACAGTCAGATCTACAGATCTGAACATGCGCCGAAGAGATCTCGATCCATTAGTAGATTCGCCTTATTTAGATCTAGACATACTCCCAAGAGAGATCATAATATGTCAGATCTAGCCCTCATAAGATATTCAACCCAAAGCGTGCTCAAACCAAATGATCTCCTTTGCTTTATATAGGAAAGCTCTTCCTTAAATCATGGATCAATACCACGAGCCGACACCATAATAACACAATACCGTCGGCTAAATACCAAGAGTAAAACATAAGAAAACCCCACATGTGAATTTCTTTGCCTTGAAATGTGTGCACTGGGGGTACGCACCTCCTGAACGGGATAACTGCGGGTATGTACGCACTTTATGTAACACTGACCTGCGTGTACGCACCTTATGCAAGGTGTACCTGCATACCCCTTATTTTCTTTAATATTTGATAGCTGATCATCAATCTCTGCTACTGACTTGAAGTACTGTGATCTATCACCTGAATGGGTTGCCATCAAGGACAACACTTTAGCCATAATGCCAACACAGAGATCTACAATAATAAACAATATAGGACCAGATATATATTGACCACACAAATGCATATATTATCAGGCATACAAGAATGTGTAGGAAAACTTGAATAGCTTTATTGATATAAAGATTAGAAGAGAGGATTACAACCCATTGATCTGACCCAGTGTCATCCTCCCAGCATGAAAGCCCTTCTTCACCTCATGAAAAGCTTAGATCACCCAACACTATGATATTCCACCAAGAAACCAACAACACTTCCTTACAAGATACAAAATTCCAGCCTCTGGATCTCTGGGATGAGGGATCCATATATAGATGATTGCAGGAAGGTGATTCAGCTTCTAGGATTTTGATTAGTGTCTTCTCTCTGATAGTTGTTGATTCCACCTGGAGATTAATGATCTCTTACTCATCCCTAGGCGAATTCAGAGAGGCAAGTGTCATAGGAGAAGTTTCTGGAAGATTCCATGTCATCCACCTCGCAAACTGTCTCTGCCATTTGTCCATTCTCACCCATCGCACCCTACAGAAGGGCTTTCTAGTATGCATTTTACCTTTTACACTGGGCAGGTGAGATGCATCGCACCCTTAGCACTGAGCAACCTGTATGGTCCAGTTTTGACTAGTTCTGAGCAATTTTCTGTGGAGAACTTCTGGGAGATGATGTAATCAGCTGACCTTGTTCCTTTAGGGCATGAAACAACACTTGTAGGGACTCATAAGCCCTTGGTTTATGGACATATATGATTGGGGTTACAGTGCCCAAAAATGTCTATAACAACTCTAGAAATTGCGTAAATATGACTGGTAGCCTGTTGGGCTTAGAAACTACGCAATCCTATCAGACAACCTTCACAGTGAAAACTATGCAATCTGGCCCAGAAAGTGCTGCTCAGCTTAGAATTGTGCAATTATGGGCAGTAGTTAGTTGCTCCTCCTAGAAACTGCAGAATCCCTCTCGCAAGTTCCTCCCAGAAATTGCGTAAAATTTCCCCTCAGTTAAGTAGGCTGTTGTATGTGCCCTCAAGTTAATTGGTTCCACCTGGGATCGAGAAAATTTGACTTGCATGCATGGGATTATTTTTCCTGAAATGACAAAAAGCAACATGCAAAAGACATCGCTAGATTTTAGGGAGTTATTTTTAGCAACTGGAGGTTACACGCAAAGACCATTTTAGAAGCTTTCCTCCAAGTGTCACTTTTTCCTAGATTTGTGGCATGCATGTCATGAGCCTCAAACTTATTTATTCGATGCCTCAGAGATCATTATTCACATCAATCTTGGAGCTTTGACATCCTACAACACATCCAGGAGTCTTCGACACATTGAGCTCAGCTATTTCTAGGTAAGTCCGCTTTACTTGTCGTTTGCAGCATTTCTGTCGGTTTTTGTGTTTTGGCTATCTGCTTGATTTTTGTCAAAACTGGTTGTCATTTGCATGCATGTTAGCTTGTACAAGCACTGTTTTAGTTTTTGTTAGCATCTCACTGCTGTCGCATGCATGACATTGTTTTACACAAACAATTGCCGATTCGATTACTCATTTCACACACATGCATGATTGTTCCAATTTCTAAATCTTTCATTCATTGTTTTCATTCATGATCATTCGCTTCTAAATACACCTTGTATCATCATGCATTTACATCTTCATTTTCTTTCACTTGCCTGTCGGCGGGTCTAGGCAACCTTGACTCGAACTCTGCCTCACCAAGACATCATTGCGCAAATCTGAGAGGGAAGGCTTTGCCTTCCTCCCAGAAAATGTGCAATTATGGCCAGTGACTGCCCTCCAGTCTTGCTTTTAAAAATTATAAGAGGCAGTGACTGCTGGCCCAGAAAATTGCGCAATGCAGTCCATGGGCCTGCATCACTTGCCAGCTAAAATTGCGCATTTTTCAATCCTAGCACCCAATAGGAAAGTCTGGATTGCGCATTGCACAATTCCAGTAGTCAAATAGCCTCCCAATAGTCCAAGATTCCTTTTGCACAGTTCTGACAGTAAATCTCCTTGCCTCCCAGTGAAAATTTCACAATCCTTGCCAATTAGTCCCCAAGTATGTTGCATGTCATCCCTTTGGTTTTAGCTAACAGATTTCTTTCCATGCATGTCGCCATGTCTCCAGATATAGTAGGTGTTTTTCCATCTCTCAACAGTTCAAGATCAACGGCCTCCCAGAGAGCAGGATCAAAGGACACAGATGAAAGTGCAGCTGGAGCAACAGTTGAGTGAGTGTCTACGGATTTGCTGATCTATGAAGACACCAAGTTGATCATAGACAAAGACATCAAGCTGGAATGGCAAGAGGTCAATGATGCATTCTCAGGAACATTTGGGAAAGATCTCCAACACCGCCAAGTCTATGTGAACATTCACAAGTCCGACTTGTACCAGATTGCATGTAGATATCTCGCATTCGCATCGCGGACATGATACATTGGATCATCTCGCACACTAATCACAAGATGATGACATTGAGCAGTGTTAGCGGGATGGATATTTCTACCTTTATGGCACAGGATTATCAGCAGATGTACCGTTTGTCAAAGCCAGTGATCACCATGGAGATACCCTTCGGCATACCCAACAACAATGCCAACTCCAAGGATATCTTGAAGAACTAGGTGAAGGAGCCGACCAAATTTAGGATGACACCCAACCATATTTACAAGACAATGATATTGTGGAAGGCGTATCAATACTTGGTCATATTTTCATGTCGCTTGTATGGCCAAGTGAGAACAAAGACCTTCCTGCAGAGTTGGGTGATTGTGTTGGACCAACTAGAAAGTGAAGGCAAAGCATGCAACTAGTCCAACATGTTGGCTCGCAGGCTGAAGGAACAAGTAACAGGAGCTCAGAGGCTGTGTAAAGGTCAGAAAGCATAAATATACATGTCCGCTTAAATCTTGGATGCAATCTATGCCTGTCAGGAGTTCTCGGGGTTGAAGTGGGCATGGACATTGGCGGAAACCTCTGTGAACAATTATTGTAAAATGTTGTCTGAATGCAACTTCAGAGGAGTTATCACACAACTGTCAGATCATTTTGTCACCTCGGTGTACAAGATGATATTTGAGCAAGATCCACCTTGCATGTCAAAGGAAACAATGGAGGCACTGATCGACACAGCGGATTGGTATGCCTCACCATCTGACACCTTCATATGGATGTACATCGTGGAGAAGTCTTCGCATGTTTTGTCAAAGTTTGTCATGGACAAGCTCGTCATGCAAGAAGTATCACACCACATCTTGGCAGGATTGTCATCTAGGCTGCACCGGAAGAAGAAGGTACCTTGGCCCACTCTTCCATTACAGATTGAGTTGTACGAGATACGGAATCTCAAACATGTAGAATTTGAAACATAGGAGATCAAGAAATATCCTTTCGACATTCGAAGCTTCAATCAGTATGGTCGAAATTGCATTGTGAAAGATCATTACGTGAGAGTACAGTTCCACTCGATCCACGGGGCATGTCAAGGGGTGGAGGAAGACCCCATACAGAAATTACCTACATATGAATTCTAAAACACAGAAAATAAACAATGTGAGATCATAACACATAAAACACATATACACAGAGATTTTCCCCTGGATCCCAAAAACGGGACTACCAGCTTGATTTTTCATTATGTTCGTTTCAATGTTACAATACATATGTATACATGCCGAAGCATCCAATACCATGGACCGAAAACCATTGCGTCCAAAACCATGGACCGAAAACCATCGTGTCCAAAACCATGTGTGAAAACCATGCACAAAAACATAGGTAGGTCTGGCCAACCTAATATAGGGTCCAAAAAGTTTTTTCCCCGAGGCGCTACCCTGGACCCCATAGAGGGGGGCTACCCACCCCCCTCAAACCCCCTGGACAAGTGGGGATACCGCCCCCTCGCAAACTATGTAGGCTAGTCATGGAAAGAATATAACACAACCCAACAATCTTGACAGGACTGTAGGCTGCACTGGAAGAAGAAGGCACCTTGGCCCACTCTTCTATTGTGGATCGGGTTGTATGAGATACAGAATCTCAAGCATGTAGATGTCGAAATAGAGGAGATCAAGAAATATCCTTTCGACATCTGAAGCTTCAATCCGTATGACCTACATTGTATTGTGAAAGATCATTGCGCGAGAGTACAATTCCACTGGATCCATGGGGCATGTCATTGGGTGGAGGAAATCCCATGGAGAAATTGTTACAAGTTCTCTATGTCTAATGAACTAGTTGGCATCGTTGTGGAATGGTTAGCAAAGGAACAAGAAGCAACATCCAGGAGAGCACCAGCATCAACAACAACAGAGGTAAACATATCAGCGTGTGACAAAGGGAAGAGGAAGATTGTCGACAGTGCAGAGGCAAAGAAAAGCTACAAGTTCAGAGAAAACCCACTTGTGTAGAAAGTAGCTTTTGGAAATAAAGGCGAAGATGCAACAACACGACAGGAGGACCACGCAAAGGTAGAGAGAAAAAAAGAGGATGGAGGAAACAATGAAGGAGTTGTATGAGTTGAAGGAGAAGCTCTGGAAGGAACATGAGCTGCGCAGACAAGAGAAAGAAGCACAACAAGAATAGGTATAGTAGGGGGCACAACATGTACAAATAGATGAAACAGTGACCATATAGGTAGTAGATTCATCTGAACAGCTGGCACCAAGCAGGGAGGTTGAGTAGTCTTAGGAGCAGGACTTTGCTCAAGAGATCAAACAAGCACTTGAGCAAATGGATACGGATATGGAGCAGCAAGAGTTAGAGTAAGACATCGACCTCATGCCTTACCACCAAGAGGTTGAACCACCAGTTTCACTGGATCCGGAAGAAGAGAATGTCCCAAGTGACCAAGGAGATACTGAGATCCTTAGAGACAATATGAAAGGAGATATGCACAACATATCATTCGATGAGTCGTAGAATAGAGTTGTGCAATCACGTAGAGTGTCTACTCTTGATGACAACACATCTCATTCGCAATTTGAAGAACAAGTGATCGTGTCTGACATGCGCAAGCATCTGACAACATTGGCCGATGCTACTAGAGCATATGTCAAAGCCACTAGCTCTAGTGTTCACTTCTTGATAGCAGAGAACGACCGAATGGCTAAGGAGTTATAGACGACCAAGCAGGGAGGAGAACTGGGTACAACATTTGCTCGAGCAGAGTTGAAGAAGGGGATATTGGATGAATTATCATCCCTTGAGACAGTCATGCAGGCGTTGTATTCTAGGTTTGGTACCATGAATAAGGTCGTTGTCCATCTCGACGGTTGGTAGCAGTGATGTGCTAGGAGAGTACGTATCTTGTCAAACATGCATACTATTGTTGACTACTGTAGAAATTCCCACCTGGAGATCACCTGATAATGCAATAGACTAAAGCAAACTACTTGATCTACTTCTACAACCAATTTAGTGGAAGCTTAATCGAACATGAGCAACATCAATAAGAACACATATAACTGATAAGAAGGAATCAATCACACATAACACAAAAGATATAACCCGGGGAAAGCCTCAGCCTAAAACCCCAACTCTGTATTATCATGCAAGTGGAAATATAGCTAGTATTACAAAAAGAATCAACTCAAAAGCTATCCTACTCTCTCTGAAATACCGTTGCTGCTCATAGATAGTCAAAGGCCTCTATCTAACCTCTGGCCTGCCCTCCAAGCCTCCTATTTCTTTGTGCAATTTTGATTGGGGTCCAATGCAGCCACTTGTGTGAATTGGCCTCTTCACACACTCACTAACCTCTGATCCAACTACATAGTCCTGAAGGAGATAAATCCTCATCCATGGATGAGCTTCCTTTATAGGAAAAATTTCATCCAACTGATAGTACATTGTCCCTTATTTGATCTCAATTGGGTCTTTGTCTGAACTGACATGCATGAGTTATTCATGAGAGAATCTCCAGTTATCTGAAGTGCAACAGTTATATGCAAGCATGCATTAACTAACTGAACTCACATTAATTTAAACAAACTGTTTAAATCAATCTAACTGGACTTGACTCTGTTAACTGAGCCAATTAATTACAACTCAAATTAGAACTCATCCTTATCTCTTTAACTGATGGATAAATTCCTCAATGAATGGAGAAACTGTTGCATGTCCTCACATAGACTTCATGTTTGATTTTTCACAATTAATTAACTCATGGTGAATTAATTAATTTATTTTCCAACAACTGTTAAGTTCAAATTCGAATTTTACTTCCTATGTTTAGTCCAGGGACTGACTAAAATGGGAATCCATCCTGAACTGCTAAAAATAACAATGTTATTTTTATCTCTTCCATTTTTTATTCCTTGTTGCCCAATCCAGCACTGATACCCAAACTGCTATTTATAGCAGTGCTATTTTTAGCATTTTTTGTTGCTATTTTCAACACTCCCTCTCAACAAGAAAGGCATTCAACTCGAACCCGATCCTGTACCTCTGGAATGTTCTGCATGCAACACTTCTACCAAGTGTGGTTGCTCCAACAATTCTTAGAACAAAAGACTCCCCACTGACCTCTCTGTTGGGCTAGAAACATACTCTGATGCTGAAGCTCTACTTGCTGCTGATAAGTGCTCCTTCTCTGACCTCTGAGTTGTTGTAACACTCCATGCATCTCGCACCTTTTCACACCTCTCTATGCCATCCTGCACTGGTGCAACACTCATGTGCCTCTTGCATTGTTGTAGCCTACTAGCTCTACACAGTCTTGGGACTCCTGCACTGTAGCTCTCTCTGCCGCTCCATCTGCATCTGTCTCTACCCAATTAGTCAGTATTTCTACTCCTCATCGGGGCTCCTGTAGCAAGGTATAATCAAAGAGGTTGGGTACCTCAATGATCCTGCCCCTATTCTAGCCTTCTTGGGACTGTCACTCCACATCGCCCCACCTCCGACCTGGAGGTATGGTTGCATGTGATCCCTCTACCCACTTGGCTTGAAATTCCCCCTACTAGAGGTCTTTGCATGAGTAGATGTCTCTACTTGATCTCCTCTCAGCTTCTCTATATGTGGCTGCTCCACAACCTCTTGAAGCTGCTTCACCAATCGTGACTCCTCCACAATCATCTAAGACTTCTTCTGGTGCTGCATGTTGAGAGGTAATGTACTCTCCCTCTCAACCACCAAGTCTCCATCCGTTGCCTTGCTCCTCAAGGCTTTGCATGCATCTTGAACCTCAAGGGCATACAGGTTCTTGACCCATGAACCGATCTTCTTCACCTGTCTAGTGATGATGTGTCTAAGGAAAACTGCTCCCTCTAAAAAATAACCATGCCTACACCTGAGACACTATACTTTTCATCATTACCCATTGCCATGAGTATTTGGAGATCTTTCTCCTCCAAAGTACTGAACAAACTCTTGTCGCCGGTCATGTGGAAAGAAGCTCCACTATCAAGAAACCAACCACTTCCCACCATGGATGAAACCATGCATGCAAACATTGTGAAATCCAACTCGAACTATGAGGCTAGTGCCTCACCTTCTGATCCTTCCACGGATCTCTTCTTGGATTTACTTAGTGGAAAATTTGTAGCAAAATGGCCCACCTCATGACAACGACAACATCGCACTTTTGATTTTTCAAACTTCTTCCCACCATGGGAAGAACTGGATTTGGAACGAGATACCTTCTCCTTCCCCTTCTTCGCCTTACTCGCTAAGGCACAATTTTCTTCATCCTCCATGGCTGAAGAACAATCTCTGGTGCTTCTTCTTGTCTCCTCCTGCATTAAATCTGACTAAAGTCGCTCCCAATCTGGTAGTTTCTCT
This sequence comes from Pinus tabuliformis, assembly GCA_031772625.1. Classification (NCBI taxonomy): domain Eukaryota; kingdom Viridiplantae; phylum Streptophyta; class Pinopsida; order Pinales; family Pinaceae; genus Pinus; species Pinus tabuliformis. The sequence goes on along the minus strand of CM062812.1, from coordinate 224,783,604 downwards.
CTTCCATTAATCGAGTCTTGGTAGCTATGTTATCGCTTAGGAAGACCGAGGAGTGCAAGACTCACCATGTCATCATCAGTTGTCACGATCCCTACACTTCCAAGCTCATCCTTGCATGTGGTGAGCTTGTTCAGATACATAGAGATTGTGTCGCCCTTTTCACACTTGATCTTCTAAAGCTTGTCTTTCAGTGCCAACTTCCTCTGATCACTGCTATTCTGATATAGATCTTTCAATGTTTTCCACATTGAAAATGGTGTCTCCTTCCCATGGAGACTCGAGACTATGTGATCTTGAACTCCTTCTAGAAGGATTCTCCTGGCTTTAGCCACACATTTCTTCCATTTAGCCAACTCAACAGCACCAGTCGGCTTGGGGACTTCTTAATCAATGAAGTCTTTTAGACTGTTATCCTCTAGTACTACTTCCATGCAATCCCACTAGGCTATATAATTCGAGTTGCCATCAAGGGCATACTCGAGTCTTAAACCACTGAACGCCATTAGTGAAATTGAGATGTGATAAGAATTCGATTTCTATATTCAGGAACCACAAAATTTGAACTTCTCTTTCTTGTATACTGTTTTTCGTTTTGATCACCTTTGATCTGATACCATGTAGAAATTACCACCTATAGATCACCTGATAATGCAATAGACTAAATCCAAATACTTGGTCTACTTCTACAACCAATTTCGCGGAAGCTTAAGCAAAGATGAGCAACATCAATAAGAACACATATCACTGATAAGAAGGAATCAATCACACATAACACAGAAGTTATAACCCGGGGAAAGCCTCAACCTAAAACCCCAACTCTGTATTATCATGCAAGTGGAGATATAGCTAGTATTACAAAAAGAATTAGCTCAAAATCTATCCTGCTCTCTCTATAATACCTTTGTTGCTCATAGATAGTCAAAGGCCTCTATATAACCTCTGGTCTACCCTCCAAGCCTCCTATTTCTTTGTGAAATTTTGATTGGGGTCTAGTGCAACCACTTGTGTGAATTGGCCTCTTCACACACTCTAACCTTTGATCCAACTACGCAGTCCTGAAGGAGATAAATCCTCATCCATGGATGAGCTTCCTTTATAGGAAAAATTTCATCCAACTGACAGTACACTATCCCTTATTTGATCTCAATTGGGTCTCTGTATGAACTGACATGCATGAGTTATTCATGAGAGAATCTTTAGTTATCTGAAGTGAAACAGTTATATGCAAGAATGGATTAATTAACTAAACTCACATTAATTTAAACAAACTGTTTAAATCAATCTAACTGGACTTGACTCTATTAACTCATCCAACTAATTACAACTCAAATTAGAACTCATCCTTATCTCTTTAACTGATGGATAAATTCCTCAATTAATGGAGAAATTGTTGCATGTCCTCACATAGACTTCATGTTTGATTTTTTCACAACTAATTAATTAATTTATTTTCAAACAACTGTTAAGTTCAAATTTGAATTTTACTTCCTATGTTTAGTCCAGTGACCGACTAAAATAGGAATCCATCCTGAACTGCTAAAAATAACAATGCTATTTTTAGCACTTCCATTTTTCATTCCTTGTTGCCCAATCTAGCATTGATACCCAAACTACTATTTATAGCAGTGCTATTTTTAGCACTTCTATTTTTAGCATTTATTGTTGCTATTTTCAACAACTACATGCAAACATGGACAATGAGATACAAGGGAGCCCCGTTACACTTGCCCAATATGATGAAGCCAAGAGTGGTCGAGCTGAAGGCATGCATTTGTAGTCAGATCCAGAACTATGAAGATCTCCTGCAGCTCATCACTAGTTTGCAGGCTTCCCATGCACAATATTCAGGAGTATGGATGTTGTTGTGCACGCACATGCAATCCCATCTATTGGGACTCTCACTGAGGCAAAGATGAAGGCACAATTATGACTGGATCATGACTCGTACTTTGATGAGTTGATGTGCACAGCCACCACCATAGACTTGGTGATCAGTGCAGACACCATGCATCAATATGTCGCTCGTTCGGCTGCACTCAAGAAAATGATGATCATGTTATTAGATGATTTGGACAGAGGAGCTAGAGCAGTGTACCCAGATGTAACGGAGGCAAGAGTTCATTTCCATAAATATATCACCATAGAGTACAAAGACACCATCGCGGACTACCAAGCGTGGCATCAGTTCTCCACCATCGACCATCGTGAGGATGTCGAAGGGCTGGTCTTCCCACAGTTCTTTGAATCATAGTGATGTCTTGCATGGCTTGCTCAAGCCTATTTTGTCTCACATGGGTACATGTGCAGATTGTATGTAACATCTTGTCAAGTGGAAGTTCAAGTGTCGATAGTTGGATGTAGCAGTCATAGAGTGGATGAAGAGTCATGAGGGTAGATGAACAGTCACAAAGGGGAATTTCAAGGGACACTCCACCCTTTTCTATATATAGTCCCCCATAACTCATTGTAGAGGCTTTTTGTTAGCCAAGCTTCTGATAGGAGTATCTTAGAGAAAGCTTGGAGAGTATTGTAACGAGCCTTGGCTTCTCCACTATGCAGAGATAGTATATCTCTTTGGAGGAGCATGCGGCATTGACTGTAACATTCCGTTGTCGGAACTAGTGGTTTGTCATGGTTGTATTGTATGAATGGAACTTTCACTTCTTAATATAACATAGCCAACATGTTTCATGCATATGTCGTATTGTATTTCAGCTATCTTGTTTACTCTAAATGATATATGTATATGTTTTCTTACGCATGCATGTATGGATTTCCTATATAAGTATGTATGAATCTTACTGAAATGTGTTGTTGGTTTAACCATCACTTTGGATTGCTAGCTTACTTGCCTTCCAGTTTGTGATGCATCTTTGCTCGTATGTTCCCTTCTTAACTCCATGATTTTTCACAGGTTTCCAAGGGGCGCACTCACCTCACCCTCCATGTGTTAGAACCACTCATGCACCTTACTTGACTTTCTACATATGTCACACCCTTACTACCAGCAGGGACATCTTACTTGCCTCTGCACACAACTATGGTCAAGGCAATACCGTACGACCCACTGTTGGGACTCCTATACCAAACGGTCTGAGGTCTAGTTGGTACTTCTTACTAGGGAGATCGTATGACATGTTGGCGGGTCTAGCACCGTCAACACCTTCTCAATAGTACCATCATTCCAATAATCCCCAAAGGATACCATCTTGGGACTTTCCTCTGTCCTAATTTTCACCTTTCAAGGTTTTATAGGTTTTAGTGTATTCTGTAGATTGCAGTGGAGGTCCACCTAATTTGTGTTCTTCTTACACTTATAGAATTTGGATGTTTCGAGGATCATGTTCATCTTCTCCCTTCTTCCATGTTATATCACTCCAAAAACTCTTGCACTCATTGCAGATGTCAATGCACAAAGCATAGTGTCACATTCCCATCCATTGTCAGTATATTTGTGGCAAATATATTCTATTGCAACACCTTTAATGCTTCATCCAATTTTGGATCTTTCACTTCAAATCTGAATGTGGTCCTCAATTTTTAGGCCATTTCATTCCAATATTTTGTTTCTCTACGCACCTCCAAGTCAATAAACTAGTTAGCTAGAATACTATTCATGGTGTATATGTTGGCATTATGGCATTATGGACATGTGTTGAACTTGATGGCAACCCTCTCATACATGAACATCTCACTTATATATGCCAAAGAAGCAGTTATCGGGAGCCCTGGAGCCATTGGGAGCTTATCAGAGCAATAGAGGCACATTCTCATATACAAAGAGCTTATCGGGAGGAATCGGGCCTATATAAGCCTTGGATGTATGCTTTAATTCTATCTGGAGGTGTTTGGGCACTTAAAACCCATATATATATGTATTACAATAGCATGTATGCATTTCCCCCTTTCGGCGGATAAACATAGTTATATGTGTTAATACATGTATTTCGGCATATATGCGCATCGGTGGTTCGGGTATGTATGAAACCTCCAATTGCATTGGACCCGACAGCATATCGCTTTTGGTTTATAATAATTTCACATCCGCAGTATATCGCATTGCATATAGGGCCATCCACCCCAATCCTCCGATTGCGATAAGAAGTGGCGGACCCGATGGGAACTTTAGAGGGATTTTATAATAACATTGCATCCGCGGTAATCGCACAGCTTATAAAAGCCTTCCACTTCAAATTGCCGATAGCGATGAAAAGAGCGGACCCGATATATATATAAAGGTTGGTTAATGGGCATGTCGCATCCGATCCATTAGATCGGACGTCGGGAATAGGCCATGATATGGGCATGTGCTGGTAGCGATGAGAAGCGGACCCGATATAGTATTATTTTGGGTTCAATCATTTTAAAGTCCGCCTTTTGTTGTTTGGATCGTTTTCATCATTTTCCCGCTTAAGCCTTTTTCTTAAGAGATCGGTCAAAACAGTTGCGCCACAGGATTTCGGATCCTCTGGTTTCGACTCATGGTTTTATCAAAAGCATGACTATATAAGAAGAAAAGAGATCCTTTGGCAACGCATCGATTATGAATTGAAGATCTTAAGGGAGAGTTGATTGGCATTCTTGTGATCGGTTAAGGAGCATTTACTGAATCTAAATCAAGGAGAATGCGCACAGAACAAAGCAAAGGATCGCTGGCTTGAAGTTCAAACATTTCTTCGAGAGAAATCGCATTGCTTCGGGTGTATTGCAGTTAAGTAAGTAGCATAAGAGCAGCCAACCGCAGGGTTTCTTTTAAGCAGCAGTCATTCTTTAACTCTGATATAGCCTCCTCTGCTGTTCACTAAAGGGTTCTGGGTGCGCATATTGGGTTTATCTTATGCCTAGCCTCCGGGTGCACTGTTAGATGTATATCCTCTGCATTATGTTCTGATTTTGGCATAAACAACCTCTGTTTTAATGGGTGACCAGATCGTGCATTTATTTATATTTTGATCTAGTGCTTGGGTTGGCGCTTGGGGTGATTTTGAAAGATCTGCTGTATAAAGGAAATATATATTGATCTGATGCTTGGGTAATTCTGAAGATTTGTTTATACTTGATGACCATTTGATCTTCTTGGATCCAGTCTAAAAATTAATGAAACTGGAAAATGAGAGAGGGTTGTAGCTCTCTGCAGGTTGCAACCTGCGTACTGGTAAAGGACTGCACCAGTTCAAATTCATTGTAAAAGAAATTCTATTTGAAAGAAGATAGAGACATATTGCAGCAGGTGGTTTTCACCCACATTGGGTTTCCACCTTATATCTGGTATTCCGTTGTGTGACAATCTGTTTTTAATTGTTCTTGTTCATCATTTTATGGTACTGACATACAAGTTAATTATCAATTTCGGAAGAATAATTTAAAGCATAAATCTGGATAATTTATTGAAAATAAATTAATAATACTGATTCACCCCCCCCCCCCTCTCAGTATTATTTCCAACAATTTGAATCAGAGCAGGTCCTTCTGAAGAAGCTTGATCGCTTGAAGGAGATCGTTCATTATGAGCAACTATGAGAGGGAAGCATCAATCAGGCCACCAATTTTTGATGGGACAAACTTCGTATATTGGAAGGTAAGAGTTACTGCCTATCTTCAATCTCTGGGTACAGAAGTCTGGGACATCATAGAAACAGGGTATACTTTTCCATCAGCTACTCCTATAGACCCAGCTGAGAAGAATAAATATGAAACAAATGCAAAGGCGGTCAATACTCTTCTAGGATGTCTATCTCAATCAGAATTCGTGAAAGTTATGCAGTTAAAATCAGCAAAAGAAATATGGGACAAGATTGTCCTAAGCTATGAAGGAGATGATCAGGTAAAACGAGCAAAACTTCAAACCCTCAGGATTCAGTATGAAAATCTCAAGATGTATAATGATGAAAGTGTGGCTAACTATTTTCTTCGTGTAGATGAGATTGTTAATTGTATGAAAAACTTGGGAGAAGAAATAAAAGAGGCTGTTGTGGTTGAAAAAGTTCTAAGATCTTTGTCACCTAGGTTTGAATCTAAAGTTTCTGCAATAGAAGAAAAGGAGAATCTACAAAGTCTTAAAATGTCACAGCTGCACGGAATTCTTACTGCTTATGAAATGAGGAAAGGAGGTCCATCAGACAGGAGAGAAGTTGCCTTCAAGGCTTCAGGCAAAGGAGAATACTATGAATCAGGACACATGTCAGAAGAAGAAGAAGAATCAAATTTTGTCAAAAATCTCCAACGGGGCACTGGACGATTCCGAGATAAGTTACCTTTCAAATGCTTTGCATGTGGAAGAGTGGGTCACTATGCTGCCAAATGTCCTCATAAAGAAAAGAATGACAAAGGAAAGTAACCTGTTAGATGGAACAAGAAACAGAATGCTAATAGGAAAAGCTATTACACTCATGAAGATAGTGATGGACTCTCAAATAGTGACGAAGATGAACGAGGTAATGACTATAAACTCTTAATGGCTTTTGAGGATGATGACTACATGGATGCTATAGATGAAGAGGGTTTTTATGAAGAAATGTCTAATCTCAAAATTTGCTTAGAAGAGAAAAATGTGATTATTGAATCTCTGCAATGTCAACTAGCTGAAAGAGAAAAACATCTTGAAAAATTGGAATGTGAAATTGTTGGTCTTAGAAAAGAGATTGAGAAGACAAAAGATCTTAATCTTAAATTTGTTAAAGGATCTGAAACTCTAGATGAGATCATCAATGTGCAGCGTTCTCCATTAATGAAGACAGGTCTGGGATATAATGGAGAAGCATCTCAAGCATCCACCTCCAAAAGTTATCTTGATGCAGCAAGAAGGAGCGAGCAAAGGCCTAATAGAAATCATCAAGTAAATCAGGGACAGTTTATTTCAAGAATGAACAAAAACTATCAAGACGATCGGAGGCAAGCTACAAACAGAAGCTACAACCAGCCACAGGTAAAATCTTCCCAATTTGCCTCAAGAATGGATGTTGGTAGAAACTACAATCGGTTGGATGACAGATTTGATAATCGCAGAAGGTTCTTCAATGGGCAATGTTTCTCTTGCCATAGCTTTGGTCACAAAGCAGCTCAATGTGTTGCCTATAAGACAATCATGACTAGAGAAGCTCAAAAACAAAGAAGTATGTCTGGAATCAAGAAAAGGACCTATAACAATTTTTCTGCCCTTGAAAGTGAAATTGAATGTTCTATTTGTAATAACTTCGGTCATGAAGAATCTGAATGCAGGAGTAGGTTTCGGAAGACAACTCAGAAGGAACAAAACCCGAATGCCAGAACATGGAGAATGAAGGAATCGCAACTAGAAAGATGTGGAATAGCTTTTTATTCAGAAGGACAGGAAAATTTATGGTTTATCGACAGCGGATGTTCGAAGCACATGACAGGTGATAAAGAAAAACTTGAATCATATACTACTCTAGAAAAGGGAAAGAAGGTTTATTTTGGAAATGATACTCCTGCGGCCATAAAAGGAAAAGGCACTGCTCAGTTGAAAGAAAAGGTCAAGGATGGAAATTGTTTTGTATGTTGATGGCTTGAAGCATAATCTACTGAGTGTCAGTCAGATGTGCGATCAAGGAACAGAGGTAATATTTCGATCAAATGGATGTAGTGTTCGTGATCTTGATACAGGAAAAACAGTGATCAAAGGCAGAAGAACTCCAAATAATTTATACATATTTGAAGAAGGAAAACAACAATGCTATTTGAGCAAGGACGATGAACATTGGTTATGGCACCAGAGGTTGGGGCACCTAAGCTTTTCACAAATAAGGAAAGCATGCAAATACCAGGCATTCCGTGGTCTTCCAGACATCAAAATTCCAGAAAACACAATATGAAAATCATGTCAGTTTGGTAAGCAAACCAGAACTAACTTTCCTAAAAAGGAAGGATCAGATAGCAGACCTCTTGAGCTGGTACATACAGATGTATGTGGTCCATTTAGGACAAGGTCACCTCGAGGAGAAGAATATTTTATATTATTCATTGATGACTTCCCTAGGATGGTTTGGTTAGGTCTTATGAAGCACAAAGACGAAGCATTCAAAAAGTTCAAGTCTTTCAAAGCCTTGGTTGAAAATGAATCAGATTACAAAAGTAAGTGCCTCAGGTCTGACAGAGGTGGGGAATTTACCTCAAATGAGTTTTTTGATTTCTGTGAAGAACATGGAATAAGAAGGGAATTCTCTACAGCTAGGACTCCTCAGCAGAATGGAGTTGTGGAAAGGAAGAACAGAACCATCCAACAAATGGCTCGTGCTATGCTTGATGAGTCTGGAACTCCCGCAACCTTCTGGGGTGAAGCTGCATTTGCTGCGGTTGTTATTCTCAACAAAACAAATGTCCGAGTGAACAGCACTCAAACTCCGCATGAGCTCTGGTATGGTGAGACTCCTTCGGTAAAGCACTTCAAAATTTTTGGGAGAAAATGCTATATTAAGAATACTGATGAATAGCTTGGCAAACTTGAGCCTAGAGTAGATGAAGGCATTCTCCTTGGTTATTCTCCTCACAACAAAGCATATAAGTGTTACAATAAAAGACTTGGACGAATTGTTGACATCATTGATGTAGTGGTTGATGAAAAGGGATACATTCCTAGGCAAGTAAGGTATGAAAATATCGAAGAAGATGAAGACTACCCTGCAAATCAGACCAATGATGAAGAAAAAGAACCTCAAGAGGCACCCGAAGAACAGATAATGATAGAAGAGAAGACTCCATCCAGGTATGTACGGAAGAATCATCCAGAATCTCAAATTTTGGGACAAAAAGAGGCAGGCATACAAACAAGAAGATCAACTGCAGAAGCTTCAAGCTATTTGGCATTACTCTCCTCCACTGAACCACAAAATGTAAGAGAGGCATGCAAGGATGAATGTTGGGTCAGGGCAATGGATGAAGAAATTGAACAGATCGAAAAGAACAACACTTGGGAGTTGGTTCCTAGACCAAAGGATAAGAATGTCATAGGAACAAAATGGATTTTCAAAAATAAGTTGAACGAAAATGGGGAGGTAATTAGAAACAAGGCAAGACTGGTGTGTAAAGGGTATGCCCAACAAGAAGGAATAGATTTTGAAGAAACTTTTGCTCCTGTTGCAAGAATTGAGGCCATCCGAATGTTCCTTGCTCTCTCAAGCTTTCAAAAATTCAAAGTATTTCAAATGGATGTGAAATCAGCTTTTCTGAATGGAGACTTAGAAGAAGAAGTATACATTGAGCAGCCAGATGGTTTCATTCTTGGGAATGATCCAAATCTTGTATGCAGATTGAAAAAGGCTCTCTATGGTCTTAAACAGGCTCCAAGGGCTTGGTACTACCGTTTGGACAAATATCTTCATCAACAAGGTTTTTCAAAAGGATCAGCAGATAGCAATCTTTATATAAAAATTGAAAATGACCAGTTGCTAATACTCGTTGTGTATGTAGATGATATTATCTTTGGCAGCAATGAAGAAGATATGAGTCAAAGCTTTACCTTGGTAATGCAGAAGGAATTCGAAATGTCACTACTAGGAGAACTGGCATACTTTCTTGGATTGCAAATCCAACAAAATGAAGACAGTATCTTCTTGTCTCAAACTAAGTACCTCAAGCAGATTTTGAAGAAGTATGGCATGGATGATTCAAAACCAGTATGTACCCCCATGGTTACAGGATGCCGTCTTAGTGCGAATGATGAATCAATAGCAGTTCATCAACCAAACTACAGATCTATGATTGGAAGTCTACTTTATTTGATAGGTACCCGATCAGACATCATGCATGCAGTGGGAATAGTTGGAAGATTTCAGGCCAATCCTAAGGAAACTCATCTTCAGGTAGTTAAGAGAATCTTCAAATATCTTCAAGGTACTCAAAACTATGGCTTATGGTATCCTAGAAACACAGATCTCACACTCCATGCTTACACAGATGTAGATTGGGCCAGAAATGTGGATGACAAGAAAAGCACAAGTGGTGGTGCTTTTTTTATGGGTTCTAGATTAGTATCATGGTTCAGCAAGAAACAGAGTTCAATTGCCTTATCTAGAGCTGAAGCAGAATATGTGGCTGCCGCATCTTGTTGCACTCAACTTCTTTGGATGATGCAGACCTTGTAGGATTTTCAAATCATTTGTACTCCACCTATCTCCATCTTATGTGATAATACAAGTGCAATCAATATTTCAAAGAATCCAGTCATGCATTCAAAAACCAAGCACATATCGATCAAGTATCATTTTCTCAGGGAACAAGTGGTTGAACAAAAGGTCAAGTTGGAATATGTTTCTTCTAAGGAACAAGTGGCTGATATATTTACCAAACCATTGCCCAGGGAGACTTTTGAATACCTCAGGCAAAAGTTGGGGGTTGTCGACGCATCATCCTGTTGTTAATTTTCAGATTGGTGCTTGTACGCGAGGTTCTTATGGGGTATACGCGTACAAGGCTCAGGGGGAGCATATCTAATCCATTGCTGGCATTATAGTATTGCACCATAGCGGATGGCGGTCCTCAGTAAGTTCTTGTTTTTAAAGGTGCCGAGTTCGATTAGTGGCACGAGCAGAAGGGAAAACAGGGCGGTCTCTGTATTATAAGAAGCCAGTAGCCAGAATAGCTGTGGAGTGGAATGGTTACCTGAAAAATCTGAAGTTGATATTGCTTTTATGATCCGGTTCATAATCAGGAGGAGCAGATTCTCAGGGGGAGATATAGTCAGGAGGCGCAGGTCTGGGCAGCCAAATATATATATTAGGGACAAAGTATGTCTTGATCCACCCTTTGCCCTTGATGTCAAAGGGGGAGAGTGATTTTGGTGTTGTTGCCGTCAAGTCCAAAGGGGGAGATTGTTGGCATTATGACATTATGGACATGTGTTGAACTTGATGGCAACCCTCTCATAGACGAACATCTCACTTATATATGCCAAAGAAGCAGTTATCGGGAGCCATGGAGCCATTGGGAGCTTATCGGAGCAATAGAGGCGCATTCTCATATATAAAGAGCTTATCGGGAGGAATCGGGCCTATATAAGCCTTGGATGTATGCTTTAATTCTATCTAGAGGTGTTTGGGCGCTTAAAACCCATATATATATGTATTACAATAGCATGTATGCATTTCCCCCTTATGGCGGATAAACACAATTATATGTGTTAATACATGTATTTTGGCATATATGCGCATTGGTGGTTCGGGTATGTATGAAACCTCCAATTGCATTGGACCCGACGGCATATCGCTTTTGGTTTATAATAATTTCGCATCCGCAGTATATCGCATTGCATATAGGGCCGTCCACCCCAATCCTCTGATTGTGATAAGAAGTGGCGGACCCGATGGGAACTTTAAAGGGATTTTATAATAACATCACATCTGCAGTAATTGCATAGCATATAAAATCCTTCCACTTCAAATTGCCGATAGCGATGAAAAGAGCGGACCCGATATATATATAAAGGCTGGTTAATGGGCATGTCGCATCCGATCCATCAGATCAGACGTCAGGAATAGGCCATGATATGGGCATGCGCTGGTAGCGATGAGAAGCGGACCCGATATAGTATTATTTTGGGTTCATTCAGTTTAAAGTCTGCCTTTTGTTGTTTGGATCGTTTTCATCGTTTTCCCGCTTAAGCCTTTTTCTTAAGAGATCAGTCAAAACAGTTGCGCCACAGGATTTCGGATCCTCTGGTTTCAACTCATGGTTTTATCAAAAGCATGACTATATAAGAAGAAAAGAGATCCTTTGGCAACGCATCGATTATGAATTGAAGATCTTAAGGGAGAGTTGATTGGCATTCTTGTGATCGGTTAAGGAGCATTTACTGAATCTAAATCATGGAGAATGCGCGCAGAACAAAGCAAAGGATCGCTGGCTTGAAGTTCAAACATTTCTTCAAGAGAAATTGCATTGCTTCGGGTGTATTGCAGTTCAGTAAGTAGCATAAGAGCAGCCAAGCACAGGGTTTCTTTTAAGAAGCAATCATTCTTTAACTCTGATATAGCCTCTTCTGCTGTTCGCTAAAGGGTTTTGGGTGCGCATATAGGGTTTATCTTATGCCTAGCCTCCGGGTGCACTGTTAGATGTATATACTCTGCATTATGTTCTGATTTCGGCATAAACAACCTCTGTTTTAATGGGTGACTAGATCGTGCATTTATTTATATTTTGATCTAGTGCTTGGGTTGGCGCTTGGGGTGATTTTGAAAGATCTGTTGTATAAAGGAAATATATATTGATTTGATGCTTGGGTAATTCTGAAGATTTGTTTATACTTGATGACCATTTGATATTCTTGGATCCAGTCTAAAAATTAATGAAACGTGGTCCTTGAACGAAGTAGGGGGTTGTAGCTCCCTTCCAGGAGAGACTGGAAAATGAGAGAGGGTTGTAGCTCTCTGCAGGTTGCAGCCTGCGTACTGGTAAAGGACTGCACCAGTACAAATTCATTGTAAAAGAAATTCTATTTGAAAGAAGATAGAGACATATTGCAGCAGGTGGTTTTCACCCACATTGGGTTTCCACCTTATATTTGGTGTTCCGTTGTGTGACAATCTGTTTTTAACTGTTCTTGTTCATCATTTTATGGTACTGACATACAAGTTAATTATCAATTTCGAAAGAATAATTTAAATCATAAATCTGGATAATTTATTGAAAAGAAATTAATAATACTGATTCACCCCCCCCCCCCCCTCTCAGTATTATTTCCAATAGTGTCTTAATCCATGCACCCACTCCTACTATGGCACTCATCCCTTGGTCCATGTTGCAATGCATTACTTTAGATGTGTCCTCAACAATTTCATTTCGGAATGCATTGCTTCAAATGTTTCCTCGGGAATTCCATGCTTGAATATTTATCTCTAGGGACCCCAAATGGTCCATGTGGCTTTAGAGAGGCTAAAAAATCAAAGTCTTTGGATTTCATTGAATCTAGGACTAGATCAAAGAGCGCATCATCTTGATTCCAATGGAGCAGGCGACACTCCAATTTGACTTCGTATGTGCAAGTTATTGGCAGGTAGAGTTTCAGGTCAAAGGAGCAGGACTTTGGTTGCTAGCTAAATTTTTAGGCTCACTAATTTGGCAGTCTAGATAAATCTGACAAAATCCACTAAATTTGGTAGCGACTAACCGAGTGACAATTTGGCACTTAAAGATAGTTGGAATTGGTAAAAATGTTGAACAATTAATTTTATCGGTGACCCCTAAAATTATGGTGGACGACTTTGGTCATTTGTTTAAAATAAAAATAAAAAAGAATATATTAAAAAATGGGTTGGCGGGTAGCCAAACCCTTCCAACCTCGACCTCCATATCATATATGTTAACATATATGGGGGAGGGCCGCCGTTAGCAGACTCGCCACACAATAGACCCAAACATATAATGACACACCATATTGGGGTTGGTGGGGATCAAACCCGCACTGGCCAGTTGGCTGGCCCGCCTAATGGGTGGCCCCCAAAACCAGCAAGACCCACATTTAATACAACAATGCCTACCAAAATACACCAAAGGAAACATAGATTATGAAATGGTTTGGCAACCGATCAATGATAAGCAAGCTTAACTCAATAGTGACGGGTATTAAAAATGTTTGTTGTAAACGACGAGTATAGCCATTACTGTTGTAACAACCCCAGGATAAATTTTCATGTAATAAAGGATAATAAAGGAAAAATAAAATCAAGGTCATGAGACACGTATTCCAAGTTGAATGTTGGGCAAACATTCTAGTGGGTATCGCTTGTGGTTCAATAATGGCTATGGAAATTAGAAAAAGCATTGGCAAAGACAAAGAGGTAATAATTGGCATTTAATTATGAAAATAAAGGAAAATAGGAGAAAAGGAAGGTGAAGAGACACAAATTTGCATACAAGGGGAATTAGAGGGAAAATGATGGAAAATTAAGAAAAAGGGGACATAAATGATAAAAAGGCATAAGAGAAAGAGTTCGTAACTTTTGTCAATTTAGTTTTTGGCTCTCATACACTCTAGCATAGTTAGAACATCCTTGGAGCACTCCAGAATTCACTTGGATTTGGAGAAGGAAAAGGACAAACAAAGGAAAGCAAAGGAGCTCAAGGAGAAGGTTAGATCAACATCTTCAACAGAAATATCTTGCAGGTAATAGGTTGCATGTGTGACTTCTTAGTGGTATGTGAATGCATAATACATGCATTTTTTTATTTCACTCATTTGTTGTCATTGGAATGGGTTTTGCCTAGTTTGACAATGGTTTCATCCTTGCCTTGCCATTTCTTGGATAACCATGGTGTGATGGGATTCGTTATTGGTTGAGCTTTGGATTTCTGGAAGGTTTTGGAACCATGTGAGGTGGTTGCAAGAAAATCCCAGGGGTTGGGGGTGGAGATGGTTTTCTCTGGGAAACCCTCGACTGGTGGGAGGATATAGGAAAATTCCTCAAGGTATGGTGAAGAAATTTTGACGCTTCCAAGCTTGGTTTGGCTTTTTGATCTCAAGACTGGTTTAGGTGAGATCATGGTAGCTTAAGGGTGGAGGTGGTTTAACCTCTAGAGTTTGTGGTTGATTATGTCTTGGTTTATCCCATGAGATCCCACATTAATGCTTGGAATATGACATGGGGGTGATTGGATGAAAGAAAGATTTAGTTTAGCCCAATCTATGGTCAGGTGGTACATGGAAGTCCTTGTCTTGGTTTTCTTTTGCATAAGTTAATATGAGTTATTCTTCTAATGTAATTAATGAGCACATATACTTGTTATCAAGTGGATTTTATGGTTGATTTGTCATGGTTTCTATTATGGTTATATGTCGGCATAAGCATGGTTCTATGATGTGCTCTAGCTATGGCTGTTTTTCATGGTTTGATATTTTATTGAATGGTTGATGAATGCATGGGATAACAAGTGTTGTTGCAGCTAGCTAGGGAGGGAATTGAGCCTTCTTGGTGATTCTTAGATAAAGCTCAGGAGTTTATGATCAGATATGCATTCATAACCTGTAGCTTATATGTTTATCATATGTTTAACAAAATTTATATCTTGTAGTAGGCATGTTCTAGTCAAGATCTTGTTCAAGTTTTGAATGGTTAGGCTTATCATCACCTTATTTATGATTCTGGAAAATTACAGGCAGTTCTAGAAAGTGGTATGGAGGGTTGTCTAAAAATTTGGCATAGATCTTCTAACCACATGCACAAAAATAAGTATTTTTTATCACAGCCAGTGACAGGCAGGCTTATGGGTGTGGTTGGAGCCTCATAACTGCATGCACAGTGTGTCAAGGGTGCGGTTGGGTTGTTAAGTTAGTGAAAAAGAGTTCTAACTTAGGGATTGGTCACCTGGGGTGGTTGTCAGGATCCTAAGTGATTTGTAGTCTCCAAGGGATATCAGTAAACTTTGTGTTTGTGGGGCCCACTTCCCTAACTAGTACTTAGAGGTTGGGTCAGGTCACGATGACACTCAACTCATGTTTACCTGGGAGAGATTTTAAAAGAAGGTAAATGTGGGAGGGGCATTACAACCATAAACGATGGCGGATAATGCATTCAAAACCATGGTTGGAATGTGAACATATGACGGAAGGAGCGGTAAATAACACTATGTTAGAGTATATGTATTTACACAAAAGATAAGGGTCATGGGGTTTGAACCTATAGCCCATCCCAACAAACTTACTATTGTAATGTCTGCCAATTGTTGTGCCCAGTGGGGGCCTTTAAAAGTTTCGCCAACAATATATTATTTAACCCTTATCCATTTGCATGGTGGAACTAGACCGATGGGCCATGAGTGAGTGCTGAGTGGAACCTCCAAAAAAGGGAACCAGGCGACGTGGAACCACGATCAAGGAGGAACCATGAACTAGGGAATATGTGAGGAATCTTTAAGATTCCGCGGGGGCAAAATTTTGATAGTGTTAGAAATATGTCAACTTTATACTCAGATTGTTCAAAATTTTGCCAGGAATTTGATGGTGTAGATAGTTTTATGATCTGAGCAACTGATTTTCCAAGGAAAAATTTTGAGCAATGGAACCTTGATGCAAGAATATGTAAGGAATCTTTTAGATTCCCTCAAGGCCCAAATTCAAAATTTTTAGAACAAGGTCAACTTTATACTCAAATTTCATAATTTTTTGCAAGGAACGTGACACCGCAACCCATTTTCACATTTGAGTAGATGATTTTTATCCATTATTAGATTAGGAGGTATATTGATGCATTTTGTGCAATTGTATGTGAGAGGTCCATTTTTTATGCCACCTTGTGTGAGAGGACTATTTTATGTAACTTTTGTGAGAGATCATATATATGTCATGTTAAAGGAGAATGTCTTGTGAGTGAGAGTTCTTTGAGAGAAAGTATATTTGGAGAGACATGCCAATCGAGATAAGAGTTTCATCCTTGTTGTAATAATGCTAGTTAAAAATATGTGTAATAAAGTTAATAAAGGAAAAATAAAACCAAGGTCATGGGACACGTATTCCAAGATAAATGTTGGGAAAAAAATAGAGATGGGGATCACTTGTGATTAATTAATGGATATGAAAATTGGCAAAGGCATTGGAAAAGGATTTAGAAAGGAAAAGTGGCATTTATTGGCATTTCTTTATGAAAATAATGGAAAATAAGAGAAAAGGAAGGTGAAAAGTCACAAAATTGCGTGTGAGGAAAATTGAAGGAAAATGAAGAAAATAGAGGCCTCAATGATAAAAGGTTTATGAGGATCGGTTCACAAATTTTCGTAGTTTAGTCTTGGGCACTCTCATTATATTCTCTCTCTCATACTCTTACACACTTAGAGTTTCTTGGAGCATTGTGTCATACTTGGGATTTGGAGAAAGAAAGCAAAGGAAAAGAAGGAAAGTGCAAGAGGCCATTGGAATCAACAACTACAATGTGTTTCATTTGTAGGTCCCAAGTTGCATGTATGATTTCCTTGCTAGTTTTGGCATGCATTTGGTTATTTGGTTATGATCTGTCATTGGCATGGAGGATTGTCCTGAGTGATAGTGGTTTTTCCTAGCCTTGCCATTTCATGGATAGCCATGGTGTTGTGGGTTTTTCCCTTTTGTTTTCTGATTGTTTCTCATGTTCCTTATGGTTGTGGGTTGAGTTATTATTTCCTACAACATTGGTTGGAAAATGATCTGGAAGCTCCTAAGGAAGGTAAGTAAGTTTTTGGTTTTTCGGTTCCACTTCCTTAATTTTGCTTAGGAGGTCGATTCATATCATAGTAACTCTTCGTCACATATTTACCCCGGTTGACTGATGAACTTGTGTAAGTGTGGGAGGAGGGTGTTATACTTGTGTTCACAAATATTTTTCCATGTACTCATCATTCTTTTGCAGAGACTAATGAAGTGGCATACCCACTATTGACCTAGGTCTTGGAGACGTAGTCTGCACTAGACAAAATCCATCATCACATGTGGTGTTATGGTTTCTCCATGGTTATTTTCTTCTTGTTTATGTTGATGGATTGCTGATTGTTTAGGATCATGCTAAATATAAGTATCAGTAAGCCCATAGGGCTTTGGATTGATAGTGAATGGGTGCATTGTTAAAGCACTCCTTGCGATAGGTCACTGGTTCAAATCCCCCGTGGGTGATTACCTACCAAAACAAAGTAAATATAAGTATTAGTAAAAGGTCCTATATAATGGAGATTTCTGTTTAAGTACATGTTCTCAAAATTTTCTGGATCAAGTGGTATCAAAGTGGTCTGACCATTTTTCCAAGGATTGTGAGTGTCATCTGGGAAAAGGATTGAAGTGAGCAAGAATTCAAGAGTTGGAAGATATTAACCACTGCATTCAAGTGGAGAATACAGAGTTTAGAAGGCTTCTAAAAGTTGTAGAATAAGAGAAGCAGAAATTGAGGCTCATGTTAGAGTAGGTTATGGAGAAACAAATGTGAGAATGTTCCACTACAAAAGGAGAGTTGGCCAAAGAAGATGATCAAGCATCACTGACAGGATTGAAGGTAAAAAAAAACTCCTTCTTCTCATGATGATATTTCTATTGGAAACATTGACATACCTATTTCAGGAACTGGCATGAGACTCCTCATCAAGATGGGGTATAAAGGAGGAGGACTTGGTATTAATGTCCAAGAAATTACTTAGCCATTGGAGTTTGTACAAAGGCCTCAATTTGCAGGATCGGGGTACATTGAAGGAGAAGGTTTGTAGATAGAAAAAGCAAAGGATTCTTCAAAAAAAGAATCCAATCCATTTCCAAAACCATCAAGAAAAGAGGATGTTGAGGGCACATCACAATCTTCTCGTGATAATGAGCATTGCGGTGGAAGAACTAAGGCACATTCTTCTCACTAGGCTTGCACCAGAGACAACCAAGCAAGGTATAAAAAGACTTGATATTCTAATGTTCCTTTTGATTACATGTGGATTGATAATGATTAGAAAAGCTTATGGCATAGAAAACCATGTACCTTTTGTGGTTTTTTCAAACATGTTGTTTCCAAGTGTTGGAAAAGAATGGCAGCCAGGAAGAGGACAAGACATGACGACCCATCTACACATCATGTTAGAAAGAAGGTGAGGAAAGTTGGGAGGAAATAGATATTTTGTAGCCATTACAGCAAGGATGGACATAAAAAATTCACATGTTGGGAACTCCATCCAGAGCTACATCCAAAGGAGGACAAGAAGCTTGGGCAAGCACTCATAAAGGAACCAACAGACGAAGAAACTCATGAAGCATTTGAGCTACAAAAATAATTTGAAATGAAGAGAATTTTTTCCTTGATGAATGAAAGGATGAATAGCCTACTTGAGAAATCACCATCATTTTAAATCACATGTTTCTTTTTAAATCCCCATGGATGGGAATAAATTTGTAAAAGTGGTGAAGTGTTTTGCATCACTTATGAATGCAATATGGTGATATTCTAGCCTTTTGGTTGGATAACAAAGGGTTTGGTTTTTGTTATAATTATGTTGTAACCCTGACCATGAGTGTGTTATAAAATCTTGGAAAGTATGGGGTTTTCTTGGGTCATGTTTGGTCTTGTAATTGAACATGTATTAGTAGCTACAGGTTTTTCATATGGGTACATGTGTCGGTTGCATCATTCTGACTTCTGAAGCACAAAGGTGGAGGAAACGAAAGGTGGTCTATTAGGGCATCTATTATGCAGATCGAGATTGCATACATGTTTATGCTTTTGGAGGATTAAAATCTCCTTAGTGGGGAGGAATGATCCAAGGGTCTCTAGAGAGGCTAAAAAATCAAAATTTCCAGATTTCATCAAAACTAAGGCTAGATCGAAGAGCTCGTCGTATTGATTCCAATGGCATAGACAACACTCAAATTTGACTTCGTATGTGCAAGTTATTAGCAGTCAAAGTTTCAGGTCAAAGGAGTAGGACTTTTGTTGCTAGCTAAATTTGGAGGCTCACTAAATTTGGAAGTGTAGCTAAATCTGGTGGAATCCACTAAATTTGGAGGAAACTAAACAATTGACAATTTGGCACTTAACAACAGCCAAAACTGGTCAAAATTTCAAATAGTTAATTTTACCAGTGACCCCTAAAAATCTGGCTGATGACTTTGGTAATTTGTTTTAAAAAAAGTTATATATATATATATATATATATATATATATATATTAAAAAATGGGTTTGCGAGCAACCAAACCCTTCCAACCTGTTATCGGGAAATCTAGTGTCTATTTAGAGTTGCTAGTCCCACTAAGACAGGTAGCTATCTTAGAAACAAATAGATTAAAGTCACTATTTTTTCCTTTACGAGAGAGAGATGAGAAAAAAGCAGAGAGTACCAACCTCAGTCTTCCGCTTGGCTCCTCGCTCGTAAAGGAAAAACCAGTGACTTTAATCTGTTTGTTTCTAAGATAGCTACCCATCTTAGTGGGACTATCAGCTCTGAAAAGACACTAGATTTCCCGATAACAAAATGGTGACTCCACTGGGGAGTGATTAGTTTGATTGCTTGTCTCTATTTGTTTGATTCATAAACCACAGACGGAGCCTGAAGTTAAGCCAGCTAGCCTTCGAACTGCATTTGCTATGCAAGTGCAAAGTAGATCAACGCTGCTTCAGTCAATCTCTGGGTTTGTTTATGAACTGAACAATTGAATTGCAAACATCCTAAGTGCCCTAGAGGTAGCTTGAGTAACCTCATTAGATCAAACCTATACTTTGTAGTTACTGACTATCATTTGCTCGGCCTAAATCCCTGGACTAAACTGCAAACTGTGACCAAAAACCAAGTTAAAGTCTCGTTCCTTGACCATCGCACCCTCTCCTTTAGGCAATCTGGATGCATCGCACCTCCCGTGTGCAGTAGGTGGGATGCATCCGTATTTCCTTGTGTTATAGGTGCGATGATCAGATAAGACTAGATCTGCCTCTAGATTTTGGTTTTTTCTTCACTGTCTTCAGTTTTATTCAAGAGTTTTGCTGTTTGTGATCAGTAGACCACTGTTGAAACTCCCTTCTTTGCAGCATCCAACCTCTATTGTACAAAGAATTGTGAATGTTTTTATGTATTTTGCACCATTTACAGTTCTCTTTTACAAAATAGTAGCTTAATCGAATTGTCGTCTCTTGATCTAGAAGTGTTGCAAGTGTCGTTTTCAGTCAAGGAAAAGAATACTTCTCTTTTTGATAGTCGACTACACTATTACTCTTGTATTTGATCTGAATTTATAAGTATTTCAAGTGTCAAAAGAAGTTTTCAATTCAAAATTGCAAAGTGTCGTCTTGCCTTCCTGTCTTTTTTTGAAAAGAAAATCGTTAGTATTTTTGCTTTGAAAGAAGAAATAATTCAGATTTGTATTTAGCATTCTTTTTGTCATTCACACATTAAGAAAGCGGAAAACAAAGACATGCATGTGTATTTGCATTTAGACTGCTTGTTGATTGTGATTTAGGATAGTGCATCTAGTGTGTGCTCTCTGCTCTATGTTGAAAGAATTTCATTTCTCTTTCCTTAGTAGCTAGGATTTTCATTGCAAAAAGAAGATTAAATGACTGTTTATCATCTTAGATTGCATTCTAGGAATTGTATATCCACATCACGCGGTGAACCTTAAAGGCAAACTTCTTAAGAAATATCAACTGTAAAATAAATTTAATGAACATAAAAATGCTTTGGAACCTAACGCACAACATCTAGAAGTCTAGGCTAGAGACGTATTCCAGCGTCGTAAAGCCTGGTAACTGTCGCTTTCATCGTAAGTTGGGTGATTCCTCCTCTTTGAGATGATAAGTGCCTGTACGGACTTGTGCTCCCACGTACCATCGAGTATATATTGGGAGACCACAATAGGCTATATCCTTTATCCTTAGGAAGCCGTGTTTGCTGCCCTATCAATCGCAATGCACTGAACATAGCATTCGGGAAGATTGACTGCCATACCGTAAAAAGTATTCTGCAGTTTTGCGATTGGTTTGGTAATTCCTCTGTCTAGATTTCCAGAGCAGTCTCTTTCATTCCTTTTCAGACTCCTTAAAGGAAAAGGTCCATCTGAGCACTTGTCACTTCAGGGTCATTAAAAATCAAAGGCGACTAGAGTCATCTTTAGCTTTTTCTCAACTCTTAAGAAATGAAAAAGCAAGTTGTGTCAAAGTGTCTAAAATTCATTTAATACGGAATAACATTTTCCCCTCTTATTTTGAGTTGATCAAATAAATCTTCAATCGTGGAAGAAAGTCAATCAAAACCCCGTCGTTCGAGGAGACTAACAAGTCAACCGTCTTTGACTCTGGAAACCTAACCATTCCAGGTCAAGCGAACTCGTTTAACTGGGTCAAAGTCTCCTAGTTTGTTTGAAACTTCAACACCCTCTGAGACTCTAGTTACTTCAAACATTTCTAGTATCCCTGCCTCTACAGAAGAAGTTCTGCAGTTACAAGAGGACATTAGAATTGATCCTAGTGTAACAGTAAACACTTCTATTCCTAAACCAGCTCCATCTAGGGTTGATTCAGAAGGTGTTACCCCTCCAATATCTGCCGCTGCAGAATCTATACCTTCTACGGCACCAGAAATATTTTACGGACTTGGCGGTTTGCCTCTTCCACCTGGATTGATTGCTATAGAAGAGATTACGAAGGATATTCCATCCAGTACTCCATTGCATTTTGGGACTGAGATCCACCTATATCCTTCTACTTCAGAAGTTAATACCCCTTCATCGTAAGTTCCTGTAGAAGCGCTGGGAAGTATTTTGGATAGACTCGATATGTCTGGACAACCATCGACATCTAGGACTGTCTTGTCTAATACAGCGGTAGCAGAACCTCCCGCCACCACTCCGACGATGTTCGCTGGTATACTATCTGTCCCAACTAGCTCTCAACTGCTAGAAGGAGTCCACCCGGGGACTATTTCGACAGTATGGTCTGTTCCTGTTTGTTCATCATCTGGAATATCTTATGTTGAATCTCAACAAATTGATCCTTCACAACATCAATTTGGGCAGTCTAGTCTCCAAAGGCCAATCATTCCCTTGAGCACTAGATTGCCACCATATGAGAGTTCACAACCGAATTCATGTCAAATTGGAATCACATCCAGCAATTGGGTGCCAATACTACCTCAACAACCAAGAGTTGTATACTCAATGCAACCGAGTCTCCCTGTGTCAAACATCCCCACTACACCAGCTATTGTGACGGTGTCACAAGTACAAGCATTACCTGTTATATGCCA
The DNA here is from genome assembly GCA_031772625.1 of Pinus tabuliformis. Taxonomy (NCBI): domain Eukaryota; kingdom Viridiplantae; phylum Streptophyta; class Pinopsida; order Pinales; family Pinaceae; genus Pinus; species Pinus tabuliformis. The sequence continues at coordinate 224,760,929 of CM062812.1, read as the reverse complement.
ACCTCAAGTTTCTCAGGTCGTTGTACAACAGCCTCTTGTCTCCGCGACACAACCACAATCACCAGTTAGTGGCTCCTTAACTGGAGCAACTCAAGCTCAAACGGGTACTATTACCCCTCATCTTGGTCAAATGTCCAGTATTGGGCAACAGTAAATGGTTTCACAACCATGGCTGGTGCAGTATCAACAACCGCAATTCCAACAAGCTTACCAAGGACTTGAGCAGCAAAACTTTGCAGGTAATGGGCAGCCATATATTCAAAACGGTTATAACCAATGGTCTCAAATTGGTTATGCCCAACCACCTTATCAAAGTTATCAGCATCAAATGCATTATGCTGGTATGCAAAGACCCACTGCTCAGGCGATCCCATCTTATCCTGGGTACACTTCGCCTAACCTGAATCAACAGTTTCCCTTCGTGACGACTCTAGAGTTAACAGTTCTAAATCGGCTAATGAATGATCCAATCACTTATGCCCCTTGGTGGCTCGCGATTCCTCATAAACTTCCATCAGATATTCCTAAATTTAATGGAAATCTAGGTGAAGACCCATTGAATCATGTGATGACCTTTCATCTGTGGTGTTCGTCCAACACTCTCAATGATGATTCGATTCGGCTTCACCTTTTTCAATGAACGTTAACTAGTATGGCAGAAAAATGGTATATCGAGTTGCCTAGAGCTTCATTCAATAACTTCAGCGCCCTTTCCACAACCTTTTTAACCCATTTTCAATTACCAATAAGGTATGAAATAGGAACATAGCTTCTTACCAATTTTAAGCAAATGATGGCCACTCACATATCCGATCATATTCATGAATGGCAACGTCATCGTAGAATGGTGAAAACATATGTTCTTGATCAGCTGGGAGCCGAATGGTTTATTAAGTCATTTTTACCTTCTATTACAGAAGATGTGGCAAAGGGAGGGGTTGTCAATGAAGAGCAGGGTATTGCTTTTGCGCAATATCTAGACTTGATCTATACTCAGTCTGGAATGCTCTACAACAAAATCCCCGATGCTCCCAGACTGGAGTTTTCCGTTCCTCCTCCTCCTAAATCAAACAAAGACTCTCATGTCGGCAATGGTGTGATAGGTATGACGAGCACGAAATCGACAAAGGCTACATCTAAGAAAGCCCGTAAGATTTTTGATCAAAATGCAAATGAAGAAATTCTAGCCTTGGAGGTTAATGCCGTGTCAACTGACAAAGGCAAAGAACCGAAGCAACCAGGAGGCAAGAAGAAAGGGAAGAGCAAAAAGAAGAAACAAGATGATTCATCTCCTAAAAAATCTTCTGCAAACCCTTGTGGGCAAAAGAAACTTACTCAACCATGCCTCATATGCGATGAGGATCATTGGACGAGAGATTGTCCATATAAAGCTGAAGTTAAGAAATTCTTTAAGAATTCAAAAACCTCGGCAGTATTGATTGATTCGTTTCCAAACCCAGGAACCAATCTAGTTGCTAGTGAAAATGCTTCCCCATCCCAAGTCCTTATGCTGTCCATTTCAAAACAACAAAATGATGCTTTGATATCGACAAGGAATAAAGATTACGGGAATCCACAGCTGTCGAACAACAAGGCTACTGATCAACCTAGTAGTTCGACAACAACTTCGACTGAAGTTGTGCCACCCATCATTCCTGAGCTAATGATAAAGCCACCAAAGGGAGTAGTACACAAATCGACATTTAATCCTCGTGCCAGAGTGGCACAGAATTATAATATAGTAGAGGACCTGGCCCAATCACCGTCCGCTCTGTTGACACTTGAAGTACTACAAAATTTCCCCTCCCAAAAGCAAGCTTTATTATCAGCAATAGGTGGGATTAACCCAACAGATTCCAATGTTGTGGCCTTTAATCATAAAGGATATGACCCGCAGTTACTAGCTCAGCTCACTTTCCTCATACAAGTGAAAGCCCTCAACAAAACTGTTCATCGAATGATTATTGATGAGGGGGCATCTACATGTATTATGTCGATGAGTTGTTGGAAAACTTTAGGCTCACCACCCTTGTCGCGATCGTCGACGATGTTAAAAGCATTTGATGGATGAACATACACTCCATACGGAATTTTAAGTAACTTGCAAGTCAAACTGGGGGGCAAAACAATAGAAATTGATGTGGAAGTTATCGATGGAAACCTCGATTACAACATCCTACTGGGAAGGCCCTGGATTTATGCTATGGCTGCCATTGTGTCGACATACTTCAGAAAGATTGCATTTCCCTTCCAAGGGGGAATTACAATCGTCGATCAATAGACATTCCTCCCCAACAGTTCACAAGTTACGGGAAGCATTCCGATGATCCACAGAAGCTCTCGGTTGCTTCAAAATATCGGAGTAGGCCTACTAAAAGACCCTACATTGATGGGTACTTTTGCCCTACCGCCTCCAAACGACATGGCAAAAGTGGCAATGGTGGGAAACTGCAATATGGTATCTTCCATTCAGAAGATGTTCGACAATGATATTGGCATGGATCGTCACCAGGTATTGCCTCCAAACCCAATAGAAATATTGTAGCAATAAATGTTCTCGGCATGGGAGGCAAACCCCAATGAATGCTCATCAAGCGTTTGGGTAGATAGGTCTAAGGAGTATGGTACCTCTTCAGATCCTTGGTCGCATGTACATTCTACAGACGAAGGAATTGTTCAGTCAATGAACATATAGGGGGCACCATGGGAAGATTACCACCATCGTTCCCATCTTCCGGATTACAACGAAGATTACTCCAGCGACCTTAATCATCCATGAGTTTTTGATTTTATATCAAATGCTGTAAATACGGTGGATTCCGAGTGAAATATGTCCAATATTGAAGAAACTATCGCCATAAATATCTCGACAAAACCAGATGTTGTAGAAAATATTCATGTTGGCAAATCTTGTTCTTCTTCAGAACTGGAAATATATTACGCTCTATTTCACGAGTTTAGAGATGTCTTTGCATGGTCATATGAAGAAATTCTAGGCATTGACTCAAGCATAGTTGAACATGAAATTAAGATGTATCTAGATGTCAAACCAGTAAGACAACAGCTTTGGCAGGTGCACCTAAAGAAAGCCACTGCCGTTAAAGCAGAAGTTGAAAAAGTTCTCCATGCTGGTTTCATTTACCCAGTTCCGCTAACTGATTGGGTATCGAACATTGTTCCTGTGATGCAAAAGCAAGGAACGATTAGTCAGTGTGTGTCGATTACAGTGATGTAAACCAAGCTTGTCCAAAGGACAACTACCCTACACCCTTCATCGACCAGATAATTGATGAATGTGCCAGATGCGAAATATTTTCGTTTATGGATGGATTTTCTGGGTATAATCAAATAAATATCTGCCCACAAGACCAGTCAAATATTGCATTTATCTATCCGTGGGGCACATTCACGTATCGTAAGCTACCTTTTGGTTTAAAGAACGCAAGGGAAACTTTTTAGAGGGCAATGAATTATGCCTTCCACGACATCAAGAACATCGTTCAACCATACCTCGACGATCTTCCGGCTCACTCGCGAAAGCGAATCGATCATTCGCAACATTTGAGAGCAATATTTCTACGTTGCTGACACTACAAAATAAGACTCAATCTGCACAAGTGTGTGTTTTGTGTCGGTTCTGGTCGTTTATGTGGCTTTGTAGTTTCAAAGGACAGAATTCGTCTCGACCCGTGCAAGGTTCAGGCAATCATCGATTTGCCTCCACCTTCAAATTTGCTTCAGATTCAGAAACTCCAAGGGAAAGCAAACTTTCTGAGGAGGTTCATTCCAAATTATGCTGAACTTGCTAAAGGTTATACATGTCTCTTGAAAAAGGAAGTACCCTTCAACTGTGATCAGGTTGCACAAGCTTCCTTTGATGCTCTAAAGGAATCCATAATAAAAGCATCATTAATGTGCGCTCCTGATTATCAAAGAGACTTTAACCTGTATCTGGCTGCAGCAGATACAACCATCGCAATGGTTTTAGTTCAAGAAGACAATGGAATCGAACATCCTATTTATTATTTAAGTCGAAACTTAAATGATATAGAAAGAAAATACTCATATGTTGAAAAGCTAGCTCTTGCAGTTGTTCAAGCAATACAAAGATTTCGACACTATGTTCTCTTTCGAAAAACTACCGTTTTTTCGGATTGCAACCCCATGACTTACATCTTGTCGTGACAGTTGCTTGGGGGCAAATATTCAAAATGGATAGCAATTTTGCAAGAGTTTGATCTGGAATTTGTAAAATCCAAATCAAAGAAAGCTTTAGTATTTGAAGAGTTACTATGTGATTTCACATCATCGTCCAATGATTCAACATCCAAAGCAACAATCGTGGATGAATCTTTGTTTTTGATATCTTCAAGCGATCCATGGTATGGAGATATAATCATTTATCTCCAAACCCAAACATATAGGTCTAATACCTCTCGCTCAGAACAGTGACGTACTCGATACCAAGCAAAATACTACATGATCGTTGGTGAAACACTATACCATCGTGGTGTCGATACTGTTCTGCGAAGGTTCCTCACCCATGAGGAGGCCGAAAAAGTCCTGAATGATTGTCATTTAGGTGCATGTGGGGGGCACCAATCTGGTTATGCTACGACACAAAAGATTTTACGAGTAGGATACTTCTAGCCAACAATGTTCAAAGATTGCATAACCGTAGTCAGAAGTTGCCATGCTTGTCAAATCTTCGATCAAAAAACCAGAATACCACCCGCACCTCTGCAGCCAGTAGTTGCTATTGGGCCATTCACCAAATGGGACATAGATTTCATGCAATGTAACCCCGCCTCGGCCAGGGGGCATGGGTATATCATAGTCGCAGTTGACTATTTTACGAAATGGGCCGAGGCACTGCCTACATTAAACAATAGCAGCGAAATGGCCACTCTTTTCTTTTTTAATCACGTAGTCACTAGGTTCAGTGTCCCGCAAGCTATAGTCATAGATCATGGATTGCATTTCTGCAATCACATGATGGTTGAATTGGCTGCCAAATTAGGATTGTCCCACGATAGCTCTACTTCGTATTATCCGCAAGCGAACGGGCAAGTTGAAGCAATCAACAAAGTCCTGAAACGCATGCTACAAAGGATGATTGGAGTCCATAAATGGAGTTGGCACCTAATCCTATACTCAGCCTTGTGGGCATACCAGACATCGGTGAGAAATGCGACCGGGTTTACACCCTTTCAACTGGTGTATGGCTTGGAAGCGATCTTACCAGTTTAGTGTGAGATTTCATCTCTCAAGCTCGCAGTTGACCTCCTCCCCGAGACTTCAGAGGAAGAATCTCATTTCTTAGAATTAATCCAACTAGATGAAACTCGTCGTGACACCGCCTTGGCTAACGAAGCGCATAAGAAACGAGTCAAAGTGCAATTTGACAAGAATGTCAAACCCCGCGTTTTCTCAGAAGGTGACCTGGTCTTGCTCTATGATCAGGAATCTGATAAATTGGGAGCAGGTAAGTTCCAGTCTTTATGGATGGGTCCCTATATTGTTAAGCGTGTATTAACAAAAGGAGCCTACGAGCTAGTAGATTATGATGGGATTCCACTGTCGTAACCCCGAAACGGGTTGTACCTTAAGCGTTACTATGCTTGACTTAGCATGGTAACCTCTTCATATTTGTTACATTTTTGTTTTCGTTAAGAGTGATCATTTTGGTTAGGTAATCCACTTTTGCATTTTGTTGCAGATGTCGAACCCATTGGAATCATTTGTTGGACATGCTGAGGGGGCGAGTCATAGTACACGGAACCTATCTTCTGCAACTTGGGCCATCCTTGATCCAAGAGGCGAGTTAGTGAGTTTTAGAGGGGTGTGTATTGGTCAATCAACGAACAACATTGCTGAATATAGCGTGTTGATAGAACTCCTCTCTGATGCCATTGCACATGGCATACACTAACTTGTTGTCAGGCTAGACTCACAACTCGTCATTCTACAGCTTACAGGCATCTATTCCGTTCGGAATCCAGCCATCTATCGTATGTTCCTAAGGGTCAAGATTTTGGAAAGGCAGTTCAATTCTATTCAGAAAGAGCAGAATTTCAAAATTCAATTCTATTGATTTCAGAAACAACATATTTCCAGAAACTTAAACACATTAACCGATTCATTAGCAAATTATGTGTTAGATAGACATTTTGTCATTTACAACATTTGTAAAAGAAAAGCATTTTATCAATAAACTGCATTAGGATAATATAATTTAACCAAAATAAAGATCCGAAAATAAAAAAGATATATATAACTATTTATAGTTTGTACATAGTGCTCTGTTTCTAGGACAAAATCAGTCATATGACCCAAAAGCTCAAAATGCAAGGGGGCACCCTAGTCTAATGGTGCTCATGATAACTAGTCACCGCCTGTGCAATCATGCGTAAGAGCCTGGTCCATCGGCTCGGCACACCAGTGGTATGGTGTTGTAATCTTAGAGGAAGCTCATCGGTCCTCACATTCGGAATACCAAGGGTGAGACCCTCGATCTACTCCTGTAACACTGCAAGGGTCTCAGATACATCCAGGTCGCGAAGAATGGCCCTCCCTACAGCCTCTCCTACTGGAACGGCAGCTACTCCTCTCAGATGCACTGCTAGTCACATTGGCCCAATATCTGCATAATCACATGAGTTTTGATTAGTCTTGATAATCATTTAAAAAAAAACACGAGAACATTATGAAAACAATAAACAAAGATGTGGTCAGAGATTTTTACCTATGACACCCCACTGCTTGCCAGCCGGTAGCACCAAATCCGGGTCACCCCGGAAATCCATCCCAGCATATGGATACTCGGCATAAACCATCTGCTGACGGTTGAACCAATCAAAGAAGGCATCAGAGAATGAAACCTGTAGTTTACCAGCATGTCTAGCCATAAGGTCGACCCATCTCTGCATCTGTGGTTCAGCCGATGGTGGTAGGCCAAGTGAAATGTACTGTGGCTGAATCAGTGGGATCTTCTCCAAGGCGAAAGCAGTCAGAATAGAACCATAGCCAAAGTTCTTGGATCTTCCTTTTTTCACCTTGGTGAGTTTTTCTTTGATAACTGGAAGTACTGCATCACACTAGTTGAATACCTTGGGTTCGAGGCATTCCAAGGCATACTGCATATAAGACACGTTGGCCAAGTGAAGGGTTGTGCTGCCAGCCAATCTAGCAAAGGTGAATAAAATAGTCCTCAAAGGTCGGTCGGTGACATCTCGGATGGTGTTCTTACCATCCCAGATTGGCTGAGATCCTTCCCTATAGTATCAGTGGATATAATCCCTCACGGATTCACCCCCACGGGAAGAACCTAAAAGTGAGAGAGGGGCACCACGCCTCGATAAACCAGTCAAAAAGTAGATGTCCTAAACAATCATGGGGATGGATTTACCTCTTATCTGGAACACTTGGTTGGTAGGATCCCATGCATCGAGGAAATATTCATGCTAGAAATGCGGAAGAACTTGAGCAAGCCACAGTTCCGCAATGCAGTTACTGTACCCAGGTCGTGTAGGGCAATCATGTCCTCTTCTCCATGCTCATGTTCACACCATGTAACGACCATTTTTCTCTGATGAATCTCTAAAAAACAAACAAGAGAAGAATCAGGATCCTGTTTTGGCAAAAAACAGGCAAAATTTCCATGAAAAATCAGTGCATAAGTTTTCCTCTTTGCGCCCATCGCACCCTAGCTAAGTACACAGTGTGATGCATACATTCTGGCTAGTGGATATCTTAAGATGCATCAAACCTTTCGATATGCACTAAGTGCGATGGGGGCAGAACAAAATGTTCAAACCCCAGGGGCCCAAAAAAGCAGGAAAACATGCTCAGAATTCAAAAAGGAAAGAATGCAATTGAAAATCTCAGGTTTAGCTCCTACCTGGTCCAAATGGTGCTGAAAATCGTCCACAGAATCTCCCGAAATTAGCTGGTGAAAATCAAAGGGGGAAATGCCTCCAGAGCTCCAATAGTCACAACTCCGAATGAAATGGTAAAATGAGGGGTAAAAAACTATTTTAAGTTACTTTTCACGTAATTTAAGTAGGGTATTAGGTTTTTAACTCATTTTTCAAGCATATGTCCTCATTTCTAATCAGTTTGATGGAGCAATTGAACAGGTAGTACGACCATCAAAAGAACATAGTGTCAGTGGTAAATCAAATATCAATGACCACTGGCACGAGCAGTTTTACACGAAGTTCAAGCTCGTTAAAAATTAAACCTACCAATGAGCATATGTTCCACCAGAGTTTAAGCTCATTAAAAAATGAACCCACCTCTGGTGAATAACCATTGTGAATGCATTATCATCAGCTTTTGAGCCTTGGTCGTGTTCTTACCATCACCTCCACTCCGTTGATACCGATCATTCACCTCCATTTGATTGTTTACCCCTTTTGAGGAATAGCTACGATGAGTGATCCTATTAGCCACCTTTTTACACTGCCATGATTGGAAAGTTCCAAACCTTACCTGGAACCAAATGTGATCTTAAAACATCACTCGTTCCTCAAAAAACGAGTCTCCTTTAAGCCCTTTTCATCTGACTCATAAAAAATGAAAAGATTGCCGAGCAATTGGCCTCTCCAGCTCGTTAAAGTGATTGGAAGTGCTATCCCTCCTCTAGATTTTAATCTTTTTGGACCTGAGGGATTATTACACAAAAAGATCGAGTGTTTGTCTTGTTTGGCTCGTTAAAACTATCGAAAAATCATCCCTTTTACATTGTTTTATACGTTTTCGGACTTAAGGGATTATGTTATGAAAAAGGAATGTTGGAGTCTTCTTTCTGTCTCTTTTCAGACTCTCTAAAATTGAAAAGGACCGAGTTATCCTTGTTGTTAAACTCGTTAAAACAATAGCGACAAACGTGTCCATTCGGACAAGAACGAGTTTCACTGTCACTAGGCTTGTTAAAACATAGCGACGGGTTTGGCCGAAGGGAAAATTATAGAACAAGCATATGTTATCCTCCTCAAGCTTGACAAAAATAAAGAGGTACTGGTTAGAAATGACTAGGGAAAATTGGGAAGAAAACTTGAAGAAACTTTATTAGTAGCAGGTCGCTCTTGAACATGACACTTTCACTCCATCACCATGATTGAGTCGGGTTGGGTTATTCCATTCGCCGGTCATATCACCATTGGTCCACTGTACCATCCACCTTTGGGGTTAACGCTACTAATCCATTTCAGTGTCGCCGATATGTTCAAGAGAAGTCGCCCAAAGAATTCACCTACCCAGCTTGTGTCTCATTCGCTGCAATACCTTCACGCTTTATTCTTTCATGACTGCCATCCTGAACCTTGTATCATCAGATCATTTTCACCTCCACAAAATCATTTGCTCCGTTCCGTGTCGTAGATGAGGGATCCATTAATTCCCTCCTACGATGAGTCATTTCTTGTCGACATCAGCTCATTATCCAAGAAGCCAACCTAGGGACAACCCTTCCAGTACTTTGAAGCTTGCATGCCTCAATGGCAAGTTTCTCACTTCCGGCGATAGGTTTACACTAATGGCCTTCGACCGAAAGATTTTGCGTGGTGTTTGACATCAACTCATGTATTCACACCACGTGAATTGTACTATAGTACCTTGAGGGTCATCATCATCATCGGTGATTCCTCTCGCGTATGTTAATAGCTTACATCATTGGTTGGTAATCAGGCGATGTCCTTCCATGTTCGACATCAGAACATATTTTCACATGGATCAACTTGTACTTTTGGGCGAAGATCAAAAAAGTTTTGAAGACCTTGGATCTAGTTTCATCCATCTGGGCTGCGATATAATAAGGAAAATAAAGACTTCAAATTTACATCATTGCTGCATAGATAATCATCCAAACTAAGGGATGATGGCTCTACTAGAATCATCAGTTTGCACACAGACACTTGTCTATCCTATGTACATGAAAATGAATTTATCAAGCTAAGCATGGGAATGCCTGCCTCAGCTAGATCATGAAAATATTATGAAGATAATCTATTGTATTGTATCTTATTACAGGTTACCTTCTAGTGCGAAAAACCTCAAATCCTCATTATAAAGCATTTCACCAGACATCAAAAGATTTACGACCTCATGCTTTAGGGGGCAACTGTTATAGACATATTTGGGCACTACAACCCCAATCACATATGTCCATAAACCAAGGGCTTCTAAGTCCCTAAAATTGTTGTTTCATACCCTAAAGGAGCAAGGTCAATTGATTACATCATCTCCTAGAAGTTCTCCATGAAAAGATACTCAGAACTGGTTAAAGCAGGACCATACAGACTGCCCAATGCTAAAGGTGCGATGCATCTCACCTGCCACATGCAAAAAGTGCGATGCATACTGGAAAGCCCTTCTATAGGGTGTGATGAGTGAGAGAAGAAAAATGGCATAAGCAGTTTGCTAGGTGGAAACCCAGAGAATCTTCTAGAAACTGCTCATTTGAAACTTGCCTCTCTGAGTTCGCCCAGGGATGAGTAAGAGATCTAAAATCTCCATGTGGAACTAAGAACTATCAGATAGATGACACTAATCAAAATCCCAGAAGCTGACTCACCCCCCTGCAAATATCTATAAATGGATCCCTCATCCAAGAGATCCAAAGGTTGGAATTTGGTAATTTACAAAGAGGTGTTGCTGGTTTCTCTTTGAAGACATTGTTGGGTGATATTGCTTTGTGTGAGGTGAAGAGGGGCTGAATTGAGTTTTCCTCCATATTCTTGTGTATCTCTGAACATTGTGTTGTTATATGCATTTATATGGTCAATATATATCTGATCCTATATTGTTTACAGTGAAAGATCTCTATGCTTTGATGATATTATGCTGCTATGAATCTATAGGTGCTCTTTGAAGCTGGAAAAGTAAGGAAGCAGTGGCAAGATTCTATCAAAGGGGAAAGGAAACAAGCAAGGAGCCAAGCGGAAGACTGAGGTTGGTACTCTTTGCTTCTTTCTCATCTCTCTCTCATAAAGAAAAAACTAGTGACTTTAATCTGTTTGTTTCTAAGATAGCTACCCATCTTAGTGGGACTAGCAGCTCTGAATAGACACTAGATTTCCCGATAACACAACCCCGACCTCCATATCATATATGTTAACATATATGGGGGTGGGCCACCATTTGCGGACCTGCCACCCAACATACCTAAACATATAATGACACACCATATTGGTGCCATGGAGGATCGAAGCCAAACCACCTGTTTGCTAGCCCATTCAACGGTCAGCTCCCAATACCAACAATACCCATATTTAATACAACACCACATACCAAAATACACAAAATGAAAAGTCATTTATGAAATAGTTTGGCAACCAATCAATGGCAAGCGAGCTTAACTGTTGGGTCCCTATAATACTAGTGATTACCCCATTACTATTGTAGTTATACCCCTTATTAATATTGTTGTGCCCCTATTGCCCCCATATTTTTATTACTGTGCCCCATAGAATCCCTCTATTGTTATTTTTGTGGCTTTATATTATTATTGTTAGGCCGGCTGGATTATATTGTGACTCCTTAGACTCCTATATATAGAAAGGAGGTTTTGTCATTTGAATCATCCAAGAATTGTTCATTTATGTAATGTAAAGGAGGTTGCCCCCTCGAAGAGGCTGAATTTTAAGGCGTTGATCTATCTTTTCTATCTTTTCTTGAGCCGGTTTCATAACATTTGGTATCAGAGCTTTGGATTCTAGGGTTTCGCTGCTCCAAACAGGTCATCGTGGAATTTTTACTATAACTTTTTTTCTATGACGTTTCAAAAGTCACAAAAAAAACCCATTTGAGAAGAGATTGCGCTGAACCTTGGGTCCGAATTTCAGAGCTTTTCACTCTATATTTGTGGAGATATGATCTGAGGAAGTTGGTCTTTTTGCAGACTCCTGAATTACATTCCAAACAGCTGACCTGGGGAAAAGCCTCATAACTTTCTCTCTACGGATCGGATTGAAATTTCGTAAGAAGGTGCAGAAAGAGGACAGACTGTAGTTTCTTGTATGCATTTTTCAGATCCAAAGGTCGAAACAGTGACTCGTGGCACGTCGTACAAGTTCGCTCTACTGAACTAGTCTATAATCAAGTCGTTGTCGGAGATTTCACATAACTCTTCTTTGGAGAATCCAATTTGGGTCAGACTTGTGGCATTGGAAAGAGGACACAGAGGGCTACTACAGGTCACAAATTCAGAACTAGATGATTGGAAAGTACAGAGATACATCAGAGGCAATATCGAGCTCCTAGAAAGTGAAAAAAGGTGAGTAGATTTTCTTAAATTTTTGCTTAAGCTTGGTTTGAAAATTTATTTTGAAGGAATTCAAAGGGCATAGTAGAGCATTATTATCGGTAACTGATGCCCCGAGGAAAGAAAATACAAACACCTAGTAAGGAACCTGAAAGCTCTAGCATGACTCATGAAGAAGAGGAAGAAATGCAACATGATATATCAAAATTACAAGACCAAGTGCAACAACTGTCCCTTACACAAAAAGGAACAGAATCTAAGATGGATGGTTTAAAGAAAGATGTAGAAGCTAAGATGGATGGTTTAAAGAAAGGTGTAGAAGATAAGATGGACTGTTTAAAGAAAGGCGTAGAAGCTAAGATGATTGACGTGGAAGCTAAGATGGATGATTTGAAGATAGATTTGAAGACAGACATGGACGAATTGAAGATAAATATGAATAAGTTGCTACAAGAAATGGGCACTAAGGGTGAAAGGGTACTAAAGGAAACTCATGATGAGAATAAAAGAAATGTTAATCATGATTCCATAGACGCTAATGTTGGATCGAAGACTCACCATATTCCAAAAATTGATATGAGGAAGTTTGATGGCAAGGATCCCGCCACATGGATATTACAGATGGAGCAATTCTTCGATCTCAATAATGTGCAAAACACACAAAAGGTACGTATGGCAACTTTATATTTGGAACCAAATCAGTTTGTATGGTATCAATGGCTTTGCTCTTGTAAACAATTTATCACTTGGACAATTTTTACAGAAGAATTGATAGCACATTATGAGGATACAAAAAGCAACACTTTTTTTAGCCAATTGATAAGTCTCAAACAAAAGGGTTCAATAATGGAGCACATTGAGGAGTTCCAAAAATTGAACATAAGGGCAAAAGATATTCCAGAGGAGCATAGGATTGATGTGTTCATAGGGTCTTTAAAGGATAATATCCAACATGATGTTCGCCTTTGGGAACCTGATTCATTAGAGAAGGCATTCAGGTTAGCAAGAAAAATGGAAAGCAAAATTATGGCAACCAGGAAGCATACCACTCACAACTATAAAGACGGAAGTGTTGTTGCCCCTAGTCTTCCACAACCTATAAGGTTGACACCACAACAATTGGAAGAAAAAAGAGCAAAAGGGCTTTGTTACAGTTGTGATAGCAAATACACTAAAGGTCATAAGTGTGTTGAGAAGAAATTATTCTACATAGATTGTGAAGAGGAAGAAGAAAAGGAGCAAGAAAGGTCAAAAGAAGAGGATATACTCCAGGAACAAAGCCTAGATGAAGAACAAATAAATCCGACCATATCTTGTAATGCATTGGCGGGAATTACCACTCCTCAAACCATCAAGATAGAAGGACAAATCAAGAAGAAAAAGGTAATAGTGTTGATTGATTCAGGAAGCACCCACAATTTTATTCATTGTAAGGTAGCAAAAGAATTGAATTGCTTCCTATATCCAGCACCAGAGTGTCAAGTGATGATTGCAAATGGAGGAACAATAAATTGCTCTGGAAAGTGCCATAATATCAAGCTATCCATGGGAGAATATGTATTGACTAGCCCAATGCTTTCCATTCCAATGGGAGGTGTTGATGTTGTACTAGGAGTCCAATGGCTACAATCCCTGGGTACAATAGCTTTTAATTTTCAAGAACTTTTCATGAAATTTTCTACGGAAGGAAAGGAAGTTGAATTAAGGGGTATTGCAGGGAAACCAGGAAAGATAATCAGCTCTAATGGTATGACAAAGCTTCTAAAAAAGGAGCAAAGAGGTGTAATTGCACAATTATGTTCGCTAGATGTTTCCACATTGGAATCATCTATTTCTCCAGATCTCCAAAAAGTCCTGGACAATCATTCCAAGGTATTTGAGACTCCCAAAGGTCTCCCACCTATGCGTGATCATGATCATGCTATTCATTTGATTCCAGGAAGTGTTCCTCCAAACATCAGGCCGTACAGATATCCCTATGTCCAAAAGAGTGAAATTGAACGTATGGTTGCAGAAATGCTAGAGGCTGGTATAATTCAACCGAGTCAAAGTTCTTTCTCTACTCCAGTAGTATTGGTGCACAAGAAGGATGGATCATGGCGCATGTGTCCGGATTATAGGGAGCTCAACAAGCTCACTATTAAAGATAAGTTCCCCATTCCCGTCATTGATGAATTACTGGATGAATTGCATGGATCAATTTACTTCACCAAGTTGGATCTTCGTTCAGGATATCATCAAATCAGAATGAAGATTGAAGACATTCCGAAAATAGCATTTAGAACTCATGAGGGTCATTATGAATTTTTGGTCATGCCTTTTGGCCTTACCAATGCACCTTCAACATTTCAAGGTTTGATGAATTCAATTTTCAAACCATTCCTTAGAAAATTTGTGTTAGTATTTTTTGATGATATACTAATCTACAGCAAGTCTTGGAAGGATCATGTTGAACATGTTGACAGGGTGCTACAACTATTGAAGAGAAACAATTATATGCAAAAAGATCCAAATGTTTCTTTGGAGTCCAGGAGGTGGAATATTTGGGTCATATTGTATCTCATGAAGGAGTTAAGGTAGACCCTAGCAAAATTAAAGCCATTAAGGAATGGAAAATCCCCACATCCATAAAGCATCTGCGAGGATTTCTTGGGTTGACAGGGTATTATCGCAAGTTTGTTAAGAATTATGGGAGAATAGCAGCACCTCTAACAACATTATTGAAGAAAGATGCATTTTCATGGACTCCGGAAGCAACAAAGGCCTTTGAACATCTTAAAGAGGCAATGTGCCAAGCACCAGTCTTAGCTACACCGGACTTCACAAAAACCTTTATTGTGGAATGTGATGCTTCAGGAAATGGAATTGGTGCTGTTCTAATGCAAGATGAAAGACCCATTGCTTTTGAAAGTTGTCCAATCAAGGGAAATCTTTTAAGCAAAGCTATTTATGGGAAGGAAATGTTGGCAATACTCCAATGGCGACCCTACCTAATGGGAAGACACTTCAAGGTAATGGGAAGACAAAAGTGGGTCACAAAGATGTTGGGTTATGACTTTGAAATCATCTACAAAAAAGGGAAGCAAAATGTGGTGGCAGATGCACTCTCAAGAAAGGATGAGGATGTGGAAGCATTGTTGTGCGCCATTTCTATTATCCAACCAGATTGGATAAATGAAGCAAGGGAGGAATGGAAGAATGACGAAGAAGTGTGGGCACTTATTCAAAGGTTACAACAAGATTCCAGTACGTTTGATACATTTAGCTGGCAAAATGATTCGTTATGGTACAAAGATCGCTTATACCTCTGTAAGAATTCCCAGCTAAAACAAAAGATTCTTATGGAATTGCACACTTCTCCCTTAGGAGGGCACTCAGGATTTTTAAAAACTTACCACAGGGTTAAGAAGGAATTTTTTTGGGATGGCCTTAAATCAGATATTCAAAAGTTTGTGGTGGAATGTTTGGTTTTCCAACAAAATAAAGTTGAAACAATTAAGACACCAGGTCTATTACAACCTTTATCCATTCCAAGCCAACGTTGGGAGGAGGTTTCAATGGATTTTATCACAGGTTTACCCAAGTCTGAGGGAAAGAGTGTCATCATGGTGGTAGTTGACAGACTTACCAAGTATGCACACTTTTGTGCATTATCACATCCATTTAAAGCCAGTACAGTTTTACTGCATTTATGGAAACAATTCAAAAGCTACATGGAAACCCAAAGATTATTGTAAGTGACAGAGATCCCATTTTCACTGGAAATTTTTGGACATAATTATTTTCTTGTCTTGGTACTCAGTTAGCTCATAGCTCATCTTATCATCCTCAATCTGATGGGCAAACTGAGATAGTAAACAAATGTTTGGAAGGATATCTTCGTTGCTTTGTATCTGATAAACAGACACAATGGGTCAAATGGTTGCCTCTGGCTGAATGGTGGTATAACACTTCCTTCCATACAACAACAAAAATGACCCCATTTATGGCACTTTATGGGTATCAACCACCATCCATCACATCATATTTAAGAGAAAATTTAAGGTTCAGGCAGTGGAACATCACATCGAACATCAACAACAAGTCCTCCAACTCTTAAAGGATAACCTCGTGTTGGCACAGAATAGAATGAAACAACAGGCAGATCAACATCGCAGTGAAAGAAGTTTTGATGTAGGTGATTGGGTATTCCTACAGCTACAACCATATAAGCAAATGTCCCTCAAGCAAGCTAAGAAGGATAATAAATTATCACCAAAGTATTATGGTCCGTACAAGGTGTTGCAAAAGATTGGTACTATGGCATACAAATTGGAGCTTCCTGCAGCTTCTCGATTGCACCTAGTTTTCCATGTTTCATGTTTTAAGAAGGTTATAGGCGACAAGCTCCCAGTTCAAACAATATTTCCAGAACTTGACGAGGAAGGAAAAATTATATTGGAACCGGAAGCAGTCACAGAAACAAGAACTCGACAGCTACGAAATCGTTCAATTTCAGAGTATCTTATCAAGTGGAAGAACTTATCCGCTGAAGATTCCACATGGGAGGATGAGAATTTTATGCAGAAGTATCCAGAACTACTCAAGCGTTGAGGACAACACTTTTTTGAAGGAGAGGGGCATGTTGGGTTCCTATAATACTAGTGATTACCCCATTACTATTGTAGTTATACCCCTTATTAATATTGTTGTGCCCCTATTGCCCCCATATTGTTATTACTGTGCCCCATAGAATCCCTCTATTGTTATTTTTGTGGCTTTATATTATTTTTTAGGTCGGCTGGATTATATTGTGACTCCTTAGACTCCTATATATAGAAAGGAGGTTTTGTCATTTGAATCATCCAAGAATTGTTCATTTATGTAATGTAAAGGAGGTTGCCCCCTCGAGCTGGTTTCATAACATTAACTCAGTAGCAATGAGTCTTCAAAATGTTTGTTGTAAACAACAGGTATAGCCATTACCACAAACAATGGCAGGTAATGCGGTGAAAACCATTGTTGGAATATGAAAATATGACAGAAGGAGTGGTTAACAACACAATGTTAGAGTATATATAGATTTACACGAAATAAAAGGGCCATGGGGCTTGAACCCACAACTCATTCCAACAAACTTACTATTATAATATGCATCAACCACTCTGCCCAATGGGGGCCTTTGAAAGTTCTACCAATGATATATTATTTAACCCTTCTCCATTTTGCATTGTGGAACTAGACCGATGGGCCATGAGTGAGTGTTGAGTGGAACCTTAACAGAAGGGAACTAGGCTATACAGAACCATGAGCAAGGGAAAAACCATGAACTAAGGAATGTGTAAGGAATCTTTAAGATTTCCTAGGGGGTAAATTTTGACAGTGTTAAAAATATGTCACCTTTATACTCAGATTGCTCATAATTCTTTCAAATATCTGATGGTGCAGACGGTTTTATGATTTGAGTAGCCAATTTTCCAGAGGAAAAATTTTAGCAGTGGAACCTTGATGCAAGAATCTACAAGGAATATTTTAATTTCCCTAGAGACCCAAACTTAGCAATTTCAGAACATGGTCAACTTTATACTCAAATTTCATGATTTTTTGTAAGGAATGCGATGGTGTGACCCATTTTGGCATTTGAGTAGCTAATTTACATGCCATCGTTAGGTTGAGAGGTATTTTGATGAATTTTGTGCCACTGTATGTGAAAGCCATTTTTTATGCCACCTTGTGTGAGAGGACTATTTTATGCCACTTTTATGAGATATCATTCCTTTACCATGTTGAAGGAGAACATCTTGTGAGTGAGAGTTATTTGTAGGATAATGTCTCTTTGGAGAGACATGCCACTCGAGATAAGAGTTTCATCCTTGTGTTGACAAAGATTTTGCCATGTACTCATCATTCTTTTGTAGAGACTAATGAGGTGGCCTCCCCACTCTTGACCGAGGGCCCGAAGATGTAGTCCACACTAGACAAACTCTATTGTCACGTGTTGTGTTATGATTTCTCCATGGTTACATGCAAATATAAGTGTCAGTAAAAGGCCCTATATAATGAACATTTTTGTTTAAGTACATGTTTTCAAAAATTCTAGATCACCATAACTAGTCCCAAATCTAACCTTCATTAGTTGCTTATAGTGCTACCATACTACAACTCGTTCCTTATGCACAACCCACCATTTGGTTGAGGTTGTGAGCAATGCAACTTCCAACACGGGAATCCTCTGACATTCTAATATCTAGTTCTCATAATCTTGTACAAAAATATCTAACTCTAATAATCCATTGAAGCAAGGTCGATTATGCACCTCAATTCCTATCTAGTGCACCATCCTTGCCATGTGCACGTATCTCCGCATACTTACATCATGCCATTGGTTCTACCGATTCTCCAAAGCCTCCTTTGAATCTAAGGCACAGGATCCAATGCTACACCAACTAAGCACTCCATCCACTATACTATTTACATATTTCCCCATCGAGTAGTGACATTATAAATGTTGTCCAAATCCTCCTCACTAAGCTCACCTTTGACTAGTTCAACATACTGATCTCCCTTGCATGGGTCCAACAGTGCTATAACCCAGATATCTCCTCCCTCAAAATTTCTTTTTCTTTTCTTTAAATCAATGATTACCTGCTTATCAAAATCCCAATCGATCCCCAACTGTAACAACCCTAATGAAAATTCCAAGTGATCAAAGTAAATAAAGGAAAAAATAATAACCACGGTTGATGGGACACTTATTCCAAGCTTAATGTTGGGAAAGAAATCCTAGGGGGTGTTCATTTGGTTTATTATGGCTAAGGAAATTGGCAAAGGCAATGGTTAAGGCTTTGAAAAGGAAAAATGACATTTTTGGCACATTTATTTATGAAACTAATGGAAATTAGGAGAAAAAGGGGGTGAAAGGTCATAGGTTGCATGTGAGGAGGAAAATTAAGGAAAATAATGGAAAATGAAGAAAATTGAGGCTTCATTCATAAAACGACTTCTAAGAATCAATTGGTAACCTTTTGTTAGATGGGTTTTGGAGCTCTCTCATTATTCTCTCTCTCTTTCTCTCTCACTCTTGGACACATAGACTTTTCTTGGAGAAAATTTTGGCATCAGATCAAGAAAGGAAAAATAAGGCAAGAGGAAGCAAATATCAAGTAGGGAAATGCATGATCAAGTAGCTACAATAGGATTCATTACAGGTATCAATTTGCATGTGTGTATTCCTTGCTAGATTTGGAATGCATGTGATTCTTTTGTTGTTGTGGCATGGTTTTTTCCAAGTTTAACAATGTTTTCAGCCTAGCCTTTCCATTTCTAGATAGCCATGATTTGATGGGGTTCTCGTGTTTTAGTTGAGCTAGATTTCCGAATGAATTTGAAGCTAAGTGAGGTGGATCTATGAAATGATAGAATACATGGCCTAGTAACCCCTAAACCAAACTTTAGGTTTCGGTAAATCTAGATTTTGTGTTACCTCAGATGGCCTAGGAAACCTTTCCAGTGAATGGCAGGATATACAATAAATCCAAGAGGTGATTTTCTGTCCGTTGGGAAGTATTCCAAGGTTTGGGATATGCGGTAAAGCTCAGAGAGTGGGTCTCACATTAGAGAAATTTTGAGGTCTAAAATGGGCCTCCTAAGAAAAGTGTACAACCAAAATAAACTTTATAAGAACCAATAGGATTCAAGATGATGATGTCAAGCATGAGGGATGATTCACTATTTTTAGGGTAAAAATGTAAAAAGTTTAAAAAATAATAAAATAATAAAACTACTTTTTCAACTTGTATTTTCAACTTATCTCCCAAATCTTTTCCTCAAATTTCGAGTGAGAGTACTCCTTGGATGCAAAATTTAATTCCTCATCCAAGGAGTACCCATGTTGCATACTTTTGATGGTCCATGCTACACGAAAAATGAGAAATACATGAAAAAACATGATTGCAATAAGGTTTTTAATGTATTTCTTATTTTTTGTGTAGAAAGGTCCATTGAAAGTATGCAACATGAGTACTCCTTGGATGATGAATCAAATTCTGCATCCAACGAGTGTTCTTGCTCGAAATTTGAGTAAACCCATAGGGAGATAACTTGAAAATACGAGTTGAAAAAGTATTTTTTTCTTTTTTCCCTCTAAAATTTGAAGATGTAATTTAATCTAATTTTATTATTTCCAATATTATTTTATAATTTCCTTAGGAGTCCCATTTTAGACCTCAAAATTCCCCTAATGGTTTAGGGCCTAGTGATCCAGGATTGGATTGCGGTAAAACCCGAGAGACTAGGAGACAAGAAAAATCCTCATGGTGTAGGTGGAGAAGTATGGTGGCATCCATGCTTCTTTGTCCTAATGATCGAGTGGAGATCACGGTAAAGCATGTTATGATGTGTTCATTGTGTTGGCCTAGTGAACTGAAATGGATTACGATAAAACTTGGATTCTATTAATGAGGGAGATGTGGTTTAACCTCTGTATGCCCTGGTTGGTTCTTTTAGTTTGAGTCCCACATTCATGCATGGAATATGGCATGGGGGTGAATGTCTAAAGACAAATTTGGCTCAACCATTTTGTTGATGGTGCTGAACCTGCCAACATTCAGGGGATCACCGTGGTATGAAGTCCCAACTAGACCTCACACTGTTTGGTGTGGGAGTCCCATCTGGTATGATGGCCCAGTTGCCACTGTCTTAAGGATTTGCCTCAACTCTTGTTTGTCAGCATAGGAGAGTGGTTCGCTTTGTCTTCAAGAAGTGAGGTTTGCATGCCTAGTGACTGTAAGTGTACTTGTGTCAATGGTTCTTTCACTGTGAGGGGAAAAAGGTGAAGATGATTTCCAGGTTGAAAGAATCAGCCCCAACTCAGCTAGGAACACACAACACAAAGGACATACACAACTTCCGGCGAAGCAGTCCACTCAAATGTAGCAGTCACAAGATACAAGGTAAGATAACACATACAACACTCATGGATCAGCCCGAGACAATTGCAATGGTTGTTACAACAAGGTTCATGTGAATGGTCTGTCTGATGTCTGGCAGAGCAGTCGACACGGTGGGACAACATTAAAAGTATATACAACACATTTCCATTAATAGATTATGCATTACAACAAATGAATCAATTTAGATGTATAACACATGGTTAAAGAAACATGCATTACAAGTGTTAAAGATCAGTCTCAAAACAAATACAATACATGTGTGAAAACGTGCTGGCCTGTTGACAGGCTTTTGAATTAAGCAAAAATTCCAAGGCACATCGTTACACCATACATCACTAACCCCGTTAGTGGGGTGTTGGAGCCACTACTTAATCCTCAAAGAAAAGATTACATATTCTCTTGGCTATGTGGGAGGATTTGAGGTGAAAAGTCATTTCATGTACAAATGAGGCGGGTATTTATAGCCAATGGTGAAACTAACCCTTTTGGTTGTTCGACTACCCTCATTACCGTTCGACTTCCATGACATTCTGACTTACATGACTCTATGTTCAACAAGTGGATCTCTTGGACTTCCACATTACATCACATTGATTGACAACAAGCCCATAGTGGAGATGTGGGCAACATGACTCATGACTTGACTCTACATGACTTGACAAGACAATGTTGGTACATTCGTGCCGCTGCTAGAGTGCATGTCGAGCTATAGTGTTGCTAAGTGATGGATATCTTCATGGTGTATCATAGCTTCACCTCTGCACGGTGAAGTGCGCAGAGTGTTCGATGGTCCTTGGTTCGCTTGATGAAGCTCTAACATGTTGTTCCTTCCTTTCATGTTTGAAGGCTTGACATGCTCACTTGTTCGCGAAGGTGCATGTTCATCGCATTCGTCTACTTCGCATGCTTCATTTGTTTGTCTGCTGGTGAACCTATCCATCTGCATGTTCTCCCTTCGTTCATCCCATTCGTCATCTTGACATGTTTGTGGGTATACATGTACCTGCAATCACTCATGATGAGACAACATCAAATGCAAAACCTCCACATCTACCATGACACATGATCATTTGGATGTAGGTGACCGGGAGAGGCAGTAGGGCTATGATGCGGGATGATGGCTCTGGGAAACTGCTAATGAAAACTGTGAAAGAGTCATTGAGAGATGGAGACAAACGATCTAAGTTGACAATGACTAATTGTAAGGTCTAGCTCAGTTGGGAGGTAAAATTGCGCAAATTTTGGGAGGAACAATCTGGGCTGCTGGAAGGAAAGGCAGGCATGCTCTGAACATTTTCCAGAATGAATAGTTAGTAGGGGCTAGACAGCCAAATTTTCACAATTTTCCATAGGAATATGTCGAGTTGCATGAGGGGTCAACAGGCAAGGATTGCACAATTTTTCTGGGGAACTGCCTGGGAGACTGGCGGCCAGATCTGCATAATTCCCAGAGGGAACTGTCAGTTGGTTGCTGGGGTCACTAGCAACCAGATCTATGCAATTCCCAGAGGGAACTTCCAGTTGGTTGCTAGGGTCACTGGAGGCCAGACTTGTGCAATTCCCAGAGGGAACTGCCAGTTGGCTACTAGGGTCACTAGAAGCCAGACTTGCGCAATTCCCAGAGGGAACTGCCAGTTGGCTGTTGGGCTCACATGTAGCCAGACCTACGCAATTCCCAAAAGGAACTGCCAGGATTTACTTTTCAATTTTTATTCAACGTATGATTCTATAATTTAATTTATCTTAAGAGGAAACAATTTATTTGGGAGGGCCCCTCAATCCAACTTGTTTTTGTTGGAAATAATACTGAGAGGGGGGGTGAATCAGTATTATCTAGCAATTTAACAAATCTTCCTTATTTGATCTTTTGAATTATTCTTGCATATCAGTACCATAAAATAATGAGCATGAACAAAGAAAATAGACAGTCACACCAAAGAACACAAGATGCAAGGTGGAAACCCAATGTGGGAGAAAACCACCTGCTGCAATATGTCTCTATCTTCTTTCAATTTAGAAACTTCTTTTACAATGATTTTGTACTGGTGCAGTCCTTTACCAGTACGCAGGCTGCAACCTGCAGAGAGCTACAACTCTCTCTCTTTCTCGTTTTCCAGTCTACTCCTGGAAGGGAGCTACAACCCCCTACTTCTTTTCATAAAGCATCAGATGATCAACAAGTACATAACAGATATAGACCACTACAGATATCAGATCAGCAATAACAGAACTAACCCAGAACACCTTATCAACAGAGAAATTCAATCAACAGAACATCTTAAAACAGAGACGCAATTTTTCCTTCTGTGGCCTGCGACCAGACGCAGTAAACCTTTTGCTACTCTGCGTCCACACGCAGATATCCTTCTGCTGCGCTGCGTGCCCACGCACTGTTCCTTTAACTGCTCTGCGTTCTGTTGCTTCAGGGACGCACCCAAAGATACTATCGCGCCGCGTCTTTCGCTACAGAGACGCACCTGAACACACTATCGCGCCGCGTCTTTTGCATCAGAGACGCACCTGAACCTTGATCGCTCTGCGTCCCCACGCAGATCTACAGTCACTGCGCTATGTCCCAGACGCACCTGAACTTCGTCTGCCCTGCGTCCCCACGCAGATCTCCAAACTCTGCACTGCGTCCCGGCGCGCTTTCCTTTCACTGAACCTGCGTCCCTTCAGATATAAATGATATGAAGACTTCAGGACTAACCCAAACAGTCAGATCTACAGATCTGATCATGCGCCATAGAGATCACAGTCCATTAGAAGATTCGCCCTCTTAGATCTGCACTAGATCTCACCAAATAAGATATTCAACCAAAGACAATGCTCAATCCAAATGAACTCCTTTGCTTTATATAGGCAAGCTCCCCCCCAAAACATGGAACAATACCACGAGTCGACACCATAGAAACACAAAACCGTCGGCTAGATACCACACAAGAAACCCCCACATGCTTTTTCTCTGCCTTGAAATGTGTGCACTGGGTGGACGCACCCCCTGAACGACTGGCCAGCGTCGCTGGACGCGGACCCTGCATGGTGTACCTGCGGGTATGCACCTCCTGAACTGGTTTCCTGCATCCTTCTTAATTTTCAACAAACTGAGAGCCTTGCCACAGGAGTTGCCATCAAGTACAACATCTATAACATACAGTCATACCAGAAAACATAATGCCAACAATCTCCCCCTTTGGACTTGATGGCAACCTTACAAACTTCAGCTTCATTCTCCCCCTTTGACATCAAGGGCAAAGGGTATGCTCCCGCTAAGCTCATGCTCCTCCAGATCTGCAACAAATAACCAGAGATCCACCAAGAAAGAGATAGAGACATATTGCAGCTATTTCCAAGATCTCCTTCTCCATAATGCCAACAATGCATTATGTGCTCCCCCTGAGCCTGTACCACCAATAAGAAGATGTTCAACAATAAGATGATGCATCAACAACCCCCAGCTTTTGCCTGAGGTATTCAAACGTGTCCCTGGGCAATGGTTTGGTGAGAATATCAGCAACTTGTTCCTTGGAAGGAACATACTCCAACTTGACTTTCTGTTCAAGCACTTGTTCCCGGAGAAAATGGTACTTGATTGGTATGTGCTTGGTTTTTGAATGCATAACAGGGTTCTTTGAGATGCTGATTGCACTTGTATTATCACATAAGATGGGGATTGGTGGTGTACAAGTGATTTGAAAATCCTGCAAAGTCTGCATCATCCAAAGAAGTTGGGTGCAACAAGATGCAGCAGCAACATATTCCGCTTCAGCTGTAGACAAGGCAATCGAACTCTGTTTCTTGCTGAACCAAGATACCAGTCTGGAACCCATAAAGAACGCACCACCACTTGTGCTTTTCCTGTCATCCACGCTTCCGGCCCAATCTGCATCTGTATAAGCATGAAGAGTAAGATCTGTATCTCTAGGATACCATAAGCCATAATTTTGAGTCCCTTGAAGATATTTGAAGATTCTCTTTACTGCCTGAAGATGAGTCTCCTTCGGATTTGCCTGAAATCTTCCAACTATTCCAACTGCATGCATGATGTCCGGTCGGGTACCTGTCAAATATAGTAAACTTCCAATCATAAATCTGTAGGTTGGTTGATGTACTGCTGCAGATTCATCATTTGCACTGAGACTACATCCTGTGACCATGGGTGTACATACTGGTTTTGCATCTTCCATGCCATATTTCTTCAAAATCTGTTTGAGATACTTGGTTTGAGATAAAAAGATTCCTCCTTTCTTTTGTTGGATTTGCAAACCAAGGAAATATGTCAGTTCTCCTAGCAAGGACATTTCAAATTCTTTCTGCATGACCGAGGCAAAACTTTGACTCATAGCTTCTTCATTGCTGCCAAAAATAATGTCATCTACATACACAACAAGTATTAGCAATTTGTCATTTTCAACTTTTATATACAGATTGCTATCTGCTGAACCTTTTGAAAAACCTTGTTGATGAAGATATTTGTCCAACCGGTAGTACCAAGCCCTTGGAGCTTGTTTAAGACTATAGAGAGCCTTTTTCAATCGGCATACAAGATTTGGATCATTTCCAAGAATGAACCCATCTGGCTGTTCAATGTACACTTCTTCTTCCAAGTCTCCATTCAGAAAGGCTGATTTCACGTCCATTTGAAATACTTTGAAGTTTTGAAAACTTGAGAGAGCAAGGAACATTCGGATGGCCTCAAGTCTTGCAACAGGAGCAAAAGTTTCTTCAAAGTCTATTCCTTCTTGCTGCGCATACCCTTTACAAACAAGTCTGGCTTTGTTTCTAATTACTTCTCCATTTTCATTCAATTTATTTTTGAAGACCCATTTTGTTCCGATAACATTCTTATCCTTTGGTCTAGGAACCAGCTCCCAAGTGTTGTTCTTTTCGATTTGCTCAAGTTCTTCATCCATTGCTTTTACCCAACATTCATCTTTGCATGCTTCTTTCACATTTTGTGGTTCAGTAGAGGATAGTAATGCCAAATAGCTTGAGGCTTCTGCAACTGTTCTTCTTGTTTGTACACCTGCTTCTTTCTGCCCCACAATCTGAGATTCTGGATGATTCTTCTGAACATATCTGGATGGAGTTTTCTCTTCTATTCTTGTCTGCTCCTCTGGTTCTTCTTGAGGTTCTTCTTGAGGTTCTTCTTCTTCATCATTCTGTCTTTGAGGATAGCCTTCATCTTCTTCGATATCTTCCCGATGTACTTGCCTAGGAATGTATCCCTTCTCATCAACCACCACATCAATGCTGTCAACAATTCTGCCAAGTCTTTTATTGTAGCACTTGTATGCTTTGCTATGTGGAGAGTAACCAAGAAGAATGCCTTCATCTGCTCTAGGTTCAAGTTTGCCAAGCTGCTCATCAGTATTCTTGATATAGCATTTGCTCCCAAAGATTTTGAAGTGCTTTACCGAAGGAGTTTTACCACTCCAGAGCTCATGAGGAGTTTGAGTGCTGTTCACCCGGACATTTGTCTTGTTGAGAATAATAACCGCAGCATGTGCAGCTTCACCCCAGAAAGTTGCGGGAGTTCCTGATTCATCAAGCATAGCACGAGCCATTTGTTGGATTGTTCTGTTCATTCTTTCAACAACTCCATTTTGCTGAGGAGTTCTAGCTGTAGAGAATTCTCTCCTTATGCCATGTTCATCACAGAAATCGAAAAATTCATTTGAAGTAAATTCCCCACCTCTGTCGGATCTGAGGCACTTAATTTTGTGACCTGATTCATTTTCAACCAAGGCTTTGAAGGATTTGAATTTTTCGAAAGCTTCATCTTTGTGCTTCATAAGTCCTAACCAGACAAACCTGGAGAAATCGTCAATAAATAATATCAAGTATTCCTCTCCTCTAGGTGTTCTTTTCCTGAATGGACCACATGTATCTGTATGTACTAGCTCAAGAGGCATGCTAGCTGATCCTTCCTTCTCTGGAAAGTTAGTCCTGGTTTGTTTTCCAAACTGACATGATCTGCATATGGTGTTGTCAGGAATTTTGATATCTGGAAGATCGCGAACTGCCTGATATTTGCATGCTTTCCTTATTTGTGAGAAGCTTAGATGTCCCAACCTTTGATGCCATAACCAGTGCTCTTCATCCTTGCTCAGATAGCATTGTTGTTGTCCTTCTTCAAATATGTACAGATTATTTGGAGTTCTTTTGCCTTTGAGTACTGTTTTACCTGTATCAAGATCACGAACAAGACATCCATTCGATCTGAAAATAACCCGGTTCTTTGATCACACATCTGGCTGACACTTAGAAGATTATGCTTCAATCCATCAACATACAAAACATTTCCAGCTTTGACCTTTTCTTTTAAAGGAGCAATCCCTTTTCCTTTTATAGTTGCAGGAGTATCATTTCCAAAAGAAACTTTCTTTCCCTTTTCTAAAGTAGAATAAGATTCAAGTTTTTCTTTATCACCTGTCATATGTTTCGAACATCCACTGTCAATGTACCATAGATTTTCCTGTCCTTCTGCATAAAATGCTATCCCACATCTTTCTATTTGAGGTTCCTTTATTCTCCATGTTTTGGTGCTTGTGGCTTGTTCCTTTTTCCGCTCTTGTTCCTTTTTCTCCTGAAACCTGCTCCTGCATTCAGAGTCTTCATGACCAAAATTATTGCAAATAGAACATTCAACTTCATTTTCAAGAGCCGAAAAGTTGTTATAGGTCCTTTTTGTAATCCCTGTCATACTTCTTTATTTTTGAGCTTCCCTAGTCATGATTGTTTTATATGCAACACATTGAGCTGCTTTGTGACCAAAGTTATGACAAGAAAAGCATTGTCCATTGAAGAAGCTTCTGCGGTTATTGAATCTACCAGCCAACTGATTGTAATTTCTATTTTCATCTATTCTTGAACCAAACTGAGAAGATTTTACCTGTGGCTGGTTGTAGCTTTTGTTCACCCTTAAAATGGATTGCCCCTGATAGTTTTTGTTTGTAATTCGTCCCTGCTTTACCTGATTATCTTCATTGTTCTTCTGCTCATTTCTTCTTGCTGCATCAAGATAACTTTTTGAGGTGGATGCTTGAGAGGTTTCTCCACTATAGCCCAAACCTGTCTTGTTTAGAGGAGACTGCTGCACATTGATAATCTCATCCAAAGTTTCAGATCCTTTGACAAACTTAAGATTAATAGCTTTTGTTTTCTCAATTTCTTTTATGAGACCAACAATTTCACCTTCTAGTTTTTCAAGATGTTTTTCCTTTTCATCAATTTGAAATTGTAGAGTATCAATGATCACATTCTTTTCTTCTATACATCTCTTGAGTCTAGTAATTTCATCATAGAGATTATCCACATCTACAGCATCCTCATAATCATCATCTTCAAATGCCATTAACAGCTTATATTTATTACCTTGTTCATCTTCATCACTGTTTGATAAGCCATCACTATCTTCATGGGTGTAGTAGCTTTTCTTATTTGTACTTTGTTTCTTATTCCATCTAGCAGGTTCCTTTCCTTTATCCTTATAAGGACATTTTGCAGCATAATGACCTACTCTTCCACAAGCAAAGCATTTAAAAGGTAGCTTACCTCTGAACCTCCCAGAACCCCTTTGAAGATTTCTGACAAAGTTTGATTCTTCTTCCTCTTCTTCTGAAACATGGCTTGCTTCATAGTAATCTTCTTTGCCTGATGCCTTAAAAGCAGCTTCCCTTCTGTTTGATGGACCTCCCTTTCTCATTTCATAAGCAGTTAGAATTCCATGTAGCTGAGACATAGTGAGAACACGGAGATTTTCCTTTTCTTCTATTGCAGATACTTTAGATTCAAACTTGGGGGATAATGATCTTAGAATCTTTTCAACTACTATAGCCTCTTTTATTTCTTCACCCAAATTTTTCATACAATTAACAATCTCATCTACCTGAAGAAAATAATTAGCCACACTTTCATCATTATACATCTTGAGAGTCTCATATTGAATCCTGAGAGTTTGAAGTTTAGCTCGTTTTACCTGTTCATCTCCTTCATAGCTCGTGACCATTTTCTCCCATATCTCTTTTGCTGATTTGAAGTGCATTACCTTCATGAATTCTGTTTGGGATATACTTCCTAATAGAGTACTGACTGCTTTTGCATTTGTTTCATACTTCTTTTTCTCAGCTGGATCTGTAGGAGTAGCTGAAGGAAAAGCATAGCCTGTTTCTACAATGTCCCAAACTTCTGTACCAAGAGATTGAAGATATGCAGTAACTCTTACCTTCCAATAATTGAAGTTTGTCCCATCAAAAATCGGTGGCCTGATTGATGCTTCTCTCTCGTAGTTGCTCATGATGAATGATCTACCTTCAAGTGATCAAGCTTCTCTGAAGGACCTGCTCTGATACCAATTGTTGGAAATAATACTGAGAGGGGGGGTGAATCAGTATTATCTAGCAATTTAACAAATCTTCCTTATTTGATCTTTTGAATTATTCTTGCATATCAGTACCATAAAATAATGAGCATGAACAAAGAAAATAGACAGTCACACCAAAGAACACAAGATGTAAGGTGGAAACCCAATGTGGGAGAAAACCACCTGCTGCAATATGTCTCTATCTTCTTTCAATTTAGAAACTTCTTTTACAATGATTTTGTACTGGTGCAGTCCTTTACCAGTACGCAGGCTGCAACCTGCAGAGAGCTACAACTCTCTCTCTTTCTCGTTTTCCAGTCTACTCCTGGAAGGGAGCTACAACCCCCTACTTCTTTTCATAAAGCATCAGATGATCAACAAGTACATAACAGATATAGACCACTACAGATATCAGATCAGCAATAACAGAACTAACCCAGAACACCTTATCAACAGAGAAATTCAATCAACAGAACATCTTAAAACAGAGACGCAATTTTTCCTTCTGTGGCCTGCGACCAGACGCAGTAAACCTTTTGCTACTCTGCGTCCACACGCAGATATCCTTCTGCTGCGCTGCATGCCCACGCACTGTTCCTTTAACTGCTCTGCGTTCTGTTGCTTCAGGGACGCACCCAAAGATACTATCGCGCCGCGTCTTTCGCTACAGAGACGCACCTGAACACACTATCGCGCTGCGTCTTTTGCATCAGAGACGCACCTGAACCTTGATCGCTCTGCGTCCCCACGCAGATCTACAGTCACTGCGCTGCGTCCCAGACGCACCTGAACTTCGTCTGCCCTGCGTCCCCACGCAGATCTCCAAACTCTGCACTGCGTCTCGGCGCGCTTTCCTTTCACTGAACCTGCGTCCCTTCAGATATAAATAATATGAAGACTTCAGGACTAACCCAAACAGTCAGATCTACAGATCTGATCATGCGCCATAGAGATCACAGTCCATTAGAAGATTCGCCCTCTTAGATCTGCACTAGATCTCACCAAATAAGATATTCAACCAAAGACAATGCTCAATCCAAATGAACTCCTTTGCTTTATATAGGCAAGCTCCCCCCCAAAACATGGAACAATACCACGAGCCGACACCATAGAAACACAAAACCGTCGGCTAGATACCACACAAGAAACCCCCACATGCTTTTTCTCTGCCTTGAAATGTGTGCACTGGGTGGACGCACCCCCTGAACGACTGGCCAGCGTCGCTGGACGCAGACCCTGCATGGTGTACCTGCGGGTACGCACCTCCTGAACTGGTTTCCTGCGTCCTTCTTAATTTTCAACAAACTGAGAGCCTTGCCACAGGAGTTGCCATCAAGTACAACATCTGTAACATACAGTCATACCAGAAAACATAATGCCAACAGTTTTTCTCTCCCATTGCTTCCTTCTTCTTACTTGTTTGTTCGAATCCCTTTAGATTTGTAACCTAATTTTGGTAATTTAAATGTGTGTGTGTGTGCTACTTCATTCCTTTATTTTCAGATCTAAAAAATAACACTTTTGTGGTGACAAATTGTGCATTTTGTCTTTCTTCATACATGTAGATCTAGGAATATGACATCATAAAATAGTTGTGTGGGTTGTTGTCATTATGTGAATGTTATCCATAAAACTACATCAAAATCCTCTTATTCTCATTGTGATAAACTAGCCATCCAATACTCTGTTCTGCGAGTGTGCTTCCTTGGGTTTCAAAATAGGATCAATGTGTGGAATATTTTATGAATTATGGTCTTTTGCCAATTTCAAATACAAATCACATCAAATTCTAAAGACATAAATAACTCACACATATACACTAAAAGAAAGACGATGTTCACTTGGTTGATAAGATTCAAATAATTTGTCAATGATATTTTGACATATGTGTGGATATGGAATATTTTATTAATTGGAGATACAAAGTGAAGTAGATCCATTATGATCTTGAGACCTTTTTTGATCTAAGATACGAATTTCATCAGAACCATTGAGAACTGGGACTTGCGATTTGTGTTTCAAATTGTCTATGTTTAAAAATGGTATGATCCTTAAAAGTGTGAACTTGATTTTTTTTTAAAGTTTGTATTAAAACATGCATGTGTTGTTCCATAAGGTGTACAAGAATCAATAATCTATAATTCTTTCTTTAATTTATATTATGAATTATAGCAATGAGTAAACTTTCTAAAGTGTATTTTTTAAGTTTTTGATCAGTTTTAGTTTTGTAAATATATGTACAAGGTTCAACAATAGTTATTTAACTTCAGGTGTGAATAGGTACATCATGTATTGCATGGGATATTGGATTTGTGTTCATGGCTAGAATTGATCTAAAGCATTATTTTATACACATTTGATTTTGTCATAGAGATAGTTTGCAAGAGTGAAATCATAATGTACTTGGTTATTTCTTTTCTTTTGGAATTTTGCATTGTGTGTGAAAAAAAATTCTTATAGTGTGTGAATGGTCTAGGATCCAAACTCTTTCATCCTTTAAATACATTCTTTACATTTTCTCATTTTTCAATGCTTGGATTTTTAGTGCATGAGTAGCTAGAGTTCACTCTTTACTTTCCAATAAATACAATTTGTCTCCCCAATTGATCAATAGTTAGGGTTTGTTCTTTGATTTTTACTAGTTAGTGTTGTCCTTCAATTATTAATATATATGGTTTTATTTCTATTGAAGGTAGCTACAGGAATGAAATTGCAATAATTAGGGTTTCATTTCTAATGAATACTTTTGAGTGCAGGCTTGAAGCAAGATATTGACTAGTGCAAGAACTTAAGGTATGAACAGTTTCTAGATAACTTAGGGTTTTGTTTTGTAGGTTCCCAAAGTCTTTATCCGGAATTTCCATTATTGTGCCTTGAAGTCCACATACCCTGGATTGACATTAAATTTTTTTCCATTAATATACCATACATTGCACCTAACACTGTCTTCAACACCTCTTTTTATCCTTGCCTAGAATTCCTTCGAATATTCTTGACACTTTTCTTGGTTGCTCCATTTGTCGTACAAACCATTGGGATATTTCTCTGACCCATCCCTGCGCTAACCAATGTGTGATAATGGTCCTTCAAAATATCTTCCCATTGACTACTCAACTCTTCCATTTCTCCTTCCTTTGCAAAATGTCTCTAACCTTCTACCTGCCATGACATCCTTTGTCAGCTCCATTCTTGCTACAAAATCATAATTGTTGATATTTCCTTGTATGAACCATTTGACCTTGGGCACCACTACCTCCCTGTGTAGTGTCCACCTGCATTGCACCCTATCTCCTACGCCATCCTTCAGATGCGCACCATCCATACCTTCCACATTCCCTAATATTCTCGTGGGGTCCCCCATTCAGCAAAATTAAACTAAAAAAAAAAATCGAGGATCCAACACCACCTACAACTGAATTTGGTTTCAGGATACCTCCAAAAGAGGCGGCATGGCAATCCTAAACAAAGACATGATTCCTTACAATTTGTACATAAAACGTGAATGAAATTGTAAGCGTGTAAAAGGTATACATGGTCGTTGGGGCTTCACCAGGGGAACAATACCATACCACTTGAATTCATATTGGGGGATATATATTAAGGAAAAAATGACATATTATATTGAGCATATAATAGGGGGTAAATGGTTTTTATATGTTGTGTATAAAAAATGGAGCTTAAAGTTAATGAAAAAATATAAAGGGGTATAAAAAATGTTAATGAAAAATTTGAGACCTACAATATCTAGTGAAAGTAATGGTTTTTTAAATTGCGGAGGTGTATTGGGTTTATATTTGTGGGGGGTTAAATACAATGTTTTTTAGAGGTATTTTCCAATATGTAGTCAAATTAAGGGTACTGTTTAGTATGCCACTAACACACATGCTATGTAAGAGGTTCATTGAGTGAAGCCCATGTAACAACCTTGGTGAAAATTCCATGTAATAATAGTTAATAAAGGAAAACTAATAACCATGGTTGATGGGACACTTATTCCAAGTTGAATGTTGTCAAAAATATCCTCATATGGATATTCATTTGGTTTATTATGGCTAAGGAAACTGGCAAAAGAAATGGCTAAGGCTTTGGAAAGGAAATATGGAATTTATGGCACATTTATTTATGAAAATAATGGAAATTAGGAGAAAAGGAAGGTGAAATGTCACAGGTTGCATGTGAGGAGGAAAATCAAGGAAAATAATTGAAAATGAAGAAAATATAGGCCTAATTGATAAAAAGGCTTTTAAGGATCAGTTTGTAAAAGTTTTGTTAGTTTAGTTTTGGAGCTCTCTCATTATTGCTTAAAGGACTAAGCAAGGAAAATAAGGATCAATCAGCTATAGAAGGATCCTTTGCAGGTATCAATTTGCATGTGTAGTTTCCTTGATAATTTTTGCATGCATGGTATTGAATGTGGTTCTTTGTTGTTATGGCATGGGGGTTTTCCAGCTATGACAGTGTTTTCATCCTAGCCTTGTCATTTCCAGATAACCATGGTTTGATGCAGGGGTTCTCATGTTCTGGTTGAGCTAGAATGTTGGATGGATTTGAAGCTAAGTGAGGTGGATCTCTGAATGATATAACACATGGACTAGTAACCCCTAAACCAGGCTATGGGTTGTGATAAATCCATATTTTGTGTTGCCCTGGTGGGCCTAGGAATCCTCGATCATTGAATGGTGGGATATACGGTAAAGCCTAGAGGTGGTTGCCCTTGATTAGGCCTAGGAATCTTTTCAGTGAATGGCGGGATATACGGTAAAGCCTAGAGGGTGGTGTCTCAGTTTAGGGCCTAGTGATCCCTTGATCAGACTATGGATTACAGTAAAGCCTGAGAGACTAGGAGACAGGAAAATTCCTCATGGTGTAGGTGGAGAAATCCGGTGGTATCCATGCTTGTTTTGGCCTAGTGATCTAGTAGAGATCATGGTAAATCATGTTATTACATGTTTATTGTGTTGGCCTAGTGATCTAGGATGCATTACAATAAAGCTTGGTTTCTATTGATGAGGATGAGGTGGTTTAGCCTCGGGATGCCCTGGTTGGTTCCTTTGGTTTGAGTCCCACATTCATTCTTGGAATATGGCATGGGGGTGAATGACTAAAGAGAGAATTGGCTCAACCATTCTATGGTTGGGTGGAACGTGGTAGTCCCATCCCGGGTTCGATTTTTCATTCATTAATAAGAGGTTCTTTCTTTGATATATTATGTATAAATGTACTAGTTTATATGTGGATTATATGGTTGATGTATCCTTGATATTTCTATTGTTATTATGCTAGTTATAAGCATGTATTATGACAATGATGATGTATGGGTTTCCTCATGTTTTGATTTGTAAATAAATGAATAATTTATCTATGACCTAATAGATGATAATGAAGCTAATGATATAAGGGAATAATGCTTTTTAGTAATTCTCAGGTAAGTATGAGACCCATATGCTCAGATATGTTGTTGACTCCTGTAGATTACATATTTGTGATTTATTTGACGAAATGCTTGTTGTTGGGTGTGGAGCTTGATTATCTTCTTCATTCAAAGGTATTTCCACATTGGACCCTAGTTCATAATGGGGTGGCAACGTCACCCATTTTTTCGCTGCCAGGGGGATCCATGGGGGGGCTAGAAACTGGGAAGAAGTGGGAGCTATCCATGAAATAATAGATGGACTCCTTGGTACATAAATAGACTTGGAACTTAGTCAGGTTGCCTGCAGGTAAAATAACATTGTAGAATAAATGGTTTTACAGGTTGAAGGAAGAAGATGGAGGTAGAAAAAGGTATAAAGCTAAAATTGTGGTGAAAGGGTTTGCACAGAAAAAAGGAATAGACTTTGATGAGATATTTTCTCCTGTTGTTAAAATGACTTCAGTCAGAACTATTTTATGTCTAGTAGTAGCAGAAGATTTTCATCTTGAGAAATTAGATGTAAATAAGACCTTTCTCTATGGGGATTTGGAGGAAGAGATATATATGAAACAAGCCACAAGTTTATGATGTCAAAGGGAAGGAGAAACTAGTTTGCAGGTTGAAGAAGAGCTTGTATGGCTTAAAATAGGCTCTAAGATAGTGGTATCTAAAATTTGACAGGTTTATGTTTGAACAAGGTTATACTAGATATCACTTTGATCATTGTGTTTATCTCAAAAGGAAAAATTATGGAAGTTATATTATATTATTATTGTATGTAGATGACATGCATGTTGTGGGGTCTAACATGCAAGAATTAAATGTTCTCAAAATAAAATTGGAAAACTCATTTGCAATAAAGGATTTGGGTGCTGCAAAATAAATAATTGATATGAGAATAACTAGAGACAAGAAAAATAAAAAATTAACATTGTTTCAGAGTGAGTACATACAAAAGGCATTGAAAAGATTTAATATGCAAAATGAAAAATCAGATACTACACCTTTGGCTAGCCATTTCAAACTAAGTAAGGAGATGTGTCCCAAGACTTGGGAAGAGATGGATTATATGTCTAAAGTTTCATATGAATCAGCAGTTGGAAGCTTCATGTATGCAATGGTCTACACAAGGCCTGATATTGCACATGCAATGGGAATTGTAAGTAGGTACATGAACAATCCAAGAAAATAACATTGGATAGCAGTGAAGTGGATTCTCGGGTATTTGAGAGGTACCACATATCAAGCATTATGATTTGGTGGTTAAAACATTGCTCTACAGGGATATGTTGATGAAAATATGGTAGATGATAGAGATAACAGGAGGAGCACCACAAGTTATGTGTTTACTGTAGGTGGAACAACTGTCAGTTGGGTTTCAAAATTGCAGAGTGTTGTTGCACTCTCAACAACGAAAGAAAAGTATGTTTCTGTTACATAGGCTAGTAAAGAAATGATTTGTTTACAAAGGTTTTTGGATGAATTGGGTAAGAAGCAGGAGTTAGGCAGGTTACATAGTGACAACTAGAGTGTCATTCATCTTGCAAAGAAATTTGCATTTCATTCCAAGACGAAAAAATATATAGCTCAAGTACCATTTCATATGGTCAGTGTTGGAAGATGGACAGTTGAGGTTGGAAAAGATACACACTAGCTAGAATCATGGAGATATGTTAACAAAAGTTGTAACCAGGGAGAAACTAATATTTTGCTCGGTTTCAATTGGTCTTTAAGTATGATGATGAATATGATAAACATCTAGGTCCAAAGTGGAGTCATTTTCGAATAAATGAAGCAGCAATGGAATTTCTATAATTAGTATCCAAGTGGGAGATTGTTGGGTGTGGATCCTGATTATCTTCTTTATTCAGAGGTATCACCACATTAGACCCCAGTTCGTAATGGGGTGGCAACATCGCCCAATTGTTTGTTTCCAAGGGGGGCGACGATGATTTTTATGAGCACCCCCCTGATGGGGGTTCAGGGGCAGCGCCCCCAAAACTAAAAATATATGTAAAATTTCCTTGTAAAATGTTGTAATTTCGTAGTCAGTCTAAGTTGTTCATTAGGTAGATGATTTGATAGTAGAAGTTATGTTTAATTTAGGGTTTTTTTTCGTATAAGGCAACCCCTCGATATTTATGAGGAAATTGTATTGCGGTTGTGTAGATGTGTATTCTGAGCGAGA
Source organism: Pinus tabuliformis (assembly GCA_031772625.1). NCBI lineage: Eukaryota > Viridiplantae > Streptophyta > Pinopsida > Pinales > Pinaceae > Pinus > Pinus tabuliformis. The sequence continues at coordinate 224,723,768 of CM062812.1, read as the reverse complement.
AAGAGAGAGGAGATTGTGTGAGAGAGAAGAGGAAATTACAGTGGATCTGCTGTACGTTGTATCTCTTCATTTTGCTGGATAATATAAAAGGAAGGACTGGTTGTTTCTCTATGGATGTAATGCAAATTGGGTGAACCACGTATACTTGTGTCTCTCTTGTTTTATGCATTTTCTTTGATTGTGTTTCTGCAATATTTTATGTGTTTCATTGCTCTGTAATATATAATTTTCTACCACCTGTCATGGTTAGTAGGGGTCTAGTCAAGTCCTTTTTCAAGTAATTTCATTTGTGTAATTATTTCGTTGTTATATTTTATATCTAAAGGTGTCATTTATTTATGGGTAGTGACCTGGGCTCTGGGCCTCAAAAAGTGGCTCAAATCCTAAGGATGCAGGCACATCACTGGGTAGAAAAGTCCCTAGATGTTGGAATACCAATGTTGTGGGAGCATCCAGAGCCTCCTGGATACATGCATGCCCATATCAAGGGAGTGTCTGGGAGTTTAATGGTCTAAAACCTAAGTTGGTCTCAGGGGTTGGCTCTCAAAGTGGTTGGGATGGCTCTTGGGATTTATTTTGCTGATGTGGAAGGTCTTTGTAGTGTGCTTTCTTCTATTCCACTTTCTTAAGGTCATCTAGGAGGTTGAATCCCATCATAGTATCCTAACATCACATTCTTACCTTGGTTGGCCAGTTACTTGGGTAGATGTGGGAGGAGGGTCTTATAGAGTGGTATTAGAGCATGGTTCACCCCTTGGACTGGATGGGGTGTGTGTGATGGCCATGCATTCATGTTGGTTGCACACATGTTAATGTAATAACCCCGGTTAAAAAAATCATGTAAAAATATATAAGACCATGGTTGATGGGACACTTATTCCAAGTTGAATGTTGAGAAAGACATCCTAAAGGGTGTTCATTTGGTTGTTTATGGCTAAGGAAATTGGCAAAGGAAATGGCTAAGGCTTTGGGAAACAAAAATGGAATTTTTGGCACATTTATTTATGAAAATAATGTAAATTAGGAGAAAATAAAGGTGAAAGGTCACATGTTCAATGTGAGGAGGAAAATGAAGGAAGATAATGGAAATTGAAGAAAATAGAGGCCTCATTGATAAAAGGGCTTATGAGGATCAGTGAACAAGATTATTTAGTGTAAGCTCTTGCCCAATATTTTGCTATGGTTATGCATGGGATCAATAAAGGAAAAGAAGGCAAGTGGAAGAAAATATCAAGCAAGGAAGAGCATGATCAAGCAGCTACAACTTAATTCTTTGTAGGTATCGATTTGCATGTGTATTTTCCTTGCTAGATTTTGCATGCATGGTATTTCATGTGGTTCTTTTGTTGTTATGGCATGGATTTTTCCAGGTGTAACAATGCTTTTTAGCCTAGCCTTGCCATTCCAAATTGCCATGGTGTGATTGGGTTCTCATGTTTTGGTTGAGTTGGATTGTCGGATGGATTCGAAGGTGAGTGGGGTGGATCTTCGAATGATAGAGCACATGGCCTAGTGGTCCCTCAACCATACTGTGGATCATGGTAAAGACACTAGCCTAGTGACCCCTGAGCCAGACTGTGGGTTGTGGTAAAGCCAGGATTATGTTTCCTCGGTGGGCCTAGGAATACTTGCCAATGAATAGCAGGATATACGGTAAAGCCAAGAGGTGGTTTTCTCTCCACTGGGTCTAGTAATTTAGGGTTTGGGATATGTAATAAATATTGGAGATTGGGTCTCGCTTTAACGCTTAGTGCTCAGAGTTTTGATTGTGGTAAATCCTGAGATACTAGGAGATAGGAAAATTCCTCATGGTGTAGGTAAAGAAATCTAATGGCATCCATGCTTGTTTGGCCTAGTGATTGGGTGGAGATCATGGTAAAGCCTGTTATGATGTGTTCATTGTGCTGGCCTAGTGATCTGGGATGGATTACGATAAAGCTTGGTTTCTCTTGATGAGGGTGAGGTGGTTTAGCCTCGGTATGCCTTGATTGGTTCTTTTGTTGGAGTCCCACATTCATGCTTGGAATATGGCACGAGGGTGAATGACTGAAGAGAGATTTGGCTCAACCATTCTATGGTTAGGTGGAATGTGGAAGTCCCATCTCGAGTTTGGTTTTTGCATCATTAATGAAAGGTTATTTCTCCTTGTATTTCTATGATAATTGTGATGGATTATATGTGGTCTATATGGTTGTACTTTCATGACTACTTATGTTGTTATTATGCTGGTTATATGTGTGTTTTATGAAAACAACTATGTATGGCTCTCAGCATGTTTTTACTTGTAAATGAATGGATAATGTATCTATCATCTAATAGATGGTAATGTAGCAAATGACATGAGGGAACAATGGTTCTTAGCGATTCTCAGATAAGTACAAGATCCCTATGTTTAATTTTATTGGTTACACTTGTAGATTACATGCTTGCAACATGTTTGACGAAATTCCTGTCATGGCTAGTAGGGGTTTGATTATGGTCTTGTTTAACTTATTTCTTGTGCATCATTGTTTACCTGTTCTTTTACTACTCCCAAGTTATCATTCCATTCTGGGTAGTGACCTGGGCTCTAGGCCTAAAAAAGAGGCTCAAATCTTAGGGACACTAACATAACACTAGTAAATTGGGTCTCTAGACATTGGCAGACAAGCATGTGAGAGTGACTTTGGGTTTCTAGACGCTTTCATGCCTATAGCATGAGAGAGGCTGAGGCTTAGGATGTTCAGAACATCAATGGAACCGAGGGATAGGATGTCTGAGTGGCTGACATGTCTCCCAAGGGTTTTTTGCTAATGTGGATAGGTTCGTTGATGTGTTTCATCGATTCCACTTCCTTAAGGTCACATAGAAGGTCAAATCTAATCATAATAGCCTCTAGTTGCATGTTTACCCCATTTGACATGGTTACTTAGGTAGATGTGGGAGGAGGGTGTTACAAAGTAGTATCAGAGCATGGTTCACCCCTCGGACTGGATGGGAGGTGTGTGTTGTTCATGCATGCATGTCAATTTCATGTGTGTCTCTTACACTTTCATTCCATGTACTTGTTGCATTTGCTTGATGTTGATCATGGTTGTAGTAAGGTTGTCATGAGGAACTTGATGTTGATTTTGTGGAATGCATTGTCGAGTATGTGACTAGTTACATATTGTTGTATGTCACTTACATGTTGATTATATGTCACTTTATTACATCCTTGTATGTTAGGTTGCATTCTTGTATGTTTGATTACGTGTATTAGTCTTGTAGGTTGATTATAAGAATTGATCGGTTATGCTCAACTGCATGCGTTCTTGGTTATGTGTAGTTGATTAGGAATTGCTTATGCATGTTGATGGTTTCATGTGGCAATGTGTACAATGGAGTAATGGTTTTTGTCATGCATGAGGTCATGGTTTGTGTAGTTAATATGGTCATGCATTGATGACTGGACTCTAGCTAGAATGGTGTGTATATGGTTTTGCAATCATGTGTTATATGTCTATATGTAGTTGGTATGGATGTATAGTATTGGTTATAGTTATGCATGAATAATAGGTCAAACATACCTTCTAAAGTAATTGCATGCAAAATTAGGTCATCATGGTGCTATTGGTTGTTATGATGCTAATGTGTTGGTTGAGATAGAGCAGGAGATGCAGATCATCATAATGAGATTGCAGCATTGGACTTTGGGGTAAGAACATATCGTCAGATAGTTATTGTATGTTTGGAATGCAGGTATGTAAGTCAAGGATTTTTATATGCATTAGGTTTATATACATTAGGTTTATGTACATGTCTTTTGATGTTATGGTTACATTCATGATAGATAATAGTTTATTAGCATAGTCATATGCACATGAGTCGGATAGTCAAGAATGACGGTAACTTGTAGTTGTATGAATTTCTATTGTTGTTTTATGTTAGATAACTTAATGATTAGGCTATATGTTGTTGATGAGAATGATATATAGCTTATTGTTGTTATATGCTATTAACTTGATGATTATGGTTATTTCATTGAGATCTTGATGTTGTAATTTGGATTGGTCAAATGCGTGATGGTTATGTTCATTGCATTGAAGATCTTGATGTTATATGTATTGTGTTAACCTGATTTGACCTATGCAGATGGTTATGGTTGCGGCATTCAGGTATGAGTCGACTTATTGTGTTTCATTGTGTGGTACTAATCTAGACCGACCGTACATATGTGATTTCTATGTATATATGACAAATGTTTATGAGCTTATGATGTGAAAATGTTAGTTAGTTATTTTTATGGATATCATGATTTATGTTTGAGTTGTTATGTTTAGAAGTTATGTTGTGCTAAGTAACTTGATTGTGCAGAAAAGATAGCCTCCCCTGAGATACACTAAGGCATGAGTTTTCTTATGCAATATGCTGGGTGCTTCATTGTTGATTATGTCATCTATTTGGTGTTTTAGTGTTTGGTGCCTATAGTGGCATCTAGTTTTTTATTTGATATGGTGTGTTCATAGATTTCTTGAATGTTTGATTAATTGCATGATATGGGTATGAGTCTATAGGGCTACATGAAGAAATGATATTGTTTTAAGATGATTGTACTAATAAATATATGTTGAGACAGTTGATATGTACTTGTGTGTAATGAGTTGACTTATGACATGATTGTTTGTAAAAGTTGATTTCAAATTGATAGATATGATTGTCTTGATATTTGGAACATGTGGTTAACATGTGTGAGTAGTTGCAAGAAACATGCTTTGTATTAGCGTGACAAGGTAATAGTTGATGTGTTTATATAACTAACAATTGGGTGATGTGATAATACATAGTAAGCCTCGTTGCAGCAAGGTAAAATGGTGAAGGAAAGGAATCAGGCAAGAATTCCTTTCGCTATGTTTCGAAACCCTAATTCCAAATGAATGAGTACTTTGCACACATGAAGTCTTCTTAACCTTGATTTGTCTGAAATTATGTAGATATGTGCAAATTCATGAACATGTACTTGACAAATATGTTAGCTAGTCTCTAGTTAAAGGAAGATATGTCAAAAGGAATTGGAGTCCCTTGAGAGATGGCATGGACATGTTCAACTACAAGGAAACATGCTTGGAAGAACAAGATAACGTAACTAGTATACTGTTATGTTTAGTTATGCACTGACATTGTGTGTTTATGTCAGTATGATGCAGGGAGTTGCATGGCAAGAGAGATTTCCATGAAATCGCGAAGGAGGACTAGGTCAAGCTTTCCTTGGGAGCCATGGGGATTGAGTCATGGTGTTAGTTTTTAGTCTTGTGCTTTCGGTATGTTACGATTTTTTCACTTGATTTGTGAATTTGATTGTGTCTGGTGCATAGCTATGCCACTTTATTCTGGCGTCGTGTTGTTATTGGTTTTCAGGGTTTTCTTATTGGTTGTTCCTTGGTATTGCCTTTTATGTTTTGAGCCTTGGGAATTGGTTGGGAAAAGAGGAAATTAATGGAGCTTGGGGAGAGTCGTGTGGTACCCAATAGGTAATATAAGACTTAGATGAAGCTTTGTGCATGAGTAAGCGCAACGAAGGTAAGACTATGACAGTCGGCTGTACTGGATGGGTCCATTGTGGTAAATGGATGGTGGCAATAAAGTCATGAGAAAAGGTAATCAAAAAGATAAAGTAAGTGGATCTGAGGTGTCATATGCCTTGGCTATGGTGGGAACGACTATTCTTAGTGTTTAACATGTGTTGCATGAATAAAGGAAGTTCTCTTAAACCTTGACCTTGATATCTGTTAATTATGTTATGATCATGATTATGCTAACGTTTATATATGTATACATGTAGGTGTGTATGTATGTCATGTTTGATAGGATCATCATGGATCATGATTATTAATGCTAACATTTATGTGTATATATATGTATGTATGCATATCATTGTCTGACACGATCATGATTATTTATGCTAATGTTTATGTATATGTATGCATGTATCCATGTATCTATTTCAATGCCTGAAAGATCATCAAGAATCATTCTTGTGGCCAAATTTTTGCTTATGCAAGAGAATGGCATGAAGAGGTTCCTGTCTATGAGGAATCAGGTGGGAAGAGTAGTCGTGACAAATATATGACATCAGTATCATGTGAATATGAATTTATATTGCATGCTTGTGTTATACCTATTCTTATGTTATGGACATGTTATACTGAGGGATACATTAGCAAAATGAAAGCAGTGTGGTCTATGAAATTCTAGGATAAGCATGGATAAGGGACTGGAAGAAAGGTTTCTTGGTAAGGACAGTGTGGTTTTGGATGTGTGGAACTACTATTGTGCTATGTTTTATATGTTGTACATGTTGCAACTATGATGTGTGCACATGCAGTGTTGTGTATATATAGTGTGTGTACATGTTGTTTATGTAGTGTTATGTATAGGATGGTACAAATAGTGTTGTGAAAAGATTGCATATGGTGTTGTGCACATGATTGGATATGCAGTGTTGTGTACAAATGATGTTATGTACATGTTGGATATGCAATTCTATGTACAGGTTGTGTTGCATGCATGTCGTACATGTGGCACCATGTACATATGATGTTGTGTGAATGATTGTACAAGTGGTGTTGTGTACATGTTGTACAATTGGCGTTGTGTGCAGGTGGTGCTGTGTACATGTCGTGCATGTGGCATTATGTACATATGGTGTCGTGTACATGTTGTGTGTGTGGTACTGTGTACATGTGGTATTGCGTACATAATGTATAGTGGTGCAGTGTACATGTGGCATTGTGTACATGTTGTGCAGGTGGTGCCATGTACATTTGATGTTGTGCACATGTTATGCAGGTGGTTCTAGTGTACAGGTGGTTCTAGTGTACATGTGGTACATATGGTACTGGTGTAGATGCATGTATTGCATGGTGTTGTATAACGTGTGTAGTGGTATAGGTGTGAAGCACACTATGTGTATGTGCACATGGTTGATGAGAAGGTACTGGGTGTTTGTCGAGTGTGGAAACTGATCCAGTGTGCGTACAAAATAAGGACAAAGGTGGAAGCTAGGGATTGATGAAAGGATAAGTATCAGCATTTTATTTCATTTTTATTATGCATGAGATTTATGACTATGGTCTATGATGATTATATGATATTTATGATTCTGGTTTATAATGATTACATGTGATTTATGATGTCAATCTATGATGGTTGTGGCTTGAGCTAACCAGATGTGATATGTTTATACATGATGTTTTGATCAAATAGTTAATTTGAGTTTTTGTGATAGGAAGCAAACAAGATTAAAAGTGTACCTTATTGACGAACTACCAATGAGGTATGATTTGAAGTTATTTCAATTTATTTTGAATCTAATGGAGATTAAATGCTTGGAACAGGAATGAATGAACATGTCTGGTTGAGTGGTAGAAATCGACTGCAAGAATTAGTAGCAATAATGAAAGAAATTGGAATATGCAGCAATATGTTGGTAAAGAACTTTAGGAGTAGGGCCCTTGTGGGACACTAGTACCCAATAGTGTCCATTGATTTCCATGAGCATGCTATGAAGGGTATGATGGTTTGAGGCAGGGATATGTCATGGTTTTTGTATCTTCTGATGCGAGGAAGCCTTGACAAGGGATGGATTGTCTAGGATGGGGGTGCCAGCGGAACTTGGAAGGGGAGTGACTACATAGAAGGGGTGACCAAATTCTAGAGGTATTGTGTAGCAGAGAAGGGAAGGTCCTGGATATATTTGTTTTTGTCATTAACGTTGCCATATGGAATCAAATGCACATTGGGAGTGCGCCCTAGAATAATGAGTCGGTAAATGTTCGCTGAGAGGACAAGTAGCGCATGATTGTAGCGCTGGACATTGGATGCGGCTTTGACTATGGCAGTGGATTCTAGACTTCCTGGGAAGGAGGTGAATCCTTCTATTACTTTTACAGTGGAGGTGTGAGCCTCTGGATTCCCTTGTTATGGATGTAGGCATCATATCCTTTATTTGTTGGTTTAGAAAATGTGCATATTTGTATATCTGGTTATTGTAAATACCATAATGAGCTATGTTATAAAGCTACAATAAATGGTATGGTTGTCATGTTTTAGTAGTGGTCATTGTAAATACTGCAACGAGTTGTGTTATAAAGATCCATGGGTAGTATGTTTTGTTTTCAACAATCTCATTGGTTATAGGTGTCATTGAACACTGAGGTGTTCCCCCAAGAGGGAGGGTTATATAACAGCCCTGGTTAAAAAATTCATGTAAAAATATATAAGATCACGGTTGATGGGACACATATTCCAAGATGAATGTTGGACAAGACATCCTTGGGGGTGTTCATTTAGTTGTTTATGACTAAGGAAATTGGCAAAGGCAATCGCTAAGGCTTTGGAAAGGAAAAATGGAATTTTTGCCACATTTATTTATGAAAATAATGTAAATTAGGAGAAAAGGAAGGTAAAAGGTCACAAGTTGCATGAGAGGAGGAAAATCAAGTAAAATAATGGAAATTGAAGAAAATAGAGGCCTCATTGATAAAAGGGTTTCTGAGGATAAGTGGGAAAGCTTAGTCAGTGTAAGCTCTTCGCTCAAGATTTTTCTATGCTTATTCATGGGATCAAGAAAGGAAAAGAAGGCAAGAGGAAGTAAAGATCAAGCAAGGAAGAGTAGGATCAAGCAGCTACAACAGGATTCTTTGTAGGTATCGATTTGCGTGTGTATTTTGCTTGCTAGATTTGGCATGCATGGTATTTCATGTGGTCCTTTTACTGTTATGGCATGGGTTTTTTTAGGTTTAATAGTGTATTTCAGCCTAGCCTTCCCATTTCCAGATAGCCATGGTGTGATGGGGTTCTCATATTTTGGTTGAGCTAGATTACTAGATGGATTCGAAGTTGAGTGGGGTGGATCTCCGAATGATAGAGCACATGGCCTAGTGGTCCCTGAATCGGATTATGGATCACGGTAAATCCACTGGCCTAGTGACCCCTGAGCCAGACTATGGGTTGTGGTAAAACCAAGATTGTGATGCAACTAAAAATGACTAACATGAATGACTAATTTATTTTAGTAACAAAAATACAACTACTTAAAAAGTACTACAATAATACAAATTAGTCATTTATGTTAGTCATTTTAATTGTGCACTATTTTTTTTGGATTGCGATTCCTTTCTCTTACATGTTGTGATAGCTTTTTATGTTATAAATATAGATGATATTGATGTAACCTTTGACTCAATTGGAGGGTTAGAATACATTAAATAGGAACTTTATGAGATGGTTATTCTTCCGTTACAGAGGCCTAATTTGTTTGGGCAGAGAAAGTTCCTTAGTCCTCCAGTGTTTTGGTGTATGACCCTTATGGAACTAGGAAAACATTACTTGAAAAGGCAATAGAAAGAGAATCAGGGGTTGATTTCATCAATGTAAGGCTAGCCAATCTTGCACTAAAGACAACTCGTATTAATATAGAATTCGATAAATAAATTTTTTTAACTATTAATTTTAATATATTCTTTGAAATATAAATTAATCGAATAGGCCTGGAGTATGCCCTAAAACTGCTTCTTCTTGGCTAAGAGCTCATCTTCGTTGAACATAAGGAAACATGTTAATGGCGAAGACACAGAGGCATTTGGTAAGCATGAAAGCCTGCCCTTTACAGACCACCAACGGGTCATTCCAAGTGATGTGCTTTTCCTTGAATGACAATGGTGAGTGATGAGCCTCATAAATGGGTAATTATATGGGCTCATTTTACCTCCTAACCTAGTCAAATCAACCATTCTCTTAGCTTATTGTATGATTTTTTGATTATATTTATGCTTATAGGGTGAGTTGAGTTAGTTATTATGCCATGTGGTCTAACATGTATTTAATGCAGATTGTTGATGGATTTCAAGGTCAAAGTCAAGGATCTAGTGGTCAAATTGCAGCAATAAATCAAAGTAGACAGAGGAGAGGACTTATAGGAGGGAATCCCCCTCATTTATTTCTCCTCACTTTGAATTCCCCTTCATTTAGCTCGGAGTACAAGCAGCCGAATCATGCACTAGAAGGTAGCCGAGCAAGTGGAAGATGATTGATAGTTATCTCAAGTTTTGGGAGCCAAGCCTCCTTGATTTTAAGGAAGCTATTGGTAGCTTCAGATGTATAAGTAGAGAAGCCTACAGCGTCACTAAGGTCGACTTTTTTTTTGCTTGTGTAAACTTTGCTCAAATTTCGAGCTTACTATTTTATGAAATTTTTATGTAATCTTGCTATTTTTTTATAATGAAGATGGAATCCTTTTTGAGCTAGCATTGAATTACCTCAGTGGGCTGAAGCTCTTGGGTTAGGGCCCAATTCAAGTAGCCAATCTTCTCTTTAATTTTATTTGTATGCTTTACTTCAGTTTGTAGATTAGTTTGCTGTTAGATGTATTTCTCTTATGGTTAAGAATAGGTTGCTTTTCATGATTTTGTAGCTTGCTTCCATTTGTGCTTTTTGTAGTAGGTTAAGTAGTGATCAGAGAAGATTCAAAAGGCTAGCAACAATGCCTTGGCCTCTCTTCCTCCCTCTGGGACCATGATTTGAGGAAAAGACTCTCTTGCTGCCCCAAAAACACAGATTTTCCTCATTCCTAGGACTTCTAGTGTTTGCAGCTCTCTAGTAGGTTGATAGTCTAGTTTTGCTTTGCTTTAGATCTTATTTATCATGTTCACTTCCTGATTTGCAATATTCCTTTTTCATTTTTTCCTTTCTTACATCATTTCCCAACATTTCCTTCTATACATCATAGTTTAGGCCATTTTAATGCAAAACTCTGTTTTTCCTAGGATGCACTCATTTCATTGGTTGCTTGATTTTCTTGGTTGATTGTCAGTTTCTATGCAAAAAATCTCTTCCAGCAGTAGGCCAGCTTACCAGCAATCACACCCTCCATCTAATCCATGCCCTATAGGTCTCCCAAACCTCACCTCAATTCAGCCCTAGTTTCCTTTATTTTTTATAGAACTTCTTCCTCTCTCCTTGAGTAAACTCAATCATTTTTCTCTCTCCCGGTGATCCATGGTAGACCTTAGGTACCCTAACACCTCATTCCAACCTTCATCCACCTTTTCCACCCACTCTCACACCCTAAAAACAACGAAAATTTCTCTCGACCTCCTCCTGTAGGCCTCCTGTAGTTTCCCTGTTTTCCTCCTATAGTTTTCCTGTGTCCTCCTGTAGTTTTTCTTGTAGGCTTTCTTTTGAAGGTCGAGTGTGGGAAAAGCCTCCAGAAGGCCACCTAAGACCTCCTAGGACCCATCCACACCATTCGAAATCCTCCCAAGCTTTAAAACCATCCTCTAATGCCACCTGTTCGCTGCCACACTCACACACAATAAATTAGATGCATGTTAAATTCACCTAAAAACACATAAAAATCCAAAAATATGTTTTTTGCTTATTTACTTCCAGAAATAGCATGGTTAGATGTTGTTTACTTCCTTGAGTAGGTAATGGCATTTCTTTCATGGTTTTCATAGTGTTTTTGGCAAAAGTAGAATTAGCTTGTTAATTAGGGTTTACTAGGTTTTGCTTTACATTCCAGTGTTTTTCCTTTCTGCAGTTAGAATAGCATCTGTAGAGTAATCTTTCTTTCCTTTCATCACACATAGAGCTTCTTCTAAAATCTATAGAAGTTGGCTTGAGCTCCTAGTGATCTCGTGCCGGCTGACCAAGTGACAACTTGTAGTGAGAACTAGTACTTGTGCATATAGCATCGACACTTCCAAGTTTGCTACGAACTACTGGATTGATAAAAGAAAAGTTGGTAGCCCAGGAGTTGCAACATTCTTGCTACAATACTAGCTCTCACTAGTGAGTTAGAATGCATTCATAGATAGTAGCTAAAGATGGATGTCTTCACTTCTAGTTTGGAAACTGAGCTATAATAGGGTTTTCTGTTATTGAAAAAATACAAATTAATCAATTTGCATGGGATTTAATTTTTATTAAAATTTAAATTGAAAATGGAAATCAAATTGTAAGATTACATGTTTCAAAATAAATAAATAAAACTTTACACCAAGACTATTGTTAATAGATAAAAAATATTTTACACCATTTTAATTTTAATGACAACATAAATGCATCCTATTATTATTAAATTAGGGAAAATATAATCCCTCCAAGCATGTTAAATTTGAGTGATATTTCCAAGCACAATAAATTTGAGCAAGATTTTGCGACAGGTGGAAAGTACAAAAAATCCATCTTAACTTTCGACTCACACTTGGACAATGATTCCATGCTTCCTTCTAAGTTCAATTTTCCTCTTTTTTCCCAAAACCCCATTGATTATTTTTTCAGTTTTCCTCCTTTTGCCCAAAACCCCATTGATTTTTTTTAGGGTTTACAACAATTTCAATCTGTGAGTCAGTCTGAGAATTCTAAAAGGAGTGGTATTCATTAATCTTATTAAGAATTGTGGCATCACCTGAAAGAGGAAAGCAAGTCGTTGCACCTACGGGAAGGAAACAACAACAACAATGTGGCCCATGGTAGATGATGTTTGGGGTTTTGACCATGTACACCTTATGGTACTTCACCATGTAGATGTTCTCTTCGAAGAATCATGTCTATCTGGTGCTTCAAATGTCAAATATATTTTCTAACAGTGAGACCATGCTCAGGGTTTGATTTTGTGTTTGTGCCCTATTTTGTATGCCCTTTATATTTTTAATCATATAACCATAGGTTCGAGTTTTGAACCCTGATAACATCAAGTTTCAACCATTTTTAGGTTTGAAAGCTGGAAAATGTCATTGGTGAAACAAGAGGAGACCTTTGTTTCAATATGCCTATTGATTGAGATTGTTACCTGATCAATTTCTCCATCTTCCATATCCCAAAGATCTCATTCAATTGTCACCAAGTGAAGGAGTATGGTTGTTGGGTTAGCTTGTGGGTCCATCTATATTTGATTTATATGCCCTTCTAGATCCAATTTCAACACCATCATCTTGATTAATATCTTCTCGAGGGCCTTCACACTAGTTGTCGTCATCTTTGCTAGAGGTCATCCTCTCTCTCTTATGTGGACCAAGTGTAGCGACACATAGGGTAGATCATGTCCTCAAAATGTATGCCATCAGGGAAGCATTCTTTTGCTTGTTCCTTGTCAATAAATGTCATCAAACATAAGTTGTTGCAAACATGTTGTCTTCCACTTGGCTTCCAAACACAAGTGGGCTTCTCTCACCAAATAATAACATATCAATAAGAGTATTTTGTTGCATCATATGCAACCACTCATCACCAGTTAATGGTTCTTCATCAAATTTAACATCAACATAATTTTCATCCACTCTATTGTGGGATATCCGAGCATGCATGTGCTCATTGTCAATTTCATTGACAATTTCAACTTCATCAAATTCATTAATTGCAATCATCATCCACATGTGTCTCATCATAGTGGGATTCACCATCATCTACACCATTCACATTGCAGTGGAGTCCTTGAGAATTTATATGCTCTTTCTCTATTTCACACACATAGGCTTCTGCTTCTCTCTCTACAATCGTTGTTGCATCTTCTTCATCCATATGCATGCTTGCATAATGGGTTTTAATTTTATGGTCTTGAAAACCATCATCCACTTTTGAGTGGGATTATCCAAGCTCTATTCTTCTCTTAGAGTCTTGTTTATCTACTCTCAAATCTGCGGTTGACTAAAAAAAATGTGACACATCTTGTTGCTACATGTCACTCCCCCTTGCACCAAATTATGCTTCCAAAATATTCCATGCTTCCTTGGAAGATGTAGCTTTTTCTACCTTGCATAGAACCGTTTCACCCATTTCTTGTGGAATGAAACTCAAAACCGAGACATATGAACCCAAAACACTGTCATGCTTGACATACCAAAAACCTTGCAGATGAATGGACTTTTGCAAAACCCTAATCTTTCTTGTTCAATAAAAACTCTTTTTCCAATAAAATCCTTTTCCTTTTTTATATTCTCTATATATATATATATGAAAAACCAAAAAAACAAACAAATATCTTACTTAAAAATTTATATTCTCCAAGCCTATATTCTCCTTCACTAACTTGGTTGTTATCTACTTAGGTTAGTAAATCCATCAAGTCCAATGATAAAGTTCACTTCACTAAATAAGTATGAACAACCCAACAAACAAATATCATACTTAAGAGTTTATATTCTCCTAAACCTACTTAGGTTAGTAAATCCATCAAGTCCAATGATAAAGTTCGCTTCAATAAAAAAGTATGAACAACCCAACAAATAAATATCATACTTAAATGCTCTAGGAGAGCAACGCAGATGAGGGTTTCATCAAAGAAAGGGAAGAAGGTTTGTTGAATGCGGACCAGCGCACCAGGATAGATTCCGGGTGTGAGACTCAGAAGCAAAAGAACTTGAATAAGTAAAAGAAGAAAACCTAAAGACTGGGGGACAAACAGAAACGCAGGCTCTGAGGGGAAGAAATGGGAACGGAACAGGGGAGGGGAGAGATCCCCTCCTTTAAAGCAGTGATAATGGGGGAAGCGAGAAAGGAACGGCAGAAGGAAGGAGATAGAACCAATGAAGGAGAAACCTCAGCAACGGGAGCGCAAAGGAGAATGGGAGCAACAAGCAAATGTTTGCCGAGGGCGACGAACAAACCTAGGCTTGTAATTCCGCCTAACAGATTAGAGAAATATAGAAGCTACATGAAAGATTATGTTTTGATCTGTAAGTTCGTAGGATATTGGCCAGCAGAGAAAGACCTTCTAAGATGGATCCAGCAAAGGTGGAAACCAAAAGGACATGTGGAAGTAAAGTTGGGGGCGAAGGGATTTTTTACAGTTATATTTTCCAACCTAGAAGATAGGGAAAGAATCTTTGAGGAAGGACCCTACTTCATGAACAATGTTGGATTATTTATGAGGCAGTGGGTAGACTGTTACAACCCAGATAAGGAAAGAATGCTAGCAGCCCCGGTATGGATCAGACTCTTTGGCCTACCAACAGAATTCTGGGACCCAGCGATCCTTGAGGGTATAGGTAACGCAATAGGGTCGTTTGTGAAAGTGGCAGAATCGACAAAGAGGGGAAGATATACAACATATGCAAGAATATGCGCGTACATGAACATCACAGAGCCACTTCCAGATACAATAGAACTGGAATATCATGACGAGATCTGGCATCAAACAATAGACTACGAACATATTCCCTTTCGCTGCAGAAGATGCCATGAGTATGGCCATCTATATCGAGAATGCCCTATCACGCTAGCAGAAAAGGAAAAGGAAGCCGAAAATGAAAGGAGAAATGCAGCAAAGAAATCAGGAGAGGAGGATGAGGACTTCAGAGAAGTGCAGAAGAAGAAAAAAAGAGGAATCAGCAAGACCCAGATGGGCAAACAAAAAAGAGCACATAACATAGAATCCCAAAACAAGTTCCAAATACTGCAAGATGAGGAAGTAGAAACAGAGGAGAACGAGGAGGAGGAAATAGAGGGAATGGAAGTCATAAAGGAAAACGTAGATAAAGAGTCAGATCAAATGGATAAAGATCAAGAGAGAACAGGGACCCCAACAGAAAACCAAGAGGATCAATGAGGAATGGAAATAGATCCACATAAAACAAAAGGAGAAGAAGAAGAACAAGTAATGAAGAAGCTTCTGCAGGAATGGAAGAGGCTCGATGAAAGATTTATTCTAGAGGATCAGAAACAGATGTACAAAGAAGCCTTTCAAAGATATAAAGAGAAAAAAGGAATATTGGAAGAAAGAGAAGACGGGAAAATGGGGAAGCAGGAAACACAAAATCTAGGAATGAGCAGCATTGGCAAGGGAGGCAAAAAAAGAGGTAGAAGAACAATGAGTGAAACAATTCAAGAAGTTGGAGAGATGTTAGTAAATTCAGGAAGAGTGATACCTCTCTCAGAGGTATTCCAAACTCCCCCGAAACTTCTGCGATGATCATCACAAGCTGGAACATAAGAGGCCTCAATAGTAGAGGCAAATAGAGGTATTTAAATGAAAGACTGAAAAAAGAAAAACTCAGAATAATGTTAGTACAAGAAACAAAAATAAGTACTGAGAAAATGAGGGACATTTTGAATAGAAACAAGAACAGATATGAAATGATGGGACAAGATGCAATCGGGAGTGCAGGAGGTCTGGTAATAATTTGGAACCCTGAGGAAATTCAATTAAGCAATTGGATAAGCTATCCAAGAATTCTAACAGGGACAGCAAAGATAATAGGAACAATGGAGGAGATTATTATAACAGGGGTTTATGGACCCCATACCCAAGGAGAAAAGGAAAACTTTCTGCAGAATCTAAAAGCATTGAGAAGTCTAATCCCTGGAAGGCAGTGGATAGTAGGAGGGGACTTCAACCTGATTAAAAGCTCAGCGGAAAAAAGAGGAGGGCTAAGGAGAACGGATAAAACAATGGAACAGTTTGGAGATTTGATAAGGGAGCAGAAACTGATTGATATCCAAACGATAAATGGAAACCATACTTGGAATAACCGAAGAGGGGGAGTTAATCAAATAGCATCTCGGCTTGATAGATTCCTAATTTCTGAGCAAATAATGATGAAAGATGTTTTCATAGAAGCCACAATTCTTCCGGTAGCAGGATCGGACCATTGGCCGATAAAAATGGAAATAGATCTCAAGCAAAGACCAAACAACAAACCTTTTAGATTTGAAGCTTTTTGGTTAAGAAATGAGGGACTGTTAGAGAAACTTGAAGAATGGTGGAGGAAGAGTGAACAAAGAGGAAAAAATAAAATGCATACCTTTCAACTCAAATTAAAGGAGATGAAAGACAAAATAAAAAAGTGGAATAAAGAAGAATTTGGAAATATATTGGAAGAGAAAAAGCGCCTGGAGCAGAGAATGGAAGAGCTGCAGCAGAGGGATATCCTAGAAGGCACACAGGAAGATAGAATAAAGGAAGAAGGAATTATATTAAACCAGCTAGAAGAAAGAAGGAAACAAGAAGAGATTTTATGGAAACAGAAGTCAAGGGTTCAATGGCTTAGAGAAGGGGAAAAGAATACTAAGTTCTTCCATAAAGCAATGATACAGCATAGACAAAGAAACCGAATCTTCTCAATAAAAAATCAAGAAGGCCAGAGAGTTCTCCAGCATGAAGAAATCGAAAAAGTTTTGGTCAATCATTTCAAAAACTTATTAAAGGAAACTCAGGATAATAGATCAGAAGCTATAACAAAGATAAGCAGGGAGATCCCTAAATTGGTAACCAGAGAACAAAACTTGGCTTTAATGAGGAAAGTTACAATAGAAGAAGTGGAAGATACAGTCAGGAACATGAAAAGGAACAAAGCCCCTGGGCCAGATGGGTATACGGTAGAATTCTACCAAGCAGGTTGGCATTTCCTTGCAGAAGAAGTTCTAGAAGTGGTGGAGGAAGCTAGAATCAATCAAAGAATATGGCCAGGTATAAACTCAACCCTGTTGACTCTTATTCCTAAAACTACCCAAGCGGATCAAGCTGAAGGCTTTCGCCCCATAGCTTTATGTAATGTCATCTACAAAATAGTGGCATCAGTGGTGGCACAGAGGCTGAAATCGATTCTCCCAAGCATAATATCCCCAGAACAAACTGGGTTTGTAGAAGGAAGACAGATTCTGGATGGACTAGTGGTGGCCCAAGAAGTAATCCACACTTTGAAAATGAAGAAGGAAAAAGGAATGCTGATAAAATTAGACCTGTCAAAAGCCTATGATAGGTTAAACTGGAGATATCTAGAAACCATCCTTCAAGCCTTTGGATTCTGTGACAGATGGGTGAAGTGGGTCTTAAGTATGATCTCCACACCGAATTTCTCCATCCTGCTAAATGGAGCTCCATCTGCTACTTTTAATGCTACAAGAGGACTCCGACAAGGGGACCCCCTATCCCCGTTTCTCTTCATTATAGCAGCAGAAGGATTAGGTAGATACTTCAAAAAATAATTAAGAGAAAGGAAAATCCAGGGTCTGAGACTATGGGGCAATCAAACTACAGTCACCCACCAACAGTTCGTGGATGACATCATGATATACTACAAAGCATCCATGAATGAGGTGAGAAAGATAAAGAAAATTTTAGAGGTATTCATGGAAGGCTCAGGTATGGAGGTAAACAATGAAAAATCAAGAACATTCTTCTTTAATACAGTGGAACCCATCAAAAATCATTTAACTAGGATCTTGGGTTACAGGAAAGGGGATCTCCCAACCAAGTACTTAGGAACTATGCTAGATTCCTCATCCCTCAAAATAGGAAACTGGAAAACCATCCTGGAAAAGATCATGAAAAGACTGGAAAATTGGTCCTTCCGCACTCTGAACCTGGCTGCAAGGGTTGTTTTGCTTAAATCCACCATTCAGGCGATCCCGATATATCCTTTATCAGTAATGGCAGCACCAAAAGGGATATGCAATAAGCTGATAGAGATATACAGAAAATTTCTATGGGGAGGACCTAAGCAACAAAAGAAATGGGCCCTCTGTTCATGGGACAGCCTAACCAAACCAAAAGAAAAAGGAGGTCTTGGCCTAAGGGACCCATCGATCCTAAATCAAGTTCTAGCAGCCAAATTAAGATGGAGATGGATGCAAGGAGGGAAGGATCTGTGGAAAGAAATCTGGACAACAAAATATAATATGCCATCAACCCCGGAAGAAATACTAAGGAAACAAGAAACACCTCGGGGATCAGATATATGGAACCTGACCATTCAAAGTAGAGAATTAGTTGATGGTCATATCTTTTGGGAAATCAGAGGAGGTCAGAATGCGAGATTTTGGGAGGAAGCATGGCAACAAAGGGAGAAAATGTTGGACCTACAAGGAATGCAGGACATCTACAGAACAGGTATGGACAGAGACCTCATTAGGGTTAAAGATTATTGGATAGAAGAAAGAGGAAACAAAGAATGGAGGAAATGGAAATCAATGGAAGAATGGAACAGGAATGCAACAGAGGAACAAAAAACAATATTTAGCAAGGAATTAGATTCCAGGAAAATAAAAAATAGAGGAGGCAGGGACATTCTACGATGGGGTAAAGAAACCAAAGGAACATTTACCATAAAGGAAGCATATAATGTAAAAATACAGCAAGAGCAGGGGGAGAAAGAGCAGAAGTGGAGGAAGCTATGGAGAAATAAATGGTGGCCGAAGATTAAGATGTTCGTATGGCTGGTAGGAAGGAAACACATTCTAACTTGGGATCGAATACAAAAAAGAGGTTTCTCAGGCCCATCAAGATGCTGCCTCTGTTATCAAGATGAAGAAGACCAGGAACACCTTCTCAATGGATGTAGCATGGCCCAATTCCAATGGGAAAAGACTAGAAACTTATTCTTGACCACTGAACGAAATCCACAGGATATAATTCAAACTCTATGTGACTGGGGAGAAGGAAAGTTCAAAAGCAAGGTAGTAAGAAGAGCTTGGAACATGGCGGCAGGCTTCAATGTGTGGAACCTTTGGAAAGAGAGAAATGGTCGAATCTTCAAGGGGAAAACATCAAATCCGGAAGAAGTTTGGAAAAGAACCCTAAGACAAATCAGAGAATCAATCCTCGCGGAAAATTGGGCAGAAGAAGACTGGAAGACCTCTGAGGAAGAAGCAGAAATCCTAAAAAGGCTGAACTTGGAACAAGGGATGATCTATCAACAAAAAGCAAAGCAACACCAACCTATCGTGGGCCAAAGTCATGCAGTCTATCGTAAGCCATCGGAAGGGTTTATCAATCTTAACTTTGACGAGGCAGCAACGGGGAATCCAGGTCCAGCAGGATTTGGAGGAATCTTTAGAAATAGACAAGGAGAGGTAGAATGGATCTATGCAGAACACGGAGGAACAATGAGTAATAACGAGGTGGAATTTATGGCAGTTTATCAGGGTCTCAAAATTGCTATAAGAAATGGATATAGGAAGATAGAGATCGAAGGTGATTCAGCCCTGGTCATAACCACCATAAGAAAATTAATACAGGGGAAACAATGGGAGAAGGTAGTTAAAAGCTGGAGAACAGCGAGTGTAGTCCAAGAAATCGAGGAAACACTGAAAGGGATCGATTACAAAATCACCTCGCATGTCAGAAGAGAAGGAAATAAGCCTGCGGATTGCTTGGCCAATTGGGGAAGTAAGGAATTATTGGTGAAAGTGGATGACAGCTAGACTAATCAAGCAGCGATGACAAGATGGGACGGCTTAAAACAGCTCATAGACAACGATAACCATGAAACAGCATAATGGTAATAAAAAAATTGCAAAGATCTGGAGAAGGAAAATAAGGCAGGTTTATCCGGCAGCGAAGACAGGATAGAAGGATGGCGGCCTCACCTCCCTGACATCAACATTTAATGATAATTCAGAACAACAGGTACGTAGCCCAAAACAAAATCCGGAAAACACCGAAGAAAACATCATTCAAGGTGCAAGGGAGGAAGGAAGTGGAGAGCAAACCCATCATAAGTGAAAAGGTGGCGAGAATTCTATAAGGTGGAACAGGAGAAGGATGACAGACAGCAAGAAGTCGAAGAAGGTGGCGAGAGAAGGTGAGACTTGGCAGAGGAACCAAAATCAACGCCTCAACCGTACCAAAATGGCTGAGAAATGGGATAAGACAGTCCAGGCAGAGAGGGAGGCAGTAGGTGACAGGCATTTCGAAGGGGGTAGAGTAAAAATCGAAATCGAAAGCTCAGATGAAATGGAGTATAACCAGGGGGAAGGTTTCAGGAGCAAGAATTTTGAAACAGGGCAAAGCAGCAAAGGAACTAAGCGGGGCAGAAAGGACGGAAGAAGGAAGGCGCGTGAACAGAGAGGCAGAGGTAGACCCCGACAACCAATCATCAGCGAGGAGGGGAATCAGACGCAGAGAAGATGAAAAAGGGGGAAGAAATCGATCCGCATGGCGGTGCACGAAGCTGAACAGGCATACAATCTGGAGACAAATGTAGACATAAGGAAAATTATTGATGTTATGGAGGACAGAGTCTTGGAGGAACCGTCTGACCCGGAGATGGAAGAATGGACTTCTCAGCTGCCTGACCCAGGCAACACTCGAGGTAGATTAACCCTTTACCGCCGCGCTCTTCACACATACTGGGTGTTGAAGCATCTCTTAGCAAAGGCCATGGAGAAAGTAGCGGCAGAGATGGTGGAAATGGCTCAGGAAATGGCAGCAGCGAAGAAGGAGGTGGCGAACGTTGAAGGGCTGCTTCGTCAACAGAACGAACAACTCAAGGAAATTCAAGAGATGCTGAAGGAGCTGGGGAAGACCAACGACAGCAATGAAACCAGAAGAGGAAACACGGAAAATTGAGAGGCCTGTTAACTGTCTTCTTTTTGAATTTAGATGATATTGCTCTGGTTTTTGGATATTAGTTTGCATGCCATAGCAGTAGTAGTAAAGTTAGGTCTGTTAGTAGATCTTGGAAAGAATAGTTTTTTGGAAAAACCTGGAGAGATAGGGCTTAATGTCCTGCAAAGTTTTTTGACAGTATTCAACATGAAAAACATTATTGAACGTCTGATGAAGAGGAGCCAACAGATCCGGTTTCCCAGTTGGGCGAATTGAGGTTCCTAAGTTTGTACTTTTAAATTTGATGTAGATAATAGAAATTTCGTAGCTTACAAAAAAAAAAATATCATACTTAAACATTTATATTCTCCTAAACCGACTTCACCATTATCTTAAAAAAATAAATATACAATAATTTGTGTATAAATATGCATTTCCTACTTGTTTAAAGCATCATGGAATATTTTAAAATTTAAACAAGTTATAAAAACCTTTATAAAAATCTCCCAAAACTTTTTTGAAAGAATTTTTGTAAACCTTTTTCACACCATACACTTTTCTAATATATAAAAAAACATTTTTTTTTAATAAACCCTTTTATAACTCTTTACAAACCTTTATAAGCCTAGACACTTTTCAATATACCAAAAAAACCTTTTGAATGATTTTTTTTTCAAAAACTTTAAACTAAACTTCAAGGATTTGACTTTTCAAACTTTAAAAAAGACTTTTCAATAATTTTCACACCCTTTCAACTTCCAACCTTCCGCGGCGGGCACGACTACGACCCTTTTAAAAAAAAACTTTCAATTTTTTTTTAAACTCTTTTAAACTTGCCTCAAGGGTTGGGTTTGGCCTTTTGTTATATGGCTCTCAGACTCTTTTTTATTGGATTCAAAGCATCAATAATGACTGTCAGCGAAGGAGGCGGTGGAAATACTTTTTCTTCAATAAAAAAATTGATTGTTGTGTTTAGGGCCGCGACCCTCACTCTCTACAACCATTTTTTTTAATCAAGGTACAATTTATCACTGGGTTGTAGCGAAACTTTCAACCCTTTTTATCACTCGTGGCTCTCCAAGCTACGGCTGCAGAATCTCTAAATCTTTGGATATTATCATTCCGATGTCAATTTTAAGGAAAATAATATGAAGAAATACAATTTATAATAGATCGAGTGCATCCCCATTTTCTCCTAGAGCTATGCCAAGTCTGTTTGGCATTTGAATGAGCTAGTTTTAATGTTGAAATCTGATGCTAAAATTCTTCCAGTATTTTGGTATGTTAGTCCTGGTGAAATTCGTTGGTGTACAGGGTCTTATGGCATTTCACAAACATGAATTGAAGGGTAGTTACAGCAAGGAGCAGATTGAAGAATGGAAAGCAACCCTCCGTGTAAAGCTTCCAATATTAAACTCTGCGAATTGGATGAGCATAGGAGGTAAGGATTAGTAATATGCGTCTTTATTTGACCCTCTGTTGCTACTGATTGTCAATTTATTTTTCCTCTTTCCTACATGCACAATAAGTCTTCCCATTCACATATGATCCCATATTCTGTCTATAAAGATTGTATGATTCTTCTAAGTAAACACTGCGAAAGAAAAACTTTAGATCTATTAGATCTATATATGTAGAGGAGCATCATAGATTCCATATTAGAAAGTATGGATTCAGAGATGACTAGATTCCAAACTCTCATATTATTTTTAAATGTTCAGTGATGAGGGGTGGCTATTGAAGAAGATAGTATACACTGTAATCAGAATTTCATCTACAAAGTACAGAGTCGGCCTAGATGAAGCTGTGGATGAGGATGGTTTTCTAACCAAATTGGGGAGGAAAATTGTTGAATTTCCACTAGAACCTCCTTTGTCAAAGATGCTCCTTTCCAGTGTTGATCTTGGCTGTAGCGATGAGATCTTGACCATAATAGTAATACTTCATACATAGAACATTTTCCACAGGCCTCGAGAGAAGCAAGCTCAGGCTGACCAAAAAAGGGCAAAGTTTTTCCAACCAAAAGGGGACCACTTAACATTATTAGCTGTGTATGAGGCCTGGAAGGAAAAAAACTTCTCAGGTCCCTGGTGTTTTGAAAATTTTGTGCAATCCCGCTCTTTAAGGTTGCAAGTTATCGATGGGTTGGGCAAGCCTGTATGTCATGAAGCTGCCTTCTTGGGTTAATCTTGTATTCACCCATCATATTGTTTGTGTAATAATATTTTTTTATCTCACTAAACTATAGGGAGGAGAGCTTGACCAACAGGATAGGCATAGGGGATCGACCAGAACTGATATGATCTCTATACATGGGGTTGGGTTGGGAATCACCTATTTAAAGATCAAGAGGTGGGATGAATGTCCTCCCCAGCTCTGACAATTGCGCTTAACAGCCCCTGTAGGGCCATGAGAATGGAATGCCCTATATTCATGATTGGGGAGTGCAAATGAAATGAACCTATTCTATATAGATAGGTCTCGCCCTCCCGCTGTTGTCCCTATCCCCACATCACTTATTAAAGAATTGAACTTCTCTGAGCTACCCTTTTTTTCTTCCTCCCCAATCCCAAGGATGCTATGGATTTCATCGGTTGGAACTAGAACCTGATTCGAGAGATAGAGATTACTCTGGACTGATTTATCCATTCCAAATTGGAGGGTTGCATTCTAGGGAACTCTATTATGTATGTATGTATGGGGCCCTTCCTTTTACAGGCTCACTAGTGATTTCTTTGGGCTGGATTTCGTAAGAATGATCTACCAGTGAAATAATAATAGGGGTAGTGCTTTTGAATAGCCATCCACCTAATATGAAATCAATCAAGAATTTCGTGGCATGTCACTTGTCAAAAATAATAGAGATGGGTTGGATTTTGTGTGCTTTATTGGGGCTTTCTTTCGTAATAATGATGATCTGGCAGCGAGAGATGTTTGGGTCATCCCACAGAAAGGGGAAGAACATCCATGCTTGGGTAGGTCATGCTTGCCTAGGTAAGGATCATAACAACCATATGGATAACAATCATACCATGCTCGGCATGGAAAATTTTAGGGGCTAATATTCGTAGATGGGCTACTTTTCCATGCTTTTTCCAAAAAAAAGATTCGCCAATTTCCATTTTTCCTAAAATCGATTCACCCAAATTTTATAGGATAAAATTATTTTACATTAAAAAATGCCATAATTTTATAGAGACTATTGGAAATAATACTGAGAGGGGGGGTGAATCAGTATTATCAAGTCAAATATTCCCTTTTTCAAATCCAGATAATATATGCTACTTCAGTTAATTAAACCCGCGTATATACGCAACTATGTAGAAGGAAACCCGCGTATACAATGCAAACTTATAATTTAATTTATATTTCAGATGTTGATTGATAATCTGTGTATCAGAATTAAATAACCAGTAACCAGAAATAGTAAAACAGAGCAGAAGACAATCACACACAAGAACACAAGATATAAGGTGGAAACCCAATGTGGGTGAAAACCACCTGCTGCAATTCGTCTCTATCTTCTTTTAATTAGAAACTTCTTTTTACAATGTACTGGTGCAGTCCCTTACTAGTACGCAGGCTGCAACCTGTAGAGAGCTACAACCCTCTCTTGTTCTCTAGCTTCTCCTGGAAGGGAGCTACAACCCCCTTAGCTCTTGCACTAGCCAAGATACTAGTACGTAGGTGCCTGCCTACAGAAGGCTACAACCTTCTCAGGGACCACATTTCATCAATTTTCAGATTGGATCCACAAACATTAATCAAGAATTCATGCTTCCGACAATCACCTTTTCACCAATCAAAACTGAATAAAAAATAAACACTTCTCTGACAGCTGTACCCAAAACACAGTAAATGTAACCAAATTCTGAACCCAGAATACTACAGCAATAAACAGAAGCAGCTAGAAAATAAATCAAGAGATGTACGCTACTTCACTGTTCCGAAACCTGCGTGTATACGCTTCTGTGTCAAAGCCAAGCTGCGTATACGCTTCTTTCCCTTACCAAAACAGTGTGTATATGCGCCTTCACTTCACTGAACCTGCATACAGATCTATAAAGGATAATTCACTCTTTCAAATATTCAGACAGTAATTAACCTAGATTTATAGATCAAACCTACGCCACATATAACAGATCAAAATCGTAAAAAGATACTATCATTCAAGCCTTAAGATTATGACCCATCAATAGAACTTATCCTTCTTTGTGCACTAAGGTTCCTCCTTCATTCAAATCCAGATCTGCACCATAATCCCAATCACCAATATTTCAGATCTAGCACTTATTAGATATTCAATTAATTCATATCATCCTTTGCGAAATGATCTCCTTCCTCTTTTATAGTCTTAGGCCTTTCACAATACCACGGTCCAAAACCATAATAACACAATACCATGAACCCAATACTTGGGATCAACACTTCTGACGAGATACCATGGTCCAAAACCATAGGTTCAAGTACCAAGGACTAACTACCATGGACCAAGGGTAAGTTTTCCAACATATACGTGCTTTTCCTTGCGTGAAAGTGTGTGTATACGCATACACGCCTTTGTAACGTCTAACCCGCGTGTATACGCGTCTTCGTCTAGATTAACCTGCGTATATGTCTTTTCCTTCATTCTGAAAGCCTGAACTAAGATCTGTTACCAAAGAGAGTTGCCATCAAGGACAACACCTGTGCCATAGCTCCAAACCTGTGCCATAATGCCAAAAATCTCCCCCTTTGGACTTGATGGCAACCCAAAGATCCTCAAAGTCATTCTCCCCCTTTTTCATCAAGGGAAAATGGTTGTGCTCCCCCTGAGTACATGCTGAAATCTCTGTCCTGCTGTGCTGACCATGCTCCCCCTGACTATAGGAAATATCTGCAAAAAGATGTTCTTCAAGAAGAACCATGACTTATACATCATAAAAGACCTTCCTATCACCAAAAGACTCAATACATACATCAATCACCCAACCAAGTGAAGATACATCCGAAATTTACATATGACAACCAAGTACATTACATCTTCATCCTAGGCATAGTGGGGAAACCAAAATAGGCCATTACATGACCTTGACACCTTAAAAGAGATACATGACATAGAGACGAAATAACTAGAGCAAGACTTATGAAAGTCACCAATAACTGATATCTGCAGCATTTGTCAATCACCTTTCAGATCAGCAACCAAGATTTCCTTCTATTCTCCCTCTGCCTCTGTTCCACCTGAAACCAACAACAGCTGTGAACTAGAACCAAAAGCTTCTAATATAATGCCAACAATGCATTATTAGAAGATTATCTGCTCCCCCTGAACCTGTGCCAGATGGTATCTGCCAGACCCATATTAGAATATCATCAACCAGAGCCTATCCCTTACTGATATCCATCAAACCTCCATATACGCGACTGTCTCTGCACAAACCGGCGTATGTCAGGAAACTCGCGTACACCCATTTTTCTCTGAAACAGACAAGTTTTAACAGCAAGATGATGCATCAACTACTCCCAGCTTCTGTCTGAGGTATTCAGAAGTTTCCCTGGGAAGTGGTTTAGTGAAAATATCAGCAACTTGTTCCTTAGAAGGAACATACTCCAATTTGACCTTTTGTTCCAACACTTATTCCCGGAGAAAGTGATACTTGATCGGTATGTGCTTGGTCTTTGAATGCATTACTGGGTTCTTTGAAATGCTGATTGCACTTGTATTATCACATAAGATATAGATAGGTGTGATACAAGTGATTTGAAAATCCTGCAAGGTCTGCATCATCCAAAGGAGTTGAGTGTAGCAAGATGCAGCAGCCACATATTCCGCTTCAGCTGTAGATAAAGCAATCGAACTCTGTTTCTTGCTGAACCAAGATACTAATCTGGAACCCATAAAGAATGCACCACCACTTGTGCTCTTCCTGTCATCCACGCTTCTGGCCCAATCTGCATCTGTATAAGCATGAAGAGTGAGATCTGTATCTCTAGGATACCATAAGCCATAGTTTTTAGTTCCTTGAAGATACTTGAAAATTCTCTTCACTGCGTGAAGATGGGTTTCCTTAGGATTTGCCTAAAATCTTCCAACTATTCCTACTGCATGCATGATGTCTGGTCAGGTACCTGTCAAATAAAGTAGACTTCCAATCATGGACCTATAGGTTGGTTGAGCACTTCTGCTGATTCATCATTTGCACTGAGGCTGCATCCTGTAACCATAGGGGTACATACTAGTTTTGAGTCTTCCATGCCATACTTCTTCAAAATCTGCTTGAGGTACTTGGTTTGAGACAAAAAGATACTGCCTTCATTTTGTTGGATCTGTAGACCAAGAAAATATGTTAGTTCTCCAAGTAATGACATTTTGAATTCTTTCTGCATCACCAAGGAAAAGTTTTGAATCATAGTTTCTTCATTGCTGCCAAAGATAATATCATATACATACACAACAAGTATTAGCAATTTGTCATTTTCAATTTTTATATAAAGATTGCTATCTGCTGATCCCTTTGAAAAGCCTTGTTGATGAAGATATTTGTCCAAACGATAGTACCAAGCCCTTGGAGCCTCTTTAAGACCATAAAGAGCCTTTTTTTAGTCTGCATACAAGATTTGGATCATTCCCAAGAATGAAACCATCTAGTTGCTCAATGTACACCTCTTCTTCTAAGTCTCCATTCAGAAAGGCTGATTTCACGTCCATTTGAAATACTTTGAACTTCTGAAACCTTGAGAGAGCAAGAAACATTCGGATGGCCTCAAGTCTAGCAACGGGAGCAAAAGTTTCTTCAAAGTCTATTCCTTCTTGTTGAGCATACCCTTTACAAACAAGTCTGGCCTTGTTTCTAATCACTTCCCCATTTTCATTCATCTTGTTTTTAAAAATCCATTTTGTCCCTATGACATTCTTATCTTTTGGTCTAGGAACCAGCTCCCAAGTGTTATTCTTTTCAATCTGCTCAAATTCTTCATCCATTGCCTTGACCCAGCATTCATCTTTGCATGCCTCTTTTACATTTTGTGGTTCAGTGGAGGAGAGCAATGCCAAATAGCTTGAGGCTTCTACAATTGTTCTTCTTGTTTGTATACCTGCCTCTTTCTGCCCCAGAATTTGAGATTCTGGATGATTCTTCTGAACGTACCTGGATGGAGTCTTCTCTTCTATCCTTATCTGTTCCTCTAGTGCCTCTTGAGGTTCTTCTTCATCATCAGTCTAATTTGAAGGATGGTCTTCATCCTCTTCGATATTTTCATAATTTACTTGCCTAGGAATGTTTCCTTCTTCACCAACCACTACATCAATGCTGTCAACTATTCTTCCATGTCTTTTGTTGTAACACTTATATGCTTTGCTGTGAGGAGAATAACCAAAGAGAATGCCTTCATCTGCTCTAGGTTCAAACTTGCCAAGATGTTCATCATTATTCTTAATATAGCATTTGCTTCCAAAGATTTTGAAATGTTTTACCGAAGGAGTCTCACCATACCAGAGCTCATGAGGAGTTTGAGTGTTGTTCACCTGGACATTTGTTTTTTTGAGAATAACAACCGCAGCAAATGCAGCTTCACCCCATAAGGTTTCGGGAGTTCCAGACTCATCAAGCATAGCACGAGCCATTTGTTGAACTGTTCTGTTCATCCTTTCCACTACTCCATTTTGCTGAGGAGTCCTAGCTGTAGAGAATTCCCTTCTTATTCCATGTTCTTCACAAAAATCGAAAAATTCATTTGAGGTAAACTCCCCACCTCTATCAGACCTGAGGCACTTAATTTTGTGATCTGATTCATTTTCAACCAAGGCTTTGAAAGATTTGAATTTTTCGAAGGCTTCATCTTTGTGCTTCATAAGTCCTATCCAAACCATCCTGGAGAAGTCGTCAATGAATAATATAAAGTATTCTTCTCCTCGAGGTGACCTTTTCCTAGATGGACCACATACATCTGTATGGACTAGTTCAAGAGGCCTGCTAGCTGATCCTTCCTTCTCAGGGAAGTTAGTTCTGGTTTGCTTACCAAACTGACATGATTTGAATATTGTATTGTCTGGAATTTTGATGTCTGGAAGACCACAAACTGCCTGGTATTTGCATGCTTTCCTTATCTGTGAAAAGCTTAGATGCCCCAACCTCCGGTGCCATAACCAGTGTTCATCATTCTTGCTCAAATAGCATTATTGTTGTCCTTCTTCAAATATGTATAAATTATTTGGAGTTCTTATGCCGTTGATCACTGTTTTTCCTGTATCAAGATCACGAACACTACATCCATTTGATCGAAATATTACCTCAGTTCCTTGATCGCACATCTGACTGGCACTCAATAGATTATGCTTCAAGCCATCAACATACAAAACATTTCCAGCCTTGACTTTTTCTTTCAACTGAACAGTGCCTTTTCCTTTTATGACTGCAGGGGTATCATTTCCAAAAGAAACTTTCTTTCCTTTTTCTAAAGCACTATATGATTGAAGTTTTTCTTTATCACCTGTCATATGTGTCGAACATCCACTGTCGATGTACCATTGATTTTCCTGTCCTTCTGCATATAAATCTATCCCACATCTTTCTGGTTGCGGTTCCTTCATTCTCCGTGTTCTGGCATTTGAGGTTTGTTCCTTCTGAGTTGTCTTCTGAAACCTGCTCCTGCATTCAGAATCTTCATGACCGAAGTTATTACAAATAGAACATTCAATTTCACTTTCAAGGGCGGAAAATTTTTTATAGGTCCTTTTCGTGATTCCAGTCATACTTCTTTGTTTTTGAGCTTCTCTAGTCATGATTGTCTTATAGGAAACACATTGAGCTACTTTGTGACCAAAGTTATGGCAAGAGAAACATTGGGCGATTATCAAATCTATCAACCAACCGATTGTAGTTTCTACTAACATCCATTCTTGAGGAAAACTGGGAAGATTTTACCTGTGGCTGGTTGTGGCTTCTGTTTGTCCTTAAGGTAGATTGCCCTTGATTTTCTTGATAGTCTTTGTTCGTTCTTGAGGTAAATTGTCATTGATTTACCTGATGATTTCTATTAGGCCTTTGCTCGCTCCTCCTTGCTGCATCAAGATAACTTTTGGAGGTGGATGCTTGAGATGCTTCTCCATTATATCCCAGACCTGTCTTGATTAGTGGAGAGCGCTGCATATTGATAATCTCATCCAGAGTTTCAGATCCTTTAACAAATTTAAGATTAATAGCTTTTGTTTTCTCAATCTCTTTTCTAAGACCAACAATTTCACATTCCAATTTTTCGTGATGTTTTTCCCTTTCAGCCAGTTGACATTGCAGAGAATCAATAATCACATTTTTCTCTTCTAAACAAATTTTGAGATTAGAAATCTCTTCATAAAGACCTTCTTCATCTATGGCATCCATGTAATCATCATCTTCAAAAGCCATTAAAAGTTTATAATTATTACCTCGTTCATCTTCGTCACTATCTGAAAGTCCATCACTATCTTCATGAGTGTAATAGCTTTTCTTATTTTCATTATGTTTCTTGTTCCATCTAACAGGTTCCTTCCCCTTGTCAATCTTATCCTTATGAGGACATTTGGCAGCATAGTGACCGACTCTTCCACAAGCAAAGCATTTGAAAGGTAACTTACCTCGGAATCGTCCAGCACCCCGTTGAAGGCTTTTGACAAAATTTGATTCTTCTTCTTCTTCTGACACGTGTCCTAACTCAAAGTAATCTCCTTTGCCTAAAGCCTTGAAGGCAGCTTCTCTCCTGTCTGATGGTCCTCCTTTCCTTATTTCATAAGCAGTCATAATTCCGTGCAGCTGTGACATGGTGAGGTTTCGTAGATTCTCTTTTTCTTCTATTGCAGAAACTTTAGATTCAAACCTAGGGGACAAAGATCTTAGAACCTTTTCAACCACAACAACCTCTTTTATTTCTTCACCCAAATTTTTCATACAATTAACAATCTCATCTACACGAAGGAAACAGTTAGCCACACTTTCATCGTTGTGCATTATGAGATTTTCATACTGAATTCTGAGGGTTTGAAGTTTTGCTCGTTTTACCTGATCATCTCCTTCATAGATCAGAACAATCTTGTCCCATATTTCTTTTGCAGATTTATACTGCATAACCTTCATGAATTTTGATTGAGATAGACATCCTAATAGAGTATTGACAGCCTTTGCATTTGTTTCATATTTCTTCTTCTCAGCCGGATCTGTAGGAGTTGCTGATGGAAAGGTGTACCCTGTATCTATGATATCCCAGACTTCTGTACCAAGAGATTGAAGATAGGCAGTAACTCTTACCTTCCAATATACAAAGTTTGTCCCGTCAAAAATTGGTAGCCTGATAGATGCTTCTCTCTCGTAGTTGCTCATGATGATGGATCTTCCTTCAAGCGATCAATCTTCTTCAGAAGGACCTGCTCTGATTCCAATTGTTGGAAATAATGATGAGAGGGGGGGTGAATCAGTATTATCAAGTCAAATATTTTTCAAATCCATATAATATATGCTACTTCAGTTAATTAAACCCGCGTATATACGCAACTATATAGAAGGAAACCCGCGTATACAATGCAAACTTATAATTTACTTTATCTTTCAGATGTTGATTGATAATCTGTGTATCAGAATTAAATAACCAGTAACCAGAAACAGTAAAACAGAGCAGAAGACAATGACACACAAGAACACAAGATATAAGGTGGAAACCCAATGTGGGTGAAAACCACCTGCTGCAATTCGTCTCTATCTTCTTTTAATTAGAAACTTCTTTTTACAATGTACTGGTGCAGTCCTTTACCAGTACACAGGCTGCAACCTGTAGAGAGCTACAACCCTCTCTTGTTCTCTAGCTTCTCCTGGAAGGGAGCTACAACCCCCTTAGCTCTTGCACTAGCCAAGATACTAGTACGTAGGTGCTGGCCTACAGAAGGCTACAACCTTCTCAGGGACCACGTTTCATCAAATTTCAGACTAGATCCATGAACATTAATCAAGAATTCATGCTTCAAACAATCACCTTTTCACCAATCAAAACTGAATAAAAAATAAACACTTCTCTGACAGCTGTACCCAGAACACAGTAACTGTAACCAAATTCTGAACCCAGAATACTGCAGCAATAAACAGAAGCAGCTAGAACATAAATCAAGAGATGTACACTACTTCACTGTTCTGAAACCTGCGTGTATACGCTTCTATGTCAAAGCCAACCTGCGTATACGCTTCTTTCCCTTACCAAAACAGCGTGTATACGCGCCTTCGCTTCACTGAACCTGTGTACAGATCTGTAAAGGATAATTCACTCTTTCAAATATTCAGACAGTAATTAACCCAGATTTATAGATCAAACCTGCGCCACATATAACAGATCAAAATCATACAAAGATACTATCATTCAAGCCTTAAGATTATGATCCATCAATAGAACTTATCCTTCTTTGTGCGCTAAGGTTCCTCCTTCATTCAAATCCAGATCTGCACCATAACCCCAATCACCAATATTTCAGATCTAGCACTTATTAGATATTCAATTAATTCAGATCATCCTTTGCCAAATGATCTCCTTCCTCTTTTATAGTCTTAGGCCTTTCACAATACCACGGTCCAAAACCATAATAACACAATACCTTGGACCCAATACTTGGGATCAACACTTCTGACGAGATACCATGGTCCAAAACCATAGGTTCAAGTACCAAGGCCTAACTACCATAGACCAAGGGTAAGTTTTCCAACATATACGCACTTTTCCTTGCGTGAAAGTGCGTGTATACGCATACGTGCCTTTGTAACGTCTAACCCGCGTGTATACGCGTCTTCGTCTAGATTAACCTGCGTATATGTCTTTTCCTTCATTCTGAAAGCCTGAACTGAGATCTGTTACCAAAGAGGGTTGCCATCAAGGACAACACCTGTGCCATAGCTCCAAACCTGTGCCATAATGCCAACAGAGACTTTCAAATTTTTTTTATAAAGGTTATATAAAATCATTAGAAATTTGAACTTTTTAATATATCACCACAAATTTTAATATTTTAATATTAGGGATTAATAAGATTCACCAAGGTTTCTAAACTTTAAAATAAATTTCCATCCTTAAAATTTTCCTTGATTCTCGAGCAAGGGACTTACCCCCCCATATTTAATAGTTGTCAGGGGTTAGGTGCCTGAATCTGTATTCACTTCCCGTATCCATATTCAAGAGGTTCCGAGATTAAATCAACCAATTGAAAAGCTATAGGTGCCCGTATTATAGATTATATAGGTAGCATATTCAATGGGTGGATAGGGGCATATCACCTACAATTTGAGAATACATTTTTTCATCATGTCCCAACAAACTGATCTTCCCTCCATGCAACTTCAAGATTTTGTCCCCTTTAACGTTGGCATGGTTTTCACCATCCATTTGTGACATTGGGTTTATCCCAGCTTTCCACTCTTTTGTACTATGAATTTTCCTTAAAGGATAATGTACCTCTAGGGAGCCCTTTTCAACTATTTCTCTTTCTCTATGTTTCATAAAACTTGTCCTTTTCATGACCAAATTTATTTCTTAATATCTCTTTGCCTTTAACCAATGGCATTGGAAATAACATTTAGAACCAAACCTTGCTCCTCAAAAGAATTGTGGTCAATTTTTTTGGGACAACATATTATCCTTATAAATGCAATAGGCAATAGGACATACCTTGTGCTGACCACTGAAGTTGTCTGCATACATTACAAATATCATCATGGGCAAGATTCAAAACACCTTTGGATTTTCAATCCTTCCCTCTTTCAAAGGGTAGTTTGTGTTGCTTGCTTGTTATTCTTTCTTCTCATGGATATCAAGGATATCAACCACCATTTATCATCCATAATCTTGTACAACCATTGTTCCTTTGTATCTAGTTTTACTTATCAATTACAAAGCATATTTCTTTCCAAAACATTGAAAAATAGAGTAGGCTTTATAATTTCACTAACTAAAAGAAAATTTTACTTAAAATAGGAAAACAAAGCATATTCATCAACATGGAGGTATATACCTCTCACCTTGACCTACGCATTACAATTCCATTCAATAGAGTGCTTATTTTTATCACCCAGAACCACCACAAAGTGGTTTTGTCTTTTACAAATGCAATAAACCAATCATTGTGGTTAGTGATATGCTTAGTAGCTCCATAATCAAAGAATCACTTTGTCAACTTATCTCTTGATTAAGATGCAATTTTGTGACATTGATCTACTTCTTTCTCAATTGCCAATTGTTATACTACTCATCCTGAAGCAAGAGGCTTGTAGTTGTTGCTAGTAGTTCCTTCTTTCTTCTACTTTCCTTTGTCCTTAATATTTTCTTCAAAGGTATTTTGGGGTGCTTCATTACACTTTTGAATACTTTTTACTTTCAAGTCCTTGTGCAATATGTGATTACTCAATTGCTCAAATATTATGAATCTCTCACAACCTTGACCAAATTGTGAAGGAATTTTTCACATCGTGCTCTTGTGGGAGCATATAGTACATCATGAACAATTCTATCAACATATAAAATAGATACCACCGGAGTAGAAGAAGTAGGGTCCCTCTTCAAATATTTTTTCCCTATCTAGAGAATCCTTGCAATCCAATTGGCTGCCTGCACATGATGATCATAGGCCTGCAATAGAATCTTGATATCATTCTTCACTTGCCCAACCCAAACTTTAGACTTCTAGTTCCAAATAGGGAATTAGCCCTAGGTTGCTTGAGATGAGCACTCACACCTGTGAGATGCTTTTGTTGGGTTGAAACCCTGGTTTCTCTTGTGATGAGAGATGATGGATCCACCATATTAATGATGGTTATGGATGTATTTTTTTATAGGTGTGATACCTAGGAGGACCTACCATAGGTGTCTGATTTGTTTCAGGAGTGAGAGGTGGTAGATCTATGTGATTGTTGGTTGGCATAGTTTTATTTTCAGCAGGTGAGATGCCTAGGAGGACTTGTGATAGGTGGCTGATTTTTTTGATAGGTGTCGGTGTTTTTCACTTGTGATAGGTGGAGGATCTTCTTCTTATTGCAAATTTTCCAAGATGGAAATGGATTTGGTCTCTTTCTTGTCCTTTAACTCTATGTCTAGTGTTGGAAGTTGGAACTTAGATGCTATGTGGATAGTGGAGCTTCAGGACATATGACATGACAATAATTTATTCCATAGGATTCAAGAACAACACATAAACATGTTCGTTGAGCTTAGTGATTATGCTACTTATTCCGTAAGAGAAGTTGTCTCCATTTCCTTTCAGATGCCTTTTGGTGATGTTCTTGAGTTGGATAATGTCTTATTTGTTTCTGGTTAGAAGAAGAATTTTCTTTTAGTTTCTTGTATGATTGATGTATAGTGGAGAGTTGCTTTTGAGGGAAAACAATGAACCATTAATGATTGTAGTCTAGATACTTCAAAGACTTTGGCTAGAGGGATGAGAGAGGGTGACCATTACAGGGTACTTGCTGATACAGTGGCACTTGTACATTCCAGTGAGAGGTTGGATGAGCCTTCTAGCTTTGGGGAGGCATATATTGATCTTGCATTATGGGATGATATGGACGGAGGTTCGGAACCTTTGATGGATGATGATGTTGGGGTTGAACCCAAGTTTGTAGTTGATGGGATTATTGTAGAGTACAGTGTCTGGGTTGATGGATTCTCCCAGACACAGGAAGTAGCCCATGATGTTACTCTTGCTTCAGAATCCTCTTGGGATGAGGAAGTTGACCTAGTCTTGGTTGGTTCAGTTTCCAGAGGATTGGAGGTGTGCATGAGAGTGATTTTCATTTTGATACGTTGTTGATGGCCATGCATAGGTTGTAGCCTATAACATGAGCTTGGTATTCTAGGATTGAAAAGTTGACTTGTACATATTTTTTTGTTTTGTTTTGTGACTTTGATAGATGTGAAACACTTGTCTTGATCTTTGTATGGAGATGTTATCTTCTTTATAGGATGTCCCAGACAACTAAGGATGTGGTGTCTGGATTTATTGTATTTAAGAGTAATAAAACAGTGACATGATTTGAGTTTCACATCTATTGTACTTTGTTGTTATAATTTTCAGTTTGATGTGCTCCAGTTTCTAGTAAAATCAGATTACAGTTTTGATAGTACTTTCAGGTTTTTTGTTGATTCTAAGTAGGTAGGCTAGGTTAGATTGTTAGGACTGTTACTATGTGTTGATATTTTCAACATTAAATGTTAGTCTTACAAGTAAATGACTAGGACATTCTTGGTGAATGCTAGGAATAAATATTAAGTTTGTGACATGTTAATCTGAACTTTAAAAAGTTAATAATAGGTTAGGTGTGTCAACCAGCTTTAGTGGTTATGTTTGTGAAAACTAATTGTCTTATGTATATGCATTATTTTATATTACCTATTGCTTAGAGGTGTTCTTCTTCTTCAGCCTAGGCAAAGCAACAACAGAGTTCACCTTTTAGTAAGGGTGTGCTATAGGACCAAACATTGCAATGTTGGGAGAGGGTGATCTTATGAGAGAGATCTTCACGAAGGGTATATTTTTTTTATAAACCATCTCTGCTATTTTTGGTTTGCAAGAGTTATTGTGCATCAGTTAGGTAGGGTGCACTTCCCAAGGGGTTTTTCAGATGCCCGTGGTTACAACTGAACATGGGCACATTGATGGTAGAAGACACCTTGTAGGTGTAACACACTCCTTGTATGCATATAATGTTGAGATTACAATCATGAGTGGAATTCAATCTTATTTGATGACATTAACTCCATGAGGGTGCATTCCTCAAAGCCTTTTATGAGGCAGTTGTGACCTCCCTTCACTCTCTCAGTCTATAAAGAGAGAAGGGGCACATTAGCTTAGCAGTGAAAATTAATGTGTGTGGTATCTTTAAGTTGTTCGTAGAGATTGAGTGTGATGCCAAGTGGCAGTAATAATTTTTTTTTTGAGTAAGACAGAGTTAATGTGACTATTGTTGGACCTCATCCTTGCTGTTTGGAATGTTTTAGTTCAATGTGTCATGTAGATCAGGCTCTAATGATAAATGTTTCATTCTGAGAGGGAGGACCTGAGGAATGTCACTAGTTGCAAATGTCACAAGAAGGGATTCTATGCAATCCAATGTTTAAAACTTTAGAGAAGGGTAAATTATGATGAATCTCATTGATTTTGAGAGTGCTCGTAACATCATTGATGCAAAGTTGGTAACTTCTTGCACCTAAAAGTACTCTAGTTATAGAATTTCCAAGCATCTGTGGCCAATGCTAGTATGATGGAGTGCAAAATGATGGTCAAAGGGACGAAATTGCAATTGGACAGCTACGAGGGCTGATGTTGTTGTTGGAGCTCAGTGGTTGAAGACCTTGGGCGAATTTCGCATGACTATGGAGGAAATTTACCTAAAATTTGAGGAAGGAAAACAATTGATTAGTGTTAGAGGACTAGAATTGAGTGCAAACGACTTGATTACACCAAACAAAATGTCCAAATAGCTTGCTAAGAATGAGCTAAGTTTCACTTTCCTATTTAATTCCACGAAGGGTTTGCATAGTAGGGTAAGGACCCAAAAAATAACAATACTAAAGGAGCAATGGTTGATTGATGAATTTGCAAGTATCGTCCAAGACCTATGCCATTGACTACCATTGGGTAGAGGAAATATCTACCAACAGAAGAGGCGACATAGTGAGGCCTAGATATTCTACAATACCCAACATTACAACTAATTTGGGAGCAAAGCATTTCAAGGAGGGGGACTATTACAATACTTGATACTCAACCTCAAAAGTAATTATCATGGAGCCGTTTTAAGCATGGCCATATTCTAAGTGGTTCAGATGACACACAAATCTATTTGTGGGACATTAATGCACCTGCCAAAAACAAAGTTCTTGAGGCCCAACAAATATATAAGGTGAGTTATTTTGACAGATGTTATTCAAAGTAACTTTGTGTCTGACTGCAAATAAATACACCCATCATAATGCCCTCTTATTATCATTAGGTTGGAATTTGAATATAGTTCATGAGTTGGATGAATTTTCCATATAATAGGATTGGTTCATATTTTGTTGTCTGTCAGTTGCAGCTTAGCAGAGGATTCTATATGAAATTGAACACGCACAAGTTTTTAGGCTTTGAAAGTTATTTTCTTTAGGTTTGTTAATGTTTCATGCTATTCAAGTTGTGTCAAAAGCCATTTTCATCCTAAAGTTCATTGGTTTTACATGATGGTAGCATGGAATAAAAAAAGGGTAAATACATTGTTAGAACTGAGCTCACAACCCCACAAATGTGACCATTAAAAGATGCCAAGATTATTCTTAATGTTTACTATCATTTTTTTTTTGTAGAAATTTAATGGGATTTGTTGGTGAGTTTCTGTTTATGTGTATTTTTGACTTTACAATGTCAATTTTGTTATCTTTGTTGAAAATGTTTGATGACCTCATGTTAATGTAGGTCCATGAGGGTGTCGCGAAAGATGTTGCATGGAATTTAAGGCATGGGTACCTTTTTGATCTGTTGGAGATGATCACCATTTGTTGATATGGGACTTTTGTACATCTGCAACTAATAAACCACTGTATTCAGTAGTAGCTCATCAATGTGAGGTAAGTCAACTTAGTGTATGCCTAATTATGAAATTTTGGTATTAGATGTAGTTTCAATATGTCATTTGCCATGTTTTCTCCATCTAAATGCTCCTTCCTATGTTACAAATTTAACTTTTCATTTAATAAAAAAGGAAAGACATACTCCTGCATGTTTGATTTCTGTTATAGATTGGTTTCCTAGCTTTTTGTTTGGAAAAATGCCAACTACAGTGATTTTCTTCTTTAATATAATGTGTGTAGAAGTTTCTCAAAATATAGAATTCATATTAGTTTTATGATGCATTTCTTAATATATCTTGTTTTGTCTGACTCTTGGTCCCCTCACTCATCCTCAGCTGTAAGCTCTAACATGGCTTGTTGTCCTTTCTTCTCTTGCTCAATACTGATATTTTTAGAGATTTTTAGTTTATAACATCTATATTTGTAATGATATCTTAGCTTATACTCTCTTTTGTTAGATAGTTAACGTCCAATTTGTAAATGCCTTGGCACTCACACTTTGTACTAACAATAGATGTACTATCTTTGTTCCTTTGACATACTTTTGTGGTCATTTGGTGGACACAAATAAAATGATCTTATCTTATACTTGGAACATAACTTGTATGTGTATTTTTCCATATTTGTTTTATGTTTTCTTGTTGTTGGGTTAGCCCTAGGATATTTTTTGTCTCTATAATGAAATCATCATAGAGTGAATGTCTCTTTGTTTCTTGTCAAGCCCAGGGACATTCTGGGACCCTGCCTGTGTGTTCTCTGATTGAATCTTTAGAATAAATGGGTTAAATGCAAATGTTTAATACAACCAATAATTTATTTATGGATAGTGCCACCCAATCACATAAGTTTGAGAGGGTCCACCCTCATTTACCATTATGAATAGATGCATGCATCTCTAGATTTACCAATACCTTGTAATGTTATTTTCTTAATTATACATGAATTTCACTAATAATGACCTGGATTTATATATTTCTTTCAACACCAAATTGACATCAAGGTAACAATACAAATATCCCATTAAGTATGAGCTAAAGATGATTCAAATAATCTCACCTTTAGCCTAAGCATGTGGCAGAGTAATTTCTGAGGTGTGAAGTTTTATTAGAGACATTGTTTGTTTGTTTGTTTTGGTTAGAAAATGGCTTGCGCTTGGTTTTATGTGACTTTCAATTTATCATTTGTAGCATGTTGAGAAATGGGAAAGAATAATGTGTGAAATTTATCTTGCAAGAATTGATGTTGAATGAAAGTATACAGAGTTTAACCAAGCTACAGTCTCCTTTGGTAAAGGAAGAGGAACATCTTAAAAAGTTGCCTAAGAGTATGCCATATATGATTTTGAACACAAGCAATATATGGATTTTTATTTTGCATATATGTTCTTTTTTCTACCTAAGATATCACAGCAAGAAAAATATTGATATTGTGGAATTTTTTGAGGACCTCATTGAGGTCGATTTTTCTGATCTCCTACTAGATTGATACCTTCTCATTACAAGACGACTTTAAATATGAATTTATATGTCCTTGAAACAAATCATATTCAAAGTTTATAGATATAAAAGATAAAAAAAATTGTCAATGCCTATGTTTGATTGTTACTTTACTCTGGTGTGGGTAGGTTATAGGAAATGGGATTGGAAAAAGGATGTGGAGACCATGTATAACATGTCTTGGATATGATTCATTTGTTGTTGGAGATCCTTCAGGCATATTATCCACCAAATTTCAAAATGTTTCTAGTAGGGATTCCTATGGTTTTTAATGTTGTGATTCTTTCAACTCATGGCTATTTTGGGAAAACAAATGTTATATGAATTCCAGACATCGGTGGAAAGGTACATTTTCTTTTTTTATATAATTGCAATGTCCATTCCATGATATCCTCTCTTTATTTTTGATTGTATTTTGAATGTTTCCTTTGATTTTGTTTTTTTTTTTTTTTTAACTATGAAATCGAAAATATTTGGTATCATGTTCATTTAAAAAACATCCAAAGCTTGAAGATGAAATTATTATTACACGATATTGATTGAAATCCTTTTAGTTGTTTTGTGTTAAAATATTTTCATGACTACTGTAAATGATAAATTTGTCATTACAAATAACGACTAAATTATGCATATATATGACTATTAGTAGCTAATTTACAATATCTTATAACACGGTTGAAATTTAGTCATATTTATTTGGTCATTAATTAGTTTTAAATCATGACTAAAATTTGCATATATATGACTATTAGTAGATAATTTACAGTATCTTATAACACAACCGAAATTTAGTCATATTTCTTTGGTCATTAATTAGTTTCAAATAATGACTAAAATTTGCATATATATGATTGTTAGTAGCTAATTTACAATATCTTATAACGTGACCAACATTTTAGCCATATTTCTTTGGCCATTAATTGGTTTTCTGGGATGATCCTATAGTAGTATGTTTTGTTGTGTATTTGGTCATTAATTGTTGCAATTAATGACTAAATCAATG
Source organism: Pinus tabuliformis (assembly GCA_031772625.1). Taxonomy (NCBI): domain Eukaryota; kingdom Viridiplantae; phylum Streptophyta; class Pinopsida; order Pinales; family Pinaceae; genus Pinus; species Pinus tabuliformis. The sequence goes on along the minus strand of CM062812.1, from coordinate 224,682,397 downwards.
ACAAAATTAGTGACCAGATTTATGACTAAATATACTACTAAATGACAAAATTGAGACAACCAATTAATGACTAAGCTAAAATTGACTAAAAGCTTTTCATGTTATAATATACTGTAAATTAGCCACTATTGGTCACTGACTGAAAAATGGTCATTTATATGCAAATTTTAGTCTTGTTTTAGTAAATAATTATCTATTTTGAACTAGTGGTTGTTGGGCATGGATTGGTTGTATCTTCATAGAACCAAGGTGGATTGTTATGACAAATCCATTTCATGTGTGGATGACAATGGGGAACAAGGAATCTTATAGGGGAAGAAGAAATCCACATCAATTAGGATGGTGACATCTATGCAGGCCAAACATAATCAGGGGAAAGGGTGTGTGTTATTTGTTGTACATATATCTAGTAACAAAGATAAGGAAGTTGAAGAGGAAGATGTTTTGAGGAGGTACCCAATTCTACAATAGTTTTAGGATGTGTTTCCCGTAGAAATTTCAGAGTTTCCACCTCACAGGGAAGTAGACTTTTCTATTAAGTTAGTGCTAGGGGCAGCTCCAACATCAAAAACACCTTACAAGATGAGCACACTTGAGTTGGTAGAGTTGAAGTTTCAGTTGAAGGAAATGTTGGATAAGGAATACATTAGGCAAAGTGTATCACCTTGGGGTTGTCGGATTATGGGGCCCTGACCCAAGTTCGAAGTTATTTAGACAAACAAATCCCTACACTATTAGCCCTTTTCGCATCATCCCGTGGAGTGCGGACTGAAGTCTCACCCGAAGCAGTATGGGGGATGCTGGAACTAAGTTTCTGAACCCTTGAGATGTCTATGATGTCAATTTAGTCCAACTAGACCTGCCTTCATGCAAGTCCCGTTGCGCACTGTTCCAACCTTCAATGCCTTCGCGATCTGTTACAATCATCTTTTGTGTAGCCTTAACCAAGGGCTGAGATGCTTTCACACTACTATGGTAGCGAACTGCCCTGTTTCCCAAAACTACACCGCATATCTTACTTATCTTCTTAATAGATATTAGTTAACTTTGCGTAACATATATTCTATCTTACACTCACTTAATCAATACAATTATACACATTTGCGCATCATATAAGTATTAGAAGTAAATTTCATACCCAAGATAACATATGCATAAAACGGGAATTAAATACACATAAATGATAGGAAACTTCTCTTTGTTAATACTTCCAACTGTTACAGACTCGACTCGCCCTACACACTCAGCTGCAGGGGTCCACACACTCAGCTATGGACTACTAGGCCTCTGCGCACTCAGCTACAGAGTCTTCTCCTACTCTACGACCCAAAACTAGACTTTACACTTCATATCTATCTCGCACACATCATATGTTATTCATTTTTATTATTATGCTATCAAACTACTTAAAGCCTTGCTCTATTTATACAATCCCATGGTCCGTAGACCATGGGTAGATCTCTATAGCTGACATTACAATAACAAAATTTAGGGCGGCCAACCATATGACTCTTTAACAAACTACGTGCTCCGCACCCACAAAATGCAGAGTCTTTACATTGGAATTACAAATTTTGATCAAAATCTGGACTCTAAGCCCCAAAAATTCCCTTGGGGGATCTCGTGCCCATCAGGCCCCCAAAAATAACTTTGTGACTCGCCCTCAAGTCACTTTGTCAGTGTGGAGATCTTTGCGCAAAGAACTCCCAACTCTGATTGGATCACCGCAAGTTCGGCAGCGCACTGGGTAGCTACCTGTTGTACTTCCTCTACACGCTATTCAGTGACCGTTGTGGATGAATTGCTGCCCTAAATCCTCTCCTGTGTTTCTTGCAGCTGCATGAGCTTTGCTTCAATGGAGGCTATAATGGTATAAGCCTCATTGATCCATGGTTGTAGGCATGCCTTCAAAATTGCTTCCTTATGCTGAGCAGCATCCACCTGCTCCTTGAGCACTTTAGCCTATTGCATCCTCACGAGCCTCTATGTAAGGGCAACCGTCTGCGCGGTCCCTTTTACTTCATCGTATCTCTGTTGTAGTTCACGTGCCTCTATCTCCAAGTGCTCTATGTTCGGGTCCTCCTATAGGGTGGCGAGGACCTCGAGCAACTACTCAAACAGCTTTGTGCAGTCTATCACTGCACTGTTAACCACCGTCATTGTTGTTGTGATCATGGTGGCGCGTTGTTCCTTAACCTCCGGTAGAGTTGAAGGCTGCGCCTTCAACTGCAGTTCTGTTATTTGAAGGCTCAGCTCTAGTTGAACCCTGGCCATTTCATCTCTTGCGTCACGCACTCCTGCTGCTAAATTACGTATGCGCGCCTCCACTGATTCCTCCATTGGGATGGCCAACTCTGGGACCATATGGCAGGCTTCCTCCACCACCTGCACTATCTGTCTATTCTACGTCACTACCTCGTTGTGCTGCAGGCTCAACTGCTCAATGTTGATGTGCTGCTCGCTCATTACCTGTATCTCACAGCTCTCCCTGGCCCGAAGCTCTGTAGTGACTCCATCCTGTAAAGTATAGAGCATCTCCCGAGGGAGCACATCCATGCTTAACCCAATCCATTTCAACCTGCTGACCATAGTCCTATTGGCCTCATTTTCTCTAACGAGCACTCCATCTAGCAACAATATTGTGTTGGTCATCCGGGCGCGCAGCATTTCCTCAGCCACAGACGTGCCTACTGTGAGGCTGGTTGGCACAGTGATAGCCTGTGGAGTGTGCACCTGCAACTTCTCTATCTGCGTCCAGAGAGCCCCCAACACCATCTGGTGTTTCTCCCCAAACTACTGGAGGGCCTCCGCAGCGATGTCCCTCTCCATCTCACCAATATCATGTAGAACCCCCTAAGTGAGGGTGATTAGGTCAAACGAAATCTTTGAGGCCTTTGTCTTCTTCCGCGGTGCTACCTGCTCTCTTAGGCGAGGATTTTTTTTGTTGGGTGGCAGTTGTCTGCGGGTCCATGCCAGCTTGTTTTGTATCGGTCTCCGGCTCAAGCGAAGGTGACTTCTGTCCTTCGCGCTCTTCTTCTACTACCTTCTACTGCTCCTCTGCCAACTTCGTAGTGTCATGCATTTCTTGGACCTTAGTTGTTGCTTCCTCATTCTTGTGTTTTTCCGCCAGCTGTGCTATCTATAGTTTCACCTCTTCCTTCTTTCGCTGTGTTGTAGACTTCTTTGCTTCCACCATGGAGCCAGCTAGAGTGCACCACTTCGATGGCCAAGACTCAAGGACCACGAAAATTACATCATTGGTCGCCAAATCGGGTAGCTCACACCATGTCTTTGTAGGGTCCTTCTACACCGTAATGAAGACATGATCGAAGTCTGCTTTGAACTCTGCGAAGCTCTGTAGACTATTGTAGACCATGGATGATAACCAAAACTTGCAATTAATGCCCATTCTGATATTCATCTCCATGAGCACCTAGAATATTTTTCTTTCCCTTATCCTTTGTGCAATCCTGGTTTCCCACAGTGAAGCGTACATCACTGCCTTTGGAAGGTCTTATGTGATCACTGGGAACTAGCTATCTTTGGGCAATTCCCATGCCACCAGTACTATTGACAACAAAATCCATGCATAGTGAAAGATTTTTCCCTACTCCTATGCCTCGCGACAGTTCTCAAGGAACTCGCCGCATAGATAGTTTTCCCAATTAAACTGGACCCCTTCTGCGCATTGCGCTGCTAGTGAAACCACTGGCATGGGCACCTCATCCGCGTGGCATTTCCACATCACCTTCCATGCCAATATCTACATCATGACCTTGACCGTAGGGTTGTTGATGCTAGAAATGGCATACCCTCACTTCTTCTTCTCCAATTTAAATTTCTTTTTCATGGCCTCCGTGATGGCCAAATCATCACTCTTCCCTTCTGAAATGTTCATTAGGTCCTCCCCTACACAAGGGAGCTATGTAATTCTGTGAATTAGATGGTCCATGATGGGGATGGGCTCCTCCAGCCACAAGCACCCATCATGCACCAAGCAGAGCAGCTGCATGATGACAAAATGGTCACTAAGGCGCAATGGTAATGTGGCACCTAGAGCAGGTTTAGTAACCCTTCTTTCTCTACACCTCTCATCCATTTGCGCAGCTCCAACTCTGTTATCCCATCCGGTGCATCTTTCTTCTGGCACATTAGCTATGTGGTCGCGAGATGTGGGAACTTCTCGTGATCTGTGATGTCCCAATCCTCAAATTTCAGGACAAGCACTCGTCCCAAGTGTGGTCCTTCAAAAATAATGTTGTCTGGGAGCAGTAGAGTTTGCAGAGAACTCTTGCTCTCATATATATCTTTGGGCACCTTTTCTTTACCCTTTCGCAGAGGAACATATGCAGGCAGTTTGGTGAGAGGGTCTGCACCCTGGGTTTTGACCTCCATCTCTACATCCTCCTCCTCAACCAAGATTTCTTCGAACTCTTCTTCCTCATCGGCCTCCAAATTGATAGCCTTCCCCTTTTCTTCCATGGTGAGCTTGGTCCTCAGTGGATTTCTAGGTGATACACGCACCAGTACCATGGCCTGCTTGTCTTTCTTGGGTCTCGGCGTGCGCAGTGATTTATGGATCTCAGCAACTATCCTGACACTCTCTGGGGCTTCCACTTCCATAACTGCCTGTGTGGCTTCCTCAGTAGTCATTGCTCCGGTATCCATGGCTTCTTTTTTTGCTTCCATTGTGTGATTCCACAATTCTCTCAACGTCTCATGTAATTTCTCAAGCAATAAATTCACCTTCAGAAGATCGAACAAGTCTTAGTTCATGAATATCTGTGCATGCAACAACTCAGTCCTCAAATTACCAAGTTTTTTTTGCTGGAAAACCCTTTGTAATTTATAGCGCCTTTTGAATTTGAATTCAACTGTTACCCCCACATTCGGTCCATTAATGCTCAATTCGTGACAGATTTTCAAGAATCTAACCCATAAAGTTCACCTTAAATGCCCTTCGCCCATTCCATTTGGTCTCAAACTAAGCATCACATCGTGAATAGTGACTGCAACGGTCACTTTACCCTTGCGCTGTCGCAGACCCTGTGACACTTTGCTACTGCACACAGTCCAGACATTGCGCAGTCCTTGGGCAGAGTAGTTTATAGTCCCGCACCTCCTTTCAACTGCCTAGAGCACTAAGACTATGCTTCTGTCGGCTAGTCAGGTGGTCAAGCCACCTGTGTATGGCTTCAAATGATTGCCATTCACTTTTCCTAGGAAGGGCTCTCCATTTAACTTGACCAACTATATGCGCCTCCATCTGTGATCTCCTTAATAACATACAGTCCCAGCCAACGAATTCTGAGCTTTCTAGGGAATTTATCAAACTTACTATCATACAACAACACCAAATCATTTACCTTAAATGTGCACAACTTAATATGTCGATCGTGCCATGCCTTTTCACACTGGTTTTGAACCTGCTAGTGGAATCCAGCCAAAAATCGTTCTTCTTCGAGCTCTTCTAGCTACGTGAGCCTCTCGTCCAGGGCTCTGCGATCCATCATACCTATGAGCACTGCTATGCGCAGACTAGGCACGATGTATTCCATAGGCATTTTGGCTTCCACTCCATAGACAAGCCTAAAATACGTTTGTCATGTTAGCTTCTTGCATGTCGTCCGATAAGCCCATAACACTGCAGGTATGCATAGGTCCCAATCACTTTGTTGCGCATAGCATACCTTGGTCAACACATTTTCTAGTACTTTGTTGAATGCTTCTACTGTCTCGTTAGCCTGTGGGTGATACAGTGTGCTCTTTTGATGATACACCTGAAACTCTTCCATTAGAGCACTGATCATTCATTCAGGAAGTGTGTACTACGATCGCTCATCAAGATCTTCAGACATCCAAATCGCGTCAGTACGTGTTTAAATAAAAACTTCACGGCAGTCGCACCCATGTTTCACCGATTGTGCTTCTGCCTAATGAGTCAGATACTTCGTTGCAATGATAATATACCTCGCGCCTGTCTTCCCCTGAGGTTTAATAGGTCCTACAAAATCTATTGCCCACTTTTTTGAAAGGTTGCAACATCATTTGTGGATTCAAAGGCATTTCATCCCTCTGTGATGGCCTTCCTGTTCGCTGGCATATATCACATGCCTTGCAATATGCTTTTGAATCCTGATGAAGGGTTGGCCACCACAACGAGGCACATAGAATCTTTTGTGCGGTTGCTCTTCCTGCATAATTTCCTCTCACGACACCCCCATGAGCATTCGCAAGGATGTTGCTTCGTTCAAATTCAAGTACACACCTTCGCAGTATTTCATCATTCCCCATCTTGTATAGATACCCAGCAATAACAGAGAAATCTTCCGCACACACCAATAATTCCTTCTTCTACTGGACAGAGTATTCTTTCAGAGTAGTTCCAGTTGTTAGAAAGTGAATTATATCTTCAAAATGTCCATCCACTACGCACATAGTAAAGAGTTGTGCATCGGGTAATCCTTCCTCCAAATTAGTAGGTTCCTCCCCATTCTCAATGCGCGATAAGTAATCTGGTCTTGCATTCAATCGTCTAGGCTTCACAACAACTTCGAAATCATATTATTGGAATAATAAAAGCCATCTGAAAATGTGCCCTCCCAATACAAGCTTATTAATCAGATCTTTCAGCGCAAAGTACATGTGCATCCGTGTAGGTTTGTGCCCTTTTCCATAGGCCTACGTCCACTTGGTCAGACGAGTGCACGGATCATCCTGTCCATTTTATTTGTCTATTAGTCACACCCTAGGCTTCCCAAACCATGTGAGCATCATTCTCCTACATTTGCGCCAATCATCAAAAATTCCTTTGTACGTATCCCACCATCTCGCAGGCATGGCACGTAGTACCCAATCCAAGGCTTGGAAGCGTTGTTTTTCCGGCACCTCTCTTTCAAATTTATCCAAGAAGGTATCTACCTCACTTAAACCATCATAGGTAGGTAGATCTCTTAGTTCTTTCGACACGCAGCGCAGCGATCTGGTTATCATATTGAAATTCAGTGTAGTTACTTTGTGTAACCGATTATGTCATCGCTCTATCTCCTAATCGGAATCCAAAGTGCACGAGCTTTCACGCTCCCATGCAATCTGCCCATCCGTGGTGGGATTCACCCAGTCTCGGTCTCGCGTTGTTTTCTTATAGATAAAGTCTAGATCATCATCACTTTTATAGTCACAGACCGGCTCCATATAGCGCGGTCCTTCATCAGGGTCCAGGGGTATAATTATGCATAGTGACTTCTTTTCAAAGATAGTTTTTCGTTTTTTCATATTAATTACCTCATTCATGTCAGTGGCCCAGTCAATTCCTAATAGCTCAGGATAGGGATTGTTGTCATCAATAATCTCTATCACTTCGAAATCAGCCAGCACGCTCGCTCCCTCAATATCCACAATTATTCCTTGCAATCGCCCCATGGGTATTATTTTCTGCTGGTTCACCATCCTTAGCTGAAATGGAGACCATTGTAACATGGTCTTCCCATTCGCTCCCATGTCTATTTCGGTAAAACATTCACATCCGATCCCAAATCCAGGATGACTTGATCCATCTCATATTCTCTGATCTGCATGGTTAGCCTCATTTCTTGTCCCGTCCTTGTCTTATGCTTTCCAATCTTCCGCACTAGATGCGGTTCTCCTGGTACGGTCCCAGTGCATCTATTGATGAGTTCCTATAATCCTTTCACAGCCTTACTATCGCGTAGTAACTTCATACAGGTTTCCAAGAACGTTATGGGCATAGATGGGTCCATTTCCGGCTCTAGTTTATCTTTGCTTCCTGAAGTGGAGGCATCAGTGAAGCTCTTCTTAGCTTCCATGAAGGTTTCTCGAGTGCACTCCAAATCAAACTCTGCTTCTTTCGTCGGAGCTTTATGAACCTAAGTACTATCTTCTGGCTGTTTGCCTTTGTCATCTCCCATCGCGATTCCACTTTGGAGCACAATGTTCACATTCGGATCTTCCTTGCGCGGCTCAGACCTCATCATCTGCAGGTTCTGAGCTGGGGGAGGCGGTAGCGCTCCTTTGTCGTATATCCTAACTATCAACGTAGGACAATCTTCTGTCTCATGATAAAATAGCTTGCAATACAAACACAACGGGCGTTTTGGATTCATGCAATCATGGGCATAATGTCCTGGCCCTCCGCAATTGTAGCAAATCAATTGTTCGCAACCTCTACCAGGTCCTCCTTCGCCTCGGCCTCATCTGTGCCCCTGAAATCCTATACGCGCCATTCCTGTATTCTGGTCAAGGGGCCGCGTCTCAGCCTGAACTCAGTAGGTGGGAGTTCTATCCATCATCAACTCATAGCTTCTACAAGCGCACTCATCATGCCCCACCGACTTACAAAAGTTGCAGAACAACTGTTGTGGATTTTGCGTATACTTTTGTAACAAGTGACAATTGTCCATGGCATGTTTTCCAGCTATTTGACAGATCGCGCACCACAAAGCAGGTGTTGTGCTAGATCCTACTTGAGCTTCTGGTCTTAAAGGCATCAGTCCTCCTCCTGCGAGGTAATTTGTAAAAACTGGGTAGTGGTCTTTGTCATGACCCTGACTCTTGCATTTCACACACCATACTTCTTCGTGCACTTCTAGTCAAACCGTCCTATCATGTTTCAGACTTTGCATCTCAAAGCACAGATTCTTCAGTTGCGCATGGATCTGCTAAACTCTTAAGCTAGGATCTTGCATTGGGGTCTCATTTATCCTCATAGCAATCTCTAAGGTCTTTATTTGAGTTGTTATCTTCTACTACGACAACGCACTCTTTAAATTTGGTAGTAGCGAAGCTACAAACCACTCGCGATGTTGTCCATCCGTCAGATTCATATTGGCTTCGTGAATTGTACATTTCAGCCTCTAATCTAGCTCCCAAGGAGTCTCGCCTGGTAGCATCGTAATCTCTTTAAATCCAATGATCAATTACGCTTCAGATTTAGGCCTGCTAAATTCTCTATTTAGCACTGCTTGGATATTTGCGACTCTCGCATTTGGGTTATCGTTGGAGTACTTAATGTACCAGGTTAGCGCGCAATCTTGCGGGGTGCTAACCATCGTCACCTTCTTTATATGGTCATCTGTAATACCTTGCACTTCCCATACAACCCTTACCATGAACCAGAATTGGTTTGGATCCTCATTTCCTATACCTTTGAACACAGGCAACTTCATTATACTTGCCATATTGAATCATATTAGTGGTGGAGTTGGTACGGGTGAAGATTGAGGTGATGGCGGTGAAACCAGTGGTGGTCTGGCTGGATGTGGTATTCACGGAATTCTCTGCCTTATCAGATGAATGGAACTTTGCAGAGAGACCTTCACGAGCTCTTCCTCATCTCCTCGCAGAGGTAAAATCAAGGGGCTATTTTCTAGACCCTTATTTCCTTCATTCCTGTAAACCTTTCCACTTTGCGTAGCCCCAAACATCAAGGTAACTACATAACCCTCCTTTCGCACAATAGCATTTTAATCCAAGTATTCAAAGACTTTAAGTACTTACCTCGTGGTCCTTTGAGAAAGTGTCGCTCTACCTCACTGTTGCTGACTGAGGTGTTGACCGTGAACTCAGTAACGAATCATCCTATAATCCGATCAAGCCAATGATCAATGGCGTGCATGATCTTATCCTCCGATGCTTTGAATCTTCACATTAGCTCTGGGGTCAACACAATAGAACCGTCAAGTTTCCACCTTCCTTGGCTGTCTGCTAGCTTCGCAATCCACTCATATAGCTTAGTATGGAAGGACGCGAAAAATATTTCGTGGATCTCTATATATAGGTAGCTGTATAGCCACTCTTCTTTTGACAGTCACAAGTTTTTGTTCTCCTGCATAAAAAATTCATGAATTCTTCTATCCAACCAGCCTTCAATTTCCTTCTTAGTTGGATTCCAATGATACAACATCATACATCTTATGCAAATTTCAGTCCTGGCAACAGAACCATCTGTTGGCTTATGGGGGCCTGATCCAGGTTCAGAGTTATTTAGCCAAACAAATCACTACACTACTGGCCCTTTCGGCATCAACCCACGAAGCGCGAACTAAAGTCTCACTTGAAGTAGTATGGGGGGATGCTGGAACCAAGTTTCCGCACCCTTGAGATGTCTGTGATGTCAATTTAGTCCAACTAGACCTGCCTTCGTGCAGGTCATTTCAGGCACTGCTCCAACCTTAAGTGCCTTCACAATCTGTTACAATCGTCTTTCACGCAGCCTTAACCAAGGGTTGAGATGCTTTTGCGCTGCTATGGTAGCGAACTGCACTATTTCCCCAAACTACACTGTGTATCTTACTTATCTTCTTAACAGATCTTAGTTAACTTCGTGTAAACAAATATTCTATCTTGCAGTCACTTAATCAATACAGTTATACACATTTTCACATCATACAAGTATTAGAAGTGAATTTCATACCCAAGATAACAGATGCATAAAACAGTAATTAAATACACAGAAATGATAGGAAACTTCTCTCTATTAATACTTCCAACTGTTATAGAGTCGACTCGCCCTACGCACTCAGCTATAGGGGTCCGTGCACTCAGCTACAGACTACTAGGCCTCTGCACACTTAGCTGCAGAGTCTTCTCCTACTCTACGACCAAAAACTAGACTTTACACTTCATATCTATCTCACACACATCATATGTTCTTCATTTTTATTATTATGCTATCAAACTACTTAGAGCCTCGCTCTATTTATACAATCCCATGGTCCACGAACCATGGATAGATATCTACAGCCGACATTACAATAACAAAATTTAGGATGGACAACCCTATGACTCTTTAACAAACTACGCGCTCTACACCCACAAAATGTGGAGTCTTTACATTGGAATTACAAGTTTTGACCAAAATCTGGGCTTTACGCCCCAAAACTTCCCTTGGGGGATCCTACGCCCAACAGGGGCACACCGGTATTGTTTGTGGAGAAGAAGGATGGTACTCTTAGATTATGCATTGACTACAGGAAGTTGAACAAAGTGACCATCAAGAATAGGTATCCGTTGCTAAGGATTGATGACTTGTTTGATCCACTTAAGGGAGTAGTAGTGTTCTTGAATATTGATCTGAGGTTCGGATATCATCATGTACACATTAAAGAGGGGGAAATTTACAAGACAACTTTCTGGACCAAGTATGGGAATTATGAGTTTGTTGTAGTTCCATTAAGTTTGATTAATGCTCCAGCTACCTTTATGTGTTTTATGAATAGTGTAGTGTTGAAATTATTGAGAGAGCATCAATTGTATGCTAAGCTCAGCAAGTGCAGTTTCCTTCAAACTAAGGTACATTACTTGGGACATGTTGTCTCCAAGGAGGGCATAGCAGTGGATCCAGAAAAGATAAGAGATATCATTGAGTGGAAGTCTCCTAGAAATGTAGATGAGGTGATATCCTTCATGGGATTGGCAGGTCATTATAGGAGGCTCATCAGGAACTTCTCACAAATTTCTTATCCTATTACATCATTGCAGAGGAAAGGGAAGAAGTTTGAATGGACAGATGAATGTGAGGTTAGTTTTGAGCAGTTTAAGCAGTTGTTGACACATGCACCAGTGTTAAATATTGCAGATCCAGACAAAGAGTTTGTAGTATGTACATATGCTTGCAAGAGAGGACTTGGTAGATTCCTTATGTAGGATGGTCAAGTGGTATGTTATGAGTCACGAAAGATCAATGAGCATGAGTAGAACTACCCGACATATGATCTTGAGGTTGCATCGATCATACATGCATTGAAGATGTGAAGGCACTATATTCTTGGCAGAAGGTTTGTATTGATGAGTGATCACAGTGGATGGAGGTATCTATTTGACCAACTAAATCTAAACACCAGGCAAGCTAGATGGTTGGCCACAATTAGTGAGTTTGATTTTGAGATTAGATACATCAAGGGAAAATATAGTGGGGTTGCAGATGCACTTAGTAGGTAGATATAGGTAAATCACATAGCATTTATGAGCTCCTATGGGAAAGACTTACAGGACAGTATCTTGCAGGCCAATCAGCAGGATGTCAAGTATATGGAGATTGTGCATAGGTTGCAACATAGTTCATATGGTGGTACATGTACAGGTGCAGGTAGTAGTACAAGTACAGGTGCAGGTGCACATGATGTGGACTATTGCATTACAATGGATGGATTGGTCAATTTTAGAGATAGGATATATGTGTTAGACAACATTAAGCTCAAGAAGGTGATCTTGAGGGAGTTGCATACAAAACCATATTCAAGTCACCCAGACTATCATAAGACATTGACTGCAGTGAAGAAGTTTTATTATTGGTAAAATATGAAGAAGGATGTAGTAGAGTTTATGGCTAAGTGTTTAGATTGTCAGTGAGTGAAATCAAAGTGTAAGCACCCAAGTGGACTACTACAACCAATTGTGATTTAGAGTGGAAATGGGAGGTCATTTCCATGGACTTTATAATCACAGGTTTTTCGAGGACAATGAAAGAACAAGATTCCATCATGGTTGTTTTGAACAGGTTGACGAAGGTTTCACACTTCATTCCAGTGAAGTATACATTCTCAGCTAGCAATGTAGCATAGGTGTTCATCAGAGATGTGGTCAGATTACATGGTCTTCCAAAGAAAATTGTGTCAAACAAGGATACAAAGTTCACTTCCAGGGTTTGGAAGGAGTTATTTGCAAGTTTGGGTACAAAGTTGGCCTTCAGTACAACTTATCATCCGCAGATAGTTGGATAGATAGAGAGGGTTAACAGGATATTGGAGGACATGTTGAGTATGTATATGATGCATCAACAATGAAAGTGGGAAGATTATCTTCCACTGGTAGAGTTCACTTACAACAATGGGTATCAAGAATATTTGAAGATGAGCCTGTTTGAGGCATTGTATGGGCGGAGTTGCAATACTCCCATTAGTTAGAGTGATCCGGTTAATAGGGTGTTGATCGTATCGGACATGTTAGTGGAAATGGAATAGAAAATGCAGGTAATCAAGAAGAATTTGAAAGAAGAGAAAGATGGGCAGAAGAGTTATGCAGATCAGAATAGGTTGTTTAAGGAGTTCTAGGTTGGGGAATAGGTGTATTTGCGCATCAAACCGAAGAAGGTTTCCTTGTGGATTGGATCATGTGCCAAGTTGGCACCCTGGTTTTGTGGAGCTTTCAGAATTATTGAGAGGATCAGACTATTATCCTATTGACTTGCACTGCCTTCGACAATGAAAGTCCATGATTTTTTCCATGTGTCATTACTTAAGAAGTATGTTAAATATGTTGATCATGTGATTGATTGGTCTGTATTGTAGGGGGATCCAGATGGAGAATTTCAATCAAAGCCTCAATGCATATTGCAGAGAAAGGTGCTCATGCTCCAAAATCGAGCAATCGAACAGGTTAAAGTGCAGTGGAAGCACTTTGGGCCCGATGAAGCTACATGGGAGATGGTGGATTAGATGCAGGTTATGTATCCTTCATTGTTTACCAGTTGAGGCAAAACAATTTTGGTATGATGTTTGGTATATGTTTTAGCATATGTTTGGATGATGTTTTGATATATGTACATATGGATATGGATGTAAATACTACCATGAGATATGTTATAAGGCTCCAATAAGTGGTATGGGTGTCATGTTAGTATAGTTGTCATGTTGTTGTGTTGTGACATTGGTTTTATTTTCAGCAAGTTGATCATTGTAAATACTGCATCAAGCTATGTTATAAAGCTCCATGGGAAGTATGTCTTCTTTTCAGCAGCTTTGTTGAGGTATAGGTGTGGTTGAACACTGAGGATAGTGTCCCCCAAGGGGAAGGGTTCTCTAATAGACCTGGTGAAAATTCCATGTAATAAAAGTTAATAAAGGAAAAATAATAACCACGGTTGATGGGACACTTATTCCAAGTTGAACGTTGGGAAAAACATCCTAGTGTGGGTGTTCATTTGGTTTATTATGGCTAAGGAAATTGTTAAAGGAAATGGTTAAATATTTGGAAAATAAAAATGGTATTTTTGGCACATTTATTTATGAAAATAATGGAAATTAGGAGAAAAGGAAGGTGAAAGGTCATAGGTTGAATGTGAGGAGGAAAATGAAGGAAAATAATGGAAAATGAAGAAAATAGAGGCGTAATTGATAAAAAGGCTTCTGAGGATCAGTTTGTAACCTTTTTCCAGTTTATTTTTGGAGCTCTCTCATTATTCTCTCTCTCTCTCTCTCACTCTTGGACACTTAGATTTTTCTTGGAGTACTTTGGAATTGGATCGATAAACACAAAGAAGGAAAGAGGAAGGAATGAGCAAGTAAGGAAGAGCGGGATCAAGTAGCTACAATAAGATTATTTGCAGGTATCGATTTACATGTGTGCTTTCCTTGATAGGTTTGGAATGCACGGTATTGCATGTGGTTCTTTGTTGTTATGGAATGGGTTTTTCTAGGTGTGACAATGTTTTCAGCCTAGCCTTGCCATTTCCGGATAGCCATGGTGTGATGGGGTTCTCATATTTTGGTTGAGCTGGATTTTTGGATGGATTCAAGGCTGAGTGAGGTCGATCTTCGAATGATAGAACACATGGCCTAGTAACCCCTAAATCGGACTATGGGTTGCAGTAAATAAGGATTTTGTGTTGCCTCAATGGGCCTAGGAATCCTCAACCGATGAATGGTGGGATATATGGTAAAGCCTAGAGATGGTTGCCCTTGATTAGGCCTAGGAATCCTTGCCAGTGAATGGAGGGATATATGGTAAAGCCTAGAGTGTGGTGTCTTTGTTTAGGGCCTAGTGATCCCTGGATGAGACTATGGATTGCGGTAAAGCATGACAGACTAGGAGAGAAGAAAATTCCCACTACAAGAAAAAAGGTCGTTGGTGAGGGTCATGACTCATGCCTGTGATAGACCTTTAAGGTCCGTCACCAATGTCGCATATGGTGATGGTCTTTAAAAAAGCATTGTTTAAGTGTATATAGTGATGGTCCTTTAAGGTTTGTCACCAAAGCCATTTTCAATGACACTTTTGGTGAGGGTTGTTAAAAGCCTATCACTAATTCTCTCTTTGGTGACAATTTTGGTGAGGGTTGTTAAAGGCCCATCACTAATTCTCTTTGGTGACACTTCTAGTGACGATCTTTTATTGATGTCACCAATGATATTTTTGGTTACTTTTGGTGAAGGTCAATAAATGTTCATCATCATTGATCATTCCAATGAGTTTTTGATGACGCTTCATGCCTATGACAGACCTTTAAGGTCCATCACCAATGTTTCATATGGTGACAGTCTTTAAAAAATCATTGTTCTAAGTGTATATAGTGATGGCCCTTTAAGGTTTATCACCAAATCCATTTTTAATGACACTTTTGGTGAGGGTCGTTAAAGGCCCGTCGTGAATTCTCTTTTTGGTGACACTTTTGGTGAGGGTCGTTAAAGGCCCATCACTAATTCTCTCTTTGGTGACACTTCTAGTGACGATCTTTTATTGACCCTCATCGATGCTCTTTTTGGTTACTTTTGGTGATGGTTAAAAAATGTTCGTCATCATTGATCATTACAATGATTTTTTGATGATGCTATGTACCTGTGACTATGTTTTTGTCAAAAGATAACGATTTAAGACCATTGTTGTGGAGTATTTTTCATTATGTGTCCAAGTGTTCATAATGGTTATAATAGTCAGTGAATTTGTTAAGAATTAATTAGTGTGTATCATTTCCCTCAATTCATAAGAATATAGTTTTCTTATGAGTCAACACATGATTCATCTTTATTAGGTTTATTATCTAGAAAATTTCCTTTAAATAAAGTTCCACTAGTGTGTGTAGGAACTATATTGTTTAATACAGAATCAAGCTCTATCAATTCTATTAATGAGAGAGACCTAGCACTCCTCATGATCCAGGTGGATCTTCAGATACAATGGCATGGAAGAGCTCAAAATTCAAAGTAGTATAAAAGCAAGTATCTCGACATCAAATTGAAGTGCTCGTTGCCCTAATTCCAACGGTGTCAATGGCACTCCAATCCGAGTCCGGATGATGAAGTTATCGCATAAC
Source organism: Pinus tabuliformis (assembly GCA_031772625.1). Taxonomy (NCBI): domain Eukaryota; kingdom Viridiplantae; phylum Streptophyta; class Pinopsida; order Pinales; family Pinaceae; genus Pinus; species Pinus tabuliformis. The sequence continues at coordinate 224,666,349 of CM062812.1, read as the reverse complement.
GAGTTTGCCTTAGTTCCTTTGGAAAATGAGGCATTTTTCAAAAAATGGACTTAAAGCCTTTAAAAGGAAAATCGCAGTTGGAGGAGTCAAAAGGCAGGCTTAAGGCAAGGACAGTGGAACCCCCGATTAGTGATGGCCAATATCGGGGCTGAAGACATGAGAATTTTGATTGTGATCGGCGATTGAAGGAGTGATCGGATCGGCGGATCGGTGTCGGTGATTGGCATTGATGATCAGCATCAGCGAATGCCAAAGGCAATACCCCTGGGCCATAGAGATGCGATATGCCGATGGTGATGTGAAATCTCAGTCGTCATATCAGAAAAAGATCAATGGTCTAGATTTAATCAGCAATATCAGTGATTGGCGATTGACATATCAGCACATCGGCAATCGGCGAATCAGCACATTGACGATTGACGAGTTAGCACATCGGCGATCGGTGAATCGGCAAATCAACGATCGGCGTATTGGTAGATTGGTGATAGGCGATCCCCCGATATACATGACCATTGACCTCAGCAATATCAATTTGCAATATAACACAGAGCCGATAAATTTATGAGCCCGATTTGATATATTTGAAGTCTGGGTAAAAGGCTTTGTGGTCGGGTTTTTCAATGTTTTTTGTATTATCATTTTAAATGATAAGAAGCTATCTTCGGGGTTTTTTTGTGCCCACCAACCCTTCCACTTGAACAGTTTCTATTCCAACAGAACAGACCTCTGATTTTTAAGCAGCCTTTGTCCTAAAAGAGAAATACAAAAGCCCGATGATTAGAAAAAGTATGGGAAAGAGGATTTTGGCACGTAGTTCAAGGCAGGAGCAGCACTGGAGGGCTGATAGTGCATTTTGTCTGAATTGGACAAATCTTATATGTTTTCAGCCCCTCTCAATGCCACAGACATAGTGGTGCTACCCATCTCTCCATCTGAGTGCTCCATTTCTCAGCCATCTTCCAGAATGGAGGTATAAGCCTCTTTTTTATGTACTGATGATTGTATTCTCTTCTTTTCATGCCATTTAATGAATGAAGGCCTCCCCATTGATCGAGTAGGGCCCGAAGACGTAGTCCAAGTTGGACAAACTCCGTTATCAAGTCTTGGTGTCTTCTTGTCATGCTTTTATGTGTTTCTTCTTCTTTCTTGTGTGCACATTAAAATTCTGTGTTAAGCTGCAATTTTCACATGTGATTCGTTTCATACATCTATAAGCGAAAGATCCCTAGATCAAGTGGTATCAAAGCAGGGATTTTTAGATGTGAATTGCATGTTTGTATGCTAATAAGAAATAGACTCCAAATAGGTGAAGGGGAACTAGAACCTTTCGATCCCGAAGTGGGGTGTGCACATCGAAGGAGAAACATGGAAAACAAGGCTCATCTTGAAGAGGAGCGTAATTTCAGAAAGACCTTCTATTCAATGGTAGAGAATGTCAGTAAGCTAGTTTTAAGGATGGAGAAAGCAGAAGAGAGAAACATAGAAGAATAAGGTTCACTGCATGGGCATGGTGGAGAAGACCCCCCTCCTTCTCCTTCCACGAGTGAAAGTTCTTCTTCCTCTCACCACCATAATTGTAGAAATTCAAGGGATGCATCTAAGAAACCTTTCTTTAAATTAGACGTTAAATTTTATCTCCCCATGTTTAATCGTGAAAGTAACACAGAGAAGCTTAATAATTGGATTAGGCAGATTGAGGTCTACTGCAGGATTCAATAGATTGTGGAGGATGAGGCAAAGATTCAATTTGCCTCTCTACGGCTGAGCAACACCGCTCTCATTTGGTGGGAGAGCAAATTGCAAAGCAGTAAGAATGTGGGTAACCTCTTTTCCTCATGGCTTGCTTTTTATTTCTGTGTTAAAGGAACATTTTTATCCCTTGGGTTACAAGCAAAAATCATTAATGAATTGGCAGTATTTAAGATAAGGCAAAGGTTAGGATGTTCAGAGTTTTATAGAGGAGTTTAGAAAGCAAGCACTTAATCTAGGTATTGCACTTGATACACCTGAAGTTGTAACTAAGTATATTGGCTCATTGCATAGCTACATTAGGAATACATTGTTGTTGTTTGAACCAACCACTATTGACTCAGCCAGCGTAAAGGCAATTCATATTGAAAACAGGGGAAAAAAAGAAAGAGATGACCATTCTAGAAAACCACCGTTGAAACCTCCCAATGGCAAATCCAAAGCAAAATGGAAAGGAAAGGAGAAGAAGACAACAACAGCCAAAGAAGGAGAATGATCGTATTGCAATCATTGTAAAAAGGAAGGCCATGATGACGATCACTGTTGGAAACAGCACCAGAAAAGTGTCCAAAGAAGTATGGAGGAAAAGGGAAGCAGAAGACAGTGGCAAAGGAATAGCAAGACCTTGGATCGGATTCTGGAGATGAAGCATTAATCACAGCCACGAGAAAAAAAGGTACTCTTACACCTCATGTTAATTCTGAATCACATGAAGGCACTAGTTCTATGAATGAGTCCCTTCCTAATGATCAAAGAGAATTGAATTGTTTCATATCATAGTTGTTGTAAATCATACAAAAGTTGAAAATCTGTTTGATACTGGATCCCAAGCAAACTTAATTGCAGAATCCTTGGTAAATAAACTCGGCTTAGAAACAAAACCACATCCGAAACCTTACCCGCTTGGATGGATACATGATAAAGAGAAACTAAATGTAACCAAGTAGCATAAATTCAAATTTGTAATCGCTTCTAAGTTAGTGGATGAAGTAGAAATGGATGTGATCCCATTGGATATCTGTGGCATGGTGTTAGGGAGCCCATAACTGTATTTGAAAGGTAGTCTTTTTCCGTCATGAAAACAAATACCAAATCACAAAAGATGGGGTAGAATATATAATAAGGGCTCATCAAACTAAAATCAATGCCAGCCTTGTAAGCACAAGACAAACGTGTTGAAAATGGCAACACAAAATGCTAAAAATAGCACTGCTATAAATAGCAATTTGGGTACCAGTGCTGGATTGAGCAACAGGGAATAAAAAATGGAAGTGTTAAAAATAGCATTGCTATTTTTAGTAGTTCGGGATGGATTCCAATTTTAGTCAGTCCCTGGACTAAAATAGGAAGTAAAATTCGAATTTGAACTTAATAGTTGTTTGAAAATAAATTAATTAATTCACCATGAGTTAATTAGTTGTGAAAAATCAAACATGCAGTCTATGTGGGGACATGCAACAGTTTCTCCATTAATTGAGGAATTTATCCACCAGTTAAAGAGATAAAGATGAGTTTTAATTTGAGTTGTAATTAGTTGGCTCAGTTAATTGAGTCAAGTCCAGTTAGATTGATTTAAATAGTTTGTTTAAATTAATGTGAGTTCAGTTAGTTAATGCATGCTCGCATATAACTGCTGCACTTCAGATAACTAGATATTCTCTCATGAATAACTCATGCCTGTCAGTTCAGACAGAGACCCAGTTGAGATCAGAGGAGAGACAGTGTACTATTAGTTGGATGGATTTTTCCTATAAAGGAAGCTCATCCATATTCAGGATTGCACAGTTAGATCAGAGGTTAGTGAGTGTGTGAAGAGGCCAATTCACACAAGTGGCTACACTGGACCCCAAGGAAAATTGCGCAAAGAAATAAGAGGCTTGGAGGGCAGAGGAGAATGCTTGAGAGGGGCCTTTGACTGTCTATGAGCAGCAGAGGGATTGCAGAGAGAGCAAGATAGCCTGTGAACTGATTCTTTTTGTAATCCAGACTATATTTCCACTTGTATGATAATACGCAGTTGGGGTTTTAGGCTGAGGCTTTCCCCAGGATATTTATTCTGTGTTATGTGTGATTGATTTCTCATTATTAGTTATATGTGTTCTCTTGATCTTGCTCAATTCGATTAAGCTTCTGTAAAGTGTTGTAGAAGTAGATCTTGTATTGTGTTTTAGTATATTGCATAATCTGTTGATCTACAATGGGAATTTCTACATGGTATAAGAGCAAAGGTGATCAAGGAAGAACAATATACAAGAAGGGAGAAGTTCGAAGTTTGTGATTCCTGAATATAGAAATCGAGTTCTTATCACATCTCTATTTCACCTATGGCGTTCAGTGGTTTAAGACTCGAGTATGCCCTTGATGGTAGCTCGAATTATATAGCCTAGAAGGATGGCATGGAAGAAATATTAGAGGATAACGATCTAAAGGACTTCATTTATCAAGAAGTCCCCAAGCCGAATGATGCTACTCAATTGGCGGAATGGAAGAAATGTGTGGCTAGAGCAAGGAGAATCCTTCTGGAGTGAGTTCGAGACCACATATTCTCGAGTCTCCATGGGAAGGAGACATCGTTTCCAATGTAGAAAACATTGAAAGATCTATATCAGAATAGCAGTGATCAAAGCAAGTTGGCGCTAAAAGACAAGCTTCAGAAGATCAAGTGTGAAAAGGGAAACATGATCTCTACGTATCTGAACAAGCTCACCACATGCAGGGATGAGCTTATAAGTGTATGGGTCATGACAGCTGATGATGACATGGTGAGTCTTGCACTCCTCGATCTTCCTAAGAGCTGGCGTAGCTACCAAGACTCAATTAATGGAAGAGAGAAACTATTAAATTAGGAACGACTTTGGTCAGATCTGATGCAGGAGGAGATAAGAAGAAGCACCAGAGATGGTTCTTCATCCATGCAGGATGAAGAAAACTACGCCTTACTGAGTAAGGCGAAGAAGGGGAGGGAGAAGGATTATCTTTCCCAATCCAGTTCTTCCGAAGGTGGGAAGAAGTTTGACAAATTGAAAGTGCGATGCTTTTGTTGTCATGAGGTGGGCCATTTTGCTACAAATTGTCCACTGAAGAAATCCCGGAAGGGATCCGTGGAAGGATCATAAGGTGAGGCACTGGCCTCACAGTTCGAGTTAGATTTCACACTGTTCGCATGCATGGTTTCATCCATGGTGGGAAGTGGTTGGTTTCTTGACAGTGGAGCTTCTTTCCACATGACCGGCGATAAGAGTTTTTTTAGTGCTTTGGAGGAGAAAGATCTCCAAATACTCATAGAGATGGGTAATGATGAAAAGTATAGTGTCTCAGTTGTAGGCATGATTATTTTTCAGAGGGAGCACAGAGCTCACATTACCTTGACCAATGTCAAGTATGTAGCATGACTGAAGAGAAATTTGGTGTCGATTTCTATGTTGGAAGACAAAGGCTATGATGTAGTCTTCAGTAAGGGAAAGGTTTTCCTTAGACACATCATCACTAGACAGGTGAAGCAGATCAGTTCACGGGTCAAGAACCTGTATGCTTTTGAGGTTCAAGATGCATGCAAAGCCTTGAGGAGCAAGGCAACTGATGGAGACTTGGTGGTTGAGAGGGAGAGTACATTACCTCTCAACATGCAGCACCAGATGAAGTCTCAGACAATTGTGTAGGAGCCACAATTGGTGAAGCAGCTTCAGGAGGTTGTGGAACAGCCACAACTGGAGAAGCTAAGAGGAGATTGAGTGGAGGCATCCACTCATGCAGAGACCTTGAGTAGGGGGAAATTTCGAGCCAAGTGGGCAGAGGAATCACATGCATCCATACCTCCAAGTAGGAGGTGGGGCGATGTGGAGTGACAGTCCCAAGAAGGTTGGAATGGGGGCAGGATCCTTGAGGTACCCAACCTCTTTGATTCGACTTTCCTATAGGAGCCCCGATGAGGAGTAGCAAGACTGATTGAGTGGGTAGAGACATATGCAGATGGAGAAGCAGAGAGAACTATAGTGCAGGAGTCCCAAGACAGTGTAGAGCTAGCAGGCTATAACAATGTGAGAGTCACAGGAGTGTTGCACCAGTGCAGGATGGCACAGAGAGGTGTGCAATGGTGCGAGATGCATGGAGTGTTGCAACAGCTCAGAGGTCAGAGAGGGAGCACTTGTCAGTAGCAGGTAGAGCTTCAGCATTAGAGTATGTTTCTAGCCCAACAAAGAGGTCAGTTGGGAGTTTTTTTTTTTGTTTCTAGAGTTGCTGGAGAAACCACACTTGGTAGAAGTGTTGCATGCAGAACATTCCAAAGGTATAGGATCGGGTTTGAGTTGAAGGCTTTCTTGTTGAGAGGGAGTGTTGAAAATAGCAACAAGAAATGCTTAAAATAGAAGTGCTAAAAATAGCACTGCTATAAATAGCAGTTTGGGTACCAGTGCTAGATTGAGCAACAAGGAATGAAAAATGGAAGTGCCAAAAATAACATTGCTATTTTTAACAGTTCAAGATGTATTCCAATTTTAGTCAGTCCCTGGACTAAAATAGGAAGTAAAATTTGAATTTGAACTTAAGATTTGTTTGAAAATAAATTAATTAATTCACCATGAGTTAATTAGTTGCGAAAAATCAAACATGAAGTCTATGTGAGGACATGCAATAGTTTCTCCATTAATTGAGGAATTTATCCATCAGTTAAAGAGATAAGGATGAGTTCTAATTTGAGTTGTAATTAGTTGGCTCAGTTAACTGAGTCAAGTCCAATTAGATTGATTTAAATAGTTTGTTTAAACTAATGTGAGTTCAGTTAGTTAATGCATGCTTGCATATAATTACTGCACTTTAGATAACTGAATATTCTCTCATGAATAACTCATGCATGTCAATTCAGATAGAGACCTAGTTGAGATCAGAGGAGGGACAGTGTACTATCAGTTGGATTGATTTTTCCTATAAAGGAAGCTCATCCATGGAGGAATTTATCTCCTTCAGGATTGCACAGTTGGATCAGAGGTTAGTGAGTGTGTGAAGAGGCCAATTCACACGAGTGGCTGCACTGGACCCCAAGGACAATTGCACAGAGAAATAGGAGGCTTGGAGGGTAGAGGAGAAGGTTTGAGAGAGGCCTTTGATTGTCTATGAGCAGTAGAGGGATTGCAGAGAGAGCAGGATAGCTTGTGAGATGATTCTTTTTGTAATCTAGACTATATTTCCACTTGTATGATAATACAAAGTTGGGGTTTTAGGCTAAGGCTTTCCCCAGGATATTTCTTCTGTGTTATGTGTGATTGATTTCTCATTCTCAATTATATGTGTTCTCTTGATCTTGCTCGATTCGATTAAGCTTCTGCAAAGTGTTGTAGAAGTAGATCTTGTATTGTGTTTTAGTATATTGCATAATCTGTTGATCTACAGTGGGAATTTCTAAAAAATGAAAAGGCTGGTGAATTTTAGTAAGGGTTGCATGTTGATGGTTGTAAGGGGAAAAAATGCAGAATTAGTTAATGCTTTCCAGGGTTGTGATTAGGAACATAAACAAGAATGATCTAAATTAATTTCTAATTATGATGAGCTATTTCAGGAACCAAAGGGATTACCTCTGAAGAGGGAAATCCAACATGAAATCCATTTGCAGCAAGACACTCCTTTACCAAATATTGGCATGTGCAGGATGTCGACCATTGAGATGGAGGAAATCAAGAAATAGGTGCAAGAATTGCTGGACCAAGGGGTCATCAAGCCGAGCACTTCTTCATGTGGTTCACCGATTTTCTTAGTCCCAAAGAAAGACGACACATGGAGGATGTGTGTGGATTACCACGCACTAAACAAGATCACGGTGAAAAATCGTTACCCTCTTCCACGCATTGATGACTTATTAGATCAGTTAAAGAATGTTTTTTATTTCACCAAATTGGATTTGCACAGTGGTTATCACTAGGTCTGAATTGCAGAGCAGGACATGTGGAAAACCGCTTTCAAGACCAAACAGGGGTTGTTCGAATGGATGGTGATGCCATTCGAACTTTGCAATTCTCCAGCCACTTTTATGAGGGTCATGAATGATCTCTCTAGGACTTTCATTGATGAATTTGTTCTTGTATATTTAGATGATATACTTGTCTTTAGTAAAAGTTGGGTTGAACATGTGTGTCATGTAAAGAAAGTGCTTGATGTACTGAAAAAAGAAAAACTCTTTGTAAAGTTGTCAAAGTGTGAGTTCGGGAAAACCTCTTTGGGTTACCTAGGTCATATTGTTGGTCATGGTCAGTTAAAAATTGATCCCTCTAAAGTTGAAGCAATTGTAAATTGGCTTAAGCCTACTAGTGTAACCGAGGTCTGCAGCTTTTTAGGTGCAGTCCAGTATTGGAGGAGATTTATTGCCAATTTCTCTGTTATTGCAACACCTTTGCACACATTGACAAGTGTGAAACAGGTCTTCCAATGGGGAGGAAGACAACAGAAGTCCTTCGAAACATTGAAGGAAAATATCAGCATCGTGCCAGTATTAGCCTTACCTGATCTCCAACAACCATTCGAGATCAAAACCGATGCCAACAGTTATGCCATGGGAGCTGTACTGATGCAGCAAAAGAAGCCAAATTGTTACCATTCTGAGAAGTTTTCTCAAGCTATGATAAACTATCCCACTTATGACAAGGAACTTTATGCATTGGTGCAGAGTGTGAAAAAGTGGAAACACTACCTGATCGGCAAGGAGATCATCATCCATATGGATCATCAGCCCTTGCAGTACCTTTAGTCACAAACCACGTTGCAGCAATCTCGTCATTTCAGGTGGATGGGTTTTCTTCAATAGTTTCATGTAGTAATAAAGTATAAGAAGGGTACTAGTAATAAAGTGGTCGACGTGCTATCTGCTCCTCCTATTTCTGCTTCTATTATTTTGCATAATGCTTCGTTGTCTTTTGAGAGTTATGCTGAACAATATGCTAACGATGATGACTTTAAGGAGATTTATGCAAAACTAACCCATGGTTCACAGGTGGACAACTATCACTTGTAGGGGAAACTATTGTATCACCTTGGTAAATTGTGTATTCCCACAGGGGAACGAGTACATGTAATTCGAGAGGCCCACACCTCTCTTGTGTCTGGACACTTTGGTGTCGAAAAGACTTTATGTCATGTACAAAGATTTTGTTTTTGGCCTCATATGAAAAACATTGTGACTTGCTATGTAAAGGGTTGTGTGATGTGCTCTGTTTCAAAGCCCTCTATAGAAAACTTGGGCTCTACACACCACTCCCTATTCCAAGTCATCCATGGGAAAGTGTGTCAAAGGACTTTGTAGGAGGTTTTCCATTGTCTAGAAAGAGTCATGACTATTTGTATGTCATCATTGATAATTTTAGCAAGATGTGTATTCTTGTGTCTTGTAAAAAACAAATCACTGTATAGCGGACTGCTTCTCTTTTCTTTTAGTATGTTTGGGTCCATTTTGGATTACCCACATCGATTGTGTCAGATCGAGACTCTCGCTTTCTTGTAGAGTTTTGGACTAGCTTGTGGAAGATGATGGACACCAAATTGAAAAGAAGCATGACATTTCATCTACAAACTTACAGACAGACAGAGGATGTCAACCGTACCATGGTACACTTGCTACGAGGCTATTGTGGGAAACATCACAAGTTGTGGGATGAGCATCTCCCATATGTGCAGCATTCCTACAACCGAGCAGTGCACTCATCTGTGTAGCGTTCACCATTTGAGACATGTTTTGGTTACCTACCAAAGGACCCTTTTGATATGGTCTTTGGAAGGGAAGATGGCTCCAATGAACATAATGATAGGGACAAATATCAATAGTTCATTCAGCGAATCCAATTGATTCGCCAAGCAGCGCAAGAGCAGTTGGACAAAAGTCAAGCCCATTACAAGGCTCGACATGAAAAACACCGAGTCGACCATCAATTCCAAGTGGGCGACAAAGTGTGGTTCCACATCAACAAGGACAGGATGAAGGGATAAGGGAAGAAGTTGCGACCAATCCGGTATGGTCCATTCACCATTTTGGAGAATATTGGGAACAATTCCTTTCATCTTGATTTGTCAATATATATGCAGATGTACTCGGTAGTGAATGTGGAGAACTTAAAGCTGTATGAACCACCATTGATCATGGACACCGATGAGGTGGGCACAGTTCCTATAGTGGATGATTTTGCACCAGAATATCTTGATGAGTTACCTGAAGACATCATCCTTGACAGAAGGACCAGGACTTCACGGCGAGGAGATGTGGAATACTTTTGAGTTGGTTTCAAGGGAATGCACCTGAGCAAGGCCAAATGGCTGGAGAAGGAAAGGGTGATGGAACAATTCCCTCACTTGCTAATTGACTAATGAAAGATTTTGGCGGTCCAAAAGCTCCTCAGTGGGGAGGATTGATCCAGGTGGATCTTTAGATACAATGGAATGGAAGAGCTCAAAATTCAAAGTGGCAGAAAAGCAAGTTTCTCGACATCAGATCGAAGTGCTTGTCGCCATGATTCCAACGGTGCGAATGACACTCCAATCCATGTAAGGACTCTAGACACCACATATCTCCACAATGGTATGATATTGTCCACTTTGGGCCTAAGCCCTCATGGATTTGTTTTTGGGCTTTACCCCAAAAGGCCTCATACCAATGGAGATATTTGTCCATCCTTATATACCCATGATCCTCCCCACTTCTAGTCAATGTGGGACTTTGGTCGTATACCCAACAATCCTCCCCTCGAACAAAGGACCATCGAGCCTCCCCTCAAACGATTATCCATCCGCAGGATTCTCCCCTCTCTACCAACCAGGATTCTCCGCTCCAATGCGTTGGAAGCACACGCCTTACATGGAAGCACCACCTGTCTCGAGAGCTTGCTCTAACCGAGCTCATCCACGGGCTTACCGGGGCTCACCACCTTCGTTCGGCATTCTGAGGATTTGGCTAACTTTGAATCTAGCTCTGATACCACTTGTAAGGACTCTGGACACCACATATCTCCACAATGGTATGATATTGTCCACTTTGGGCCTAAGCCCTCATGGATTTGTTTTTGGGCTTTACCCCAAAAGGCCTCATACCAATGGAGATATTTGTCCATCCTTATATACCCATGATCCTCCCCACTTCTAGTCAATGTGGGACTTTGGTCATATACCCAACAATCCAAGTCTAGATGATGAAGCTATTTCATAAAGAGTTTGCCTTAGTTCCTTTGGAAAATGAGGCATTTTTTCAAAAAATGGACTTAAAGCCTTTAAAAGGCAAATCGCAATCGGAGGAGTCAAAAGGTGGGCTTAAGGCAAGGACAGTGGAACCCCTGATTAGCGATGGTCGATATCGAGACTGAAGATGCGAATTTTGATTGCGATCGGTGATTGGAGGAGTGATTGGATTGGCGGATCAGCATTGGCGGATGCCAAAGGTAGGATCCTTGGGCCGTAGCAATGTGATATGCCGATGGCGATGTGCAATCTCAACCATCGAATCGGAAATAGATCAACCGTTCAGATTTAACTGGTGATATCGGCGATCGACATATCAACGATCGATGATCGACATATCGGCGATCGACATATTGGCACATCGACGATCGGCGAATCGGCACATCAACGATCGGCGAATCGACAAATCGGCGATCAGCGTATCGACAGATCAGCGATCGGTGATCGGAGATCCCCCGATATACATGGCCATTTACCTCAGCGATAGAGATTTGTGATATAACATGGACCCGATAGATTTATGAGCCTGATTTGATATATTTGAAGTCTGGGTAAAAGGCTTTGTGGTCGGGTTTTTCAATGTTTTGTGTATTATCATTTTAAACAATAAAAAGCTATCTTCATGGTTTTGTTGTGCTCGTCGACCCTTCCACCTGAACGGTTTCTATTCCAACAAAACAGACCTTCGATTTTTAAGCGGCCTTTGTCCTAAAAGAGACATATAAAAGCCCGATGATTGGAAAAAGTACGGGTGAGAGGATTTTGGCATGTAGTTCGAGGCAGGAGCAGCGCTAGAGGTCCGATAGTGCATTTTTTCTGAATTGGAAAAATCTTATATGTTTTTAGCCCCTCTCAATTCCACGAACATAGTGGTGCTACCCATCTCTCCATCTGAGTGCTCCATTTCTCAGGCATCTTCCAGAATGGAGGTATAAGCCTCTTTTTCATGTACTTATGATTGTATTCTCTTCTTTTCATGCCATTTAATGAATGAAGGCCTCCCCATTGATCGAGCAGGGCCCAGAGACACATTCCAAGTTGGATTAACTCCATTATCAAGTCTTGGTGTCTTCTTGTCATGCTTTTATGTGCTTCTTCTTCTTTCTTATGTGCACATTAAAATTTTGTGTTAAGCTGCAATTTTCACATGTGATTCTTTTCATACATCTATAAGCAAAAGATCCCTGGATCACCTCAAAATTCATGTCACACCTTAACATGTTTTAGAACAATACACTAACATTCCTTGGCACCTCATATGTCTTGGAACATCTTTGTACCTGGAACATATTTGTACCTAGAACATCTTGCCATGAGTTGGATGTTGTCCAAGCACATGTTGGCATGC
>CM062812.1:220959049-221209815 GCA_031772625.1 Pinus tabuliformis | reverse complement strand
TCTTGAATGATTTCCTTTCTTTTAATCGCTTAATGATCTTTATTCACAGTTGTTATTTGAAATCTTTTTAGATCGCATAATAGAAGAATTACATCCCGGGTTAGTATAGATTTAGATGTGCTGTTTATTAGATTACAATAGCATAAAATTAGATTAAAGTTTGAATTAGGATATCTTAGACAGGAACTATTAGATCAGCAACATCAAATTCTACACACACACACTCATAGATTGGGAAACTGGTCCCATTATCCCCAGTCGGACCCGCTATACCAAACGGGTAAGGAGCTGCCAACCAAGGTCCGGACCGGGCGGGTATCCCCCTTATTGTCGACCCAATTTTCGAGGCTTCAACAGAACCTTGTGATCCAAAAACTTTGACCCTAAGAGATGAGATGGAAAAAGAAATATGGGTCATGAGGAGCCTAGTTGATGCGACATTTTTTGGGGGAACTAATTTTGCATATAAACTTACTCTAGGGAAATTCTTGGACCATTATAGAATTTGATTAAAGCTTTGTGTGTTTATCTGACTTGGAAATCAAACATTGGTAGGTTGTATTAGTAGTCAAAATGCATTGAAAGTGCCAAAAAAAATTATTGGAAGTTCATAACATGGAAAACTATTATAAAACTAGAAAGGTGTGGTATTATTTGTGAGTTAGTAGAATATTTGGATGGCCATCTATATCCAACTAGGTCAATCATCCCGCTTTGGAAAGCAATGATCTCCAACATTAACCTCCTCTATCCAATGGGGAAATTTTTGCAAAATCTTGTTCTTGGTGAATCCATTGTTTTGGTGAAGATGTTGCCCTACTTTGACATCCTAATAGACTTGTATGCTCTATCAATAGGTTCTATTCATCTTGACGGGCATGATTAAATCAATGATGGATTTCTCAATGTAGTCAAGGTTGAGTTGGTGCAAGGGATAAGCATTATGCCACCTCCAATGTGTCCAATAGAGGTGGAAATATTATTAAAATATCTCTACAATAAATATAGGGTGTAAACTGAGGAAAGGTGGAATACTCAATTAAAAAGCATTCTCACCCACAACCTTGGTGGTGATGTAAAGCCCATGTCAAAAATGGTTTAAGCTTCTTATGGGCCTGTGAGTCGCTCTTTATACAAGTGCAACCATAACTTATAACCAACCTGAAACTCGTGTGCAACTCAATGCTTAATCATGTCACTACTTGTAAATATCATTTACTTCCTATGAGATAGCATGAACTTGTCGTTGTATATGCTACATATATTGCAACAAATTTGCTTGCTCTATCTCCCTTGGTTTAAGCGTGGGAATAATCTACATGTGTAGATGCAAGGCAAAGCTACGTTAATTGGGGCCAATGTCTAGAACCCAAGAACTCCTAAAAAAAGTAATGGTTAGTAGAATGGTGAAGGGTTGTAATGTAATATGATGACCATGACGAAGGCTTTGATTCCATGTACATGCGTGCTTATAGTTATGTGATATTCATAATCAACATGTTTACTACCTCTATCTATCCTTCAATCTAGAGGAGGAAGGAAATTAATTCGGTCATTTTGGTGTCCATAATTAACCACATGCTAAGCCAAACAGTATCGAAGAACCTGATGTCCTTATTTGCAACAATGGTCTCTGGCAACCCAAATTGAATCGAAACACACTCAAAGAAGAGCTTAGCAATGGATTTTGACATGGTACTCTTCTTATAGGGTGCTAAAATTGCCATCTTAGAGAACCAATCAACAACCACAAATACACGATAATTACCTTGCTCGGTTGAGGATAGGTCCAACATGTAATCCATGGAGATTGACTCTCAAGGCTTATCTAGAATAAGTGGGAATAAGCAATACCTACTTCTTGATGATGAGTGTAGTGATGACACAAGTAGTGCATGATTTGATATACCCATTGACATTTTTTCAAAGCTTTAGCCAATATAAGTACTTCTATAATATTATGATTGTTTCTTCATGTTAAGTGCCCTACCACCCTACTATAATTCACCTCCCAAATCAACTTCTCTTACTGATAACCCAAACAATACATAAGCCCATCATGGAGTTAAAGTCTAAAATTGGTTTACTTGCACCTCATGTATTATATGTAGCAACAAAGTCAGGATTGTTTTCATGCAATTAGGGCCACCCACAAAGTCTCGTGTCCTTCAAAAATAAGCACCATAATTTGTGTCACAACTGAAAGTTTGTCAAAGTAATGCACAACTAAGTTTAAGATGTCATTCTTGAACTTGATGAACTTGATGTTTAAGTTGAATCATAGAAAGTACATGGACCACTTTTGATCTCAATCATTATCTAATTTTCCCTACATTTGCATGAATTACAAGGGTGTGTGGTCAATGTAGATGATTGTTATCTTTATGAGAATGCAGTGGTTCCATCATCGACGTGTAATATCCCATTCTTATTACCTTTGATTAAATTGTAATTAATTATGATTAAACATTAATTTGTTTAGGTTTGGGTATTTTAATTACCATGCTTTATTTTATGTTATGAGAAAGACGTGTCATGGAAATTTAAATAGTTGTAAATATTGTTTTTTGCATTCAATAAAATAGCCAAAGCTAATTGAGATACGAGCTCAAAAAGGGGGCCATGAGATGATGCGAGGGGAAAGGTGAGGAGGTCCCAAGGGAAGTTCTACATTATCAAGATAAGATGGGTAACTCCTTGATGATATTTCATTAATCACTACGAGGAAAATACCATCTAGCAAAGGTTTTTGTAGAAGCCCATATAAAAATAGCCCAAAAATTCATTTGTAGCTGAGGTCACTAGCGAAGTTGGCGGGCAGATGTTTTAGCGAATGTTTTTGAATGGCGTGTCTATAATATATGAACACACCGGTGTGTTACCTAATTATACGCACTGTTGCGTTACCTAATTATACGCATCGGTGCTTAATAACATATGGTGCACCATGGTAGAGTTATTTTTTTATAATAATAATAAAAAACAATGGTGCGCTAACTACATAATGCGCACCAGTGCATATACTACTCGATGGCACAAGAACAGGGTTAAATTTTTAAAAATGTCAGCTGTAAAAATCATTTTTCCGACTCTAGTGCTATACTCTCATGAAGCCCCATTGCTAAACCTGTATAAGAATGCCCCGATGCATAAATAATATGGTGCACCGTTGTGAGGTTTTTAATTTAAAAATGGTGGTGCACTGATTACATTATGCGCACCGGTGTCGTTAATTGAACTGAAGGCATCGGTGCTTAATATAAAATGGTTCATCATTGCAGGGTTATTTTTGTACAAATAAAAACAACGATGCGTTGCGTATAAAGGCACACCAGTGTGTATACTATTCGATAACACTGGACAAGGGTTATATATATATATATATATATATATATATATTCGTAAAATTCATTTTCACAATTTTGGTGTTATACTCACATAAAGCATCGATGTTCTACTCATATAATCAACATTGATGCCATTAATAGAATTGTATGTCCTGGTGCTTAATATACAATGGTGCATCATTCGAGGGTTATTTTTTTTAAATAAAAAATAACGGTGCACTAAGTGACTCTAGAGAATCGGTGCATGTACTACTCAATAGCACCGAACTAGTATAAATTTTAAAAAATGTCGGTCTTAAAATTCATTTTCACCATTCTCGTGATATACTCACACGAAGCGTCGATGCTTTGACCTTTTCGGAACACCCTGTGTGTGTATACAACATCGTGCATCGTTGCAAGTTTTTTAATTTAAAAATATCAACGCGCTAGGTGAAATCGGAGCACTGATGCGTATACTACTTGACAACACCGGACAAAGGTTAAATTTTAAAAAATGTCAGTCGTAAAACTCATTTTCACCATTTCTCTCACATGAAGCACCGATGTTATTCCTATTCTGACACACCCCGGTGTGTAAATATTATGGTGCACTGTGGTAGGGTTTTTAATTTAAAAAATTGCAGTGCGCTTCATAAATGTTCCACACCGATGTGTTGGTTACTCGAGTGCACCGAAACAAGGTTAAAACAAAAAACCAAAAACAAAAACAAAAAAACCCTTATTGGCCGTAAAATTAATTTTTACCATTTGTAATGTTGTATAGATCTCAAGCAACAGTGCAAACTTTGCCTCTGTGAAGCACCCTACCATTGGTGCTTCTCTTACTTGCCATCCTTCCATTCGTTGCTTACTGCATGCCTTTCAAATTTTGTTAAACGGTGGTCAAATTTGTTTTTATCATTTATGTGGCAACCATGCGTCCTTGATGAGCAAATGTCCTGGTAATGTTTATGTTTCTCCGTGACTTAATTTTTTAGTCGAGTATAATTGAAAATTAAGTTAAAAAATGGTTTGCGTTTGAATTTATTTTTTTCTTCGCGATGCGTTCAAAATGTTTGGCTCGATACAGGGTGCACCACAAATTGGTGCGTAACGTTAACACACAGTCAATGGTTTGGTGTGTTTGGTAAATGTAAACGACCAAGCAGTGAAGTTCCACGATGCACCAGTTTAAAATCTATAATTTTTACGGCGGTGAGTTTAGTAAAAATAACTTAATGGTGCGTTTATTTTTGCCAAATGCACCAAATAATATTTAAAAACTATAGCTTTGTGCGTTCGTTATCCCGAATGTTTTGGTGTCGTGTGTCGACGTAAAATTAACGCACCAGTGCAAAATGTTATGTCGACGCACCACATTGAAAAACAAAAAAATCTAATCTCATGTATGTATGTGAACTGAAAGTGATGCGTCAAGTCGATGTACACATTTATTTTTATTTTTATTTTTATTATCTTTTTTTTTTTTTTTAAATTATTATTTAATTTTTATTTATTTATTAATTTTTATTTATTTATTTTTCTGTGGTGCACCATGTCCAGTTCGTTCCTGTTTTTTTGGAGCACTACAGTTGAATTTTGTTTTTTTTTTTTAATTGAAAGTTATGTCCATATTTATAAACACGTTTTTCATTTAATAAAATAAAAATATGTTTTATGTATGAGGCTGATGTATTTTATATGTCAATCATGCTGAGACGTTAAAGGAGAGAGGAGCAACAACAACGATAGCAAAGAGTTGACTAGTACAATATGGAACGAGGGTGGGAGGAACACGAGAGGGAGAGGGATTTGCACCATCTCCCTATTACGCAGCAACCTAAGGCCTATTGAGGAATGTAAGCCTCCTTAAGTACTATGAGGAGGCTACATATTTGAAGGGGCACTCTAGGTTGTTGGCAAACTGATCCGTCGATGGGATTTACACCGACGAGCTTTTTGTGTCGGTCCTGACATGTGGTTTGAACCCACTAAGGTGGAAATTTATTTTCTCACTGACCCATCCAGGAGAGGGGGGGGCATTTTCCCCAGTTCCCTGATGTCCCCCATGGTGTTGCACCAAAGTGTAAATTTGTCTACTCCCAGAGATATGTTGGGATCATGTAATTTCTCCAATAGATTTTTAGGTGTATATTGGATAGCTACAAATCACTTCTTTTGGTGTAGAGGAGCTTAGGTGCCTCTCACTATTATTGAATACCATTACACACTGTACTAGTGATGGGAAACACATTAGTTTCCATCTTTTGTTTTATGTTGATTCTTTGGTGCAAAGGCCACGATGTATCAGATGGTCTACCATTTTTTTGTGGCAGTTTTGTATAACTTTAGATAGATGTCATGTTATGATACATGGGAGGGTGAACTTCCCTTTTACTTTAGAGTTGTTTATTTTCTTTTTTAGAGGTTTCCAGAGACGAGACCTACTTTTGACCATCACCCTCCTAAGCCGATGACTAAGGTGCGGATGCACATGTGAGGTGAGATGATGCCCAAGAGGGGCCAGCCGGAGTATCCCGCTAGGATTTCTGTCAACGCACTTGGGCTACTTGCCAGGGAGGTCGACCACATGTTGGTCTTAGTGTTGTGTCCTTACGCGGGGATTGTTTGGCGACATTGTCCCAACATCCTCTTCATACAAGATGAGACACCAAATGATAGACATAATATTAGTGTTTTCTTTCAAGTATTTAGTTTCATTCTATTGTCTTAATTAATTAGAATAAAATTAATTATAGCACGTTCTTTAACTTGTTTTATTAAAATGTTTAATGAAATTCTCTAATTATTATTGTGTACTATATATTTTGTAGACATCATCACATTTACTGGGGACATGCCTTCTTCCCCACTGGATGGAGATACAGAGATAGTCAAGGTCGCAGAGGGTGAGGGACGTCCTGATCGGATACATGCAGGAATGCAGTCGCACCGTAGGCATGATATTGGATTCAAGATGGAGTTGGGCGGCCAAATCTCTAGCATTTTGGTTGAGGAAGGAATCTTCCCTGTGATGACTCAAGTGATCAAGGCAGATCCTAGGCTTCTAGAGCTTTGGACGGACTTACCACATGATATGATGAGTCTCATGTGTCATATTGTCAGAGCTACTAGGTTTATACTGGAATTTAGGAGGGTTGGTCACCATGCAACAAAAATAAAGTCTTCACCTAGTACTACCCCATCAGATCATGATGGTCAATGTGGTGATCCTTCTAGTAGTAATCCTCCTCCTCAAGATGGCCATGAATAAGATGCACAGTCTTCACTGAGATGTATTATCCCATCGGATGATGATCTGGTTATCGGTAATCCTTTTGGTAGTACTTCGCCATCTCCTCCTCATTAACCTCATGATCACCCACTGCCTCATGTTTCTCCTCAGAGAGTAGACCAACCACCTCTTCCTCCACCTCATAGTTTGACCCTTGATCAAGTAGTTGACCATCCATTCTCTTCTGCTAAAGACCGAGATGCTACTACTACTGTTGTATCAGATATTTTATAGTAGTTATTTAACTTGACTTTATATATATATATATATATATATATATATATATATATATATATATATATATATATATATCATGTTAGATATGTTCATTTAATGTGCTTGAAGATAGATGTGTATGCTATAGCAGTTGTTTGAAAATATGAGACGTATATTTGAGGACGTGTGTGGTGATGATGTTAGACAATTCTTGTGTTTTATTAGATGTGATGATAATGATGACGCCATGTTAGATTATTAGATTTGTGTGCTAGCTAATGATGTTTATATGTGTTAGAGGTGTATATAATTAGATGATGTTAGCGAATTTGAATGTGTATTTTAGATGATGTTTATGTTTGTTATATGGTTATAATCATGATGTTTATTTTTATGAAATGATATTTTATAGATTATGTATTGGTGAACTTATATCTTAATTTTATATATGAAATTCCATGCAAAACCACTTACTTTGTATAAAAATGCAAAGATATTTTTATAAATTACAGTTTATTATGGTTCAAACTATAATTGTAAAATTATCATAAATATTTTTCTATTCCATAAATAGTTCATACATATTCATTCTGACTAAATTCTTATTCAAACAAGGGTTGCGATCAGCATAGTCTTTGCCTATAAAAAAACATAGAAAAAAATAACGTTTATAAAACATATCTAAAAAATAGTCACTACAAAACATAATCAATTTTACACATAATTAAATTGTACAAACCTCTAAACAAAACTACCTTTCGAGTCATAGTCAAGTGTAGAAATAAAAAAGTTGTGAGTTATATTTATAATGCAAGAGTTAGACAATATCTAATTAATCTTTGCAATTGATTTTCAAAACTTATATTGCAACATGTAATCACTATGAAATCAAGTGAAAGTGGTCGAATTATGGGTTGAGGGAGCAATCATGGGAAACCCTAAACAGGAAGATGTTAAAGGGGAGGAGGACGTGCTTCAGGGAGAACAATACACCTGGCGGTAGGCAGCTACACACGAAGGACACCTTGGTTGTACCTGTCACTAGAGTTAGGGACCTCGGGTATGAGGAAGGAGGTGAACGAAGGTATAGGGTAATATCACATCGGGAGAGGGGTTTTACTATTACTACTATTGTGCTTGTTTTTATCCCTCAGAGGCACACGCTCGACGAAGGTTTTAACAACTATCGTTTTCGGTGGAGGTTTCAACCAACAGACAAGGATGGGTAAAATGGTCAACCAAAGGGATTTTGTCGACCGAGAGCTCGAATCGGAAGACATCTTGTCGGTTTGGGGTTTGGATATTATTGAGCAGAATATAGAGAAGTTTATTCGTCCAAGTGGGATTCCAGCTGGGAAGAGGAGAGGTTCGGTAGTGGGTTGGAGCCAGGAAAGCAGTTTAGGGTTTCTGGAGGATACACTCGACATGTCAAAGGCAAAGGATTAGGGGACTGAAAATGAACTAGATGAGAGGCAAGAGCTAGTTGTTTTCTCGACAAACGATGCAGCAATGGGAAGTCAAGTAAGTCCAAAAAACCCTGGTTATTTTCATACATCAGGTTTATTTTCTAGAGGGCTTGAAGATATCGTTATCAGTTGCGGCTTTAGGGGCAACGAGGGGTTTAAATCATGTTTGATAGAGGATTTGGGACACTTGGAAGCGGTAAGGGGGAAACAGTTGGATAGTGCTCTTGCATGTAAGACCCCGCTGAACCAGAAGACTGGAGAGTCCATAACCCAACAAGGGAAACCCACACTAAAGGAGTTAACAGAAGAAGCACCATTTCAGGGTTTTAGGGGACAATTAGAAGAGTCAATGGAAGTATTGGGGGATTTCAGAGGGAAATTTAGGGGAGGAAGTTCTATGCCTATCTCGGTGGTGCGTGAAGTTCTACCAGGGTTTCGTGCTCTAGGAAGTGGGAGATCATTCTCTTCTCTCGGGAGAGGCGAGGCAACCCTCAAAAGTTAGGACCTTAATCAATCGAAGTTGTATAACATAGAAGCAGTTAGGGATGCACTCCGAAGAAGGTATAAATGAGAGGGAGGATCAACTAGAGGCAGGGGAAGCGGGGAGGAATAGGAATTCAGGGGCGAAGAGGAAGAAAGGTAAGCTAATTAAGAAAAAGGAGGTATGCCCGAATCTAGTCCTTGGAGTCGACATTCAGATTGACAAGGTTATGGAAGCAACACAAGTAACCTTGGTCGGGAGAGACAAGGGGAAAAAATACTCAGCAAATTACATTACAGAATGGATATCCAAAGCATGGAAGGAGGTGCCCGACCAATAGTTTGAAGTGACCACTCTTGCTAGGGGTTGGTTCATGATTAAATTTAGTAAGGGAGAAACTCTCGAATGGGTAATGAGGCACAATTGGTGTTTTGGTAGAGCACCAATTTTGTTTACAAAATGGAATCCTCTTTTTGATGCCCAGAGAGAAAAGGTGGCAGAGATTCCAGTTTTTGTTCGTCTACCGGGACTACCACCACAATTTTGGATGAAGGAGGTGTTCAAAGCCATTGGAAATACCTTGGGTATTTTCGTGGAGGCAAATATGTCATTTCTTGAAACAAGGGATAAGAGGCTAGCTCGAATTTTGGTAAGACTGGATCCAAGGGAAGGACTGACAGAGGAAATACACCTAAAATATAAAGAATTATCTTTTACCCATATCATAGATTATGAACAACTCCCCTTCCGCTGTCATAGGTGCCATAAATATGGGCATCTAGCAAGGGATTGTCCCTGGGGTTCAAAAGGAGAAGAAGGCACAAAGGAGATGCAGGAAACGCAGATCGCCCTCGGAAAGTAGAGGAGGAAAATGCACAAGTAGAGGAATTGGGGAACAGGCAGGAAGGAGATCAAGAGTCGATGGAAACTCAAGAAATCCAGGAAGTGTAGATGGAGGAAGTGGTCATGCAGGAGTAGGAACAGCCTGGGGAGTCGGCTTGGGATGAGTTGGTCGAGAGAGGTGCAATAATCTATGCACCACAATTGGAGGGTATTGTTCTTTCTCCCATTCCTCCTATTCAAAAATCCTTTATGTCTCTGCTCAATTTGATCCTGAGGCCTGGTCCTTCCAGGCCTATTTCTTTGGAAAATATGCATGTAGAATCTGTGACCAATGCCCTATATAGTATCATTACCTCAATTCCAGAGATTCATCTGTTCCAACCCTTGTCATCGAGCCTTGTGACCTCAAATCCTTATGAGAAAACTGTAGAGAAACCTCGTTATAGCTTTCGGCCTCGTGAGAAGAAGGAAGTTCCTCATGGAGTTGTGGATGGGTTGGGAGTCCCTTTGATATCGGTCGAACCTCAAAATACTAGAGGAAGGAAGTTTCAACTTTCAAAATCTGAACAAAGAGCAAAAATAAACATTGCAGACGGGAAACAATTATCATTAAAAGGGGTGCTTAAAGCAATGCAAGCCCCATCCCAAGTGACCTAATGATAGTGTTGTCTTTTAATTGTAAAGGTTTTGCTAGTGACTCTAAAGAACTAGTACTGAAGTCTCTGTTTAAATGTTATGGTCCTGATGTTATTATGCTCCAAGAAACCCTTGGAGCAGGAGAGGAGATTAAACTGGCCTTGAATAAAATGCTTACGGGTTGGACATTCATGACTATGGATGCCAAAGGAAGATCCAGAGGTTTGGATCTCAGAGTCAAATATGGCAGTCTGAAGTTATTAAACTCCTGGGGATCAGAGCTGGTATTGGGGGCTGAGGTCTATTCCCAGGAGCTATGTTTAGATTTATTACTTTTGAATATTTATGGGCCATGTCAGGACATGGTGTCTTTCTAGAATAACCTTTTCTCTAAATCCGTTATGAATAATTTGAACTTGGTGGTGGGGGGGGATTTGAATTTCTCCCTGGGCTTGTCGGAAACATGGGGTCCTGTAGCACAAGCCGACCCACTAACAGATTTCTTTATGAACAAGATATGTGCTAATAAGCTATTAGATATAAATATGATGAAATCTAGACCTACTTGGAGGAACATGAGAGTGGGGGAGGCAAGGGTAGCCAAGAGGCTGGACTGTTTTCTTCTAAAAGAGGATTTCGCAACCAAGATTCCATGTTTTAGACATTGGGTGGGTGAAGGAGGAGACTCAGACCACCTCCCCATCCTATTGGAAATGAAAGGACCTAATAAAAATCGGGGTCTCCATTTAAATTTAATCCGACATGGCTCAAGGAAGTCTCATACAATAATTTTATTAAAGCTACTTGGAGGCCTTTGGCTGGTGAACAGGGGTTGTCTTTAGCTCAATCCTTTATGGAGAACTTAAAGCGAATGAAAAAGGAAACCATAGAATGGGCAAAAACTAAGAAGATAAAAGATGAAGCCGTTTTAAGCAGGGTGGGGGAGGAATTAAATCTAATGGAGAGCCTGAAAGTGGACAATTATGAGACAATGGAGAAGAGGGAAAGGATCAAACAATTGGAGACTGAAAGAAGGAAAATTCTAAATGATAGAGAAGAGCAGTGGAGGCTAATATGGTTGGCAACAGGGGATGAAAATTCAAACACAATCTGGGGACTAAAAATGGAGGAAGGAGAAATTGCAAAATCCTTTGCCGATCTATCCTCGTTGGGTGGAAATCACTTCAAAAATATTTTTAAAGCCCCAAAAGTAGTATCAATAACAAAGGTGATCTAGGTTGCCCAAATTTTTCCTAGGTATGTTGAGGAGGAGGAAAATGATCTACTCATGGCATCGGTGTCAAGAGGGGAGGTAGAAGGGATCTTAAAATCCATGCAGAGGGACAAGAGTCCGGGTTTGGATGGGTGGACAGTGGAATTCTTCCAGCATTTCTTTGAGCTTATAGGAGATGATCTCACTGGGGTGGTGGAGGAATCCCAGGATAAAGGATCGGTGTATGAACCTTTCAATTCTACCTTCTTGGCTTTAATCCCTAAATCGGAGGATCCATCATCCTTTGAGGAATTTAGGCCTATCTCACTATGAAATTGTATCTATAAAATTATAGAAAAAGTCATTGCAGTCCGTCTAAAGCCTATCCTCTCAAGCAACATATCCAAGGAGAAATTTGGATTTCTAGATGGCAGACAGATTCATGAAGCAATAGGGGTTGCATAGGAGACACTGCACAATATCAAGAGGAGCAAGAAAAAATGTGTGATTGTAAAAATCGATCTTTCCAAAGCATATGACATAATCAGTTGGCTATATATTCATATGCTAATGACCCATCTAGGGTTTAGCATCAGGTTTATTAACTGGGTAATGGGATGTATCTCAAATGTCAGTTTCGTTGTCCTGATCAATGGGGCAACCTCCTCTTTCTTCCATAGCCAAAGAGGCCTTAGACAGGGATGCCCACTGTCCCCACTCCTCTTCTTATTAGCAGTCAAAGGCCTCAGTCAACTGATACTAGAAGCAAGGAGAAGAGGAGATCTAAAAGGAATTGAAGTGGATATAAACCTACATATCACTCATTTATTGTTTGTTGATGATATTCTCTTATTCAGTGAGAAAATAGAAGTGATATACAACAAATTAAATCAATTCTCGATCTATTCCTAGTTGCTACAAGTATGTGTATCAATGTCCATAAATCATCTTTGATCCTAGAAGGTTTCTCAAGGACCGAAATCATGAGGATTACAGTGGCTCTCCCATTTGAAGCAAAGTCGATGAAGGACAGTTTCAAGTACCTGGGATTTCATCTTAAGCCAGACACTTACAGGAAACAAGATTGGTACTGGCTCGTGGCAAAAATTGAAAACCAGATAAAACACTGGAGTTATAAATGGTTGTCGAGAGCGGGAAGGTTGGTGTTGATTAAGTCAGTTCGTATGGCCATAACTATATATTAGACTACATTAACATGGATACCCAAAGGAATTCTCTCTTGGATAAGGAAATTATGCAGTAGGTTTCTATGGGCCGATCAAAGGAGGATACAATGTTGCCATGGGTGGCCTGGGAGAAAGTAGCTAGACCAAAGGAATGGGGAGGGTGGGGCATAAAAGATCTTACAACCTTTGCATCTTCACTTGCAGCAAAATTGGGGTGGCAACTTATATCAATGGAAAATTTGTGGACGACAGTCATCAAAAGGAAATACATTGATTCGACTCCCATGGATGAATGGTTGAGGACCTTGACAAGAAGTCTCCACATGCCTCAATTGTATGGAAGGAAACTATGGAATCCTTTAGGATCATAGAACAAGGGTTGGCCTGGCACATTGGGAATGGAGAGAAGCTCAAATTAGGTATGGACCCATGGGTAGGATGCAACAAGGGTTATGCCTTATCAAGAGAGGTTATAACATATTTACACTCTCAAGGATTTGTCTCCTTGAATCAGATTGAGAAGGAAGGCCAGTCGACGATATGGCATCAAGCATGGAAATCAATGGAGGATATGAAAATGGAGCCCCAATGGATAGAGGAATGGCAAAATTATATTAGAGAGCTCCAGAGAACAAATGTATGACTAAGGGATCGCCCAGATGTGCTAAGATGGGTCCATGCTCCGATTGGAAAATATTCCCCAAAGTTTGGCTACAGTCACCTAATGGTAAGAAGGGCATGGAGTGCACTGGAGTGGTGGTTCAAACCTCTCTAGAAATTAAAAAGTCCTGCAATTTTATTTATTTATTTATTTTTTGCATCTATTTCTAAAGTGTCTGTTCAGTAAAAGAATTTGGGAAGAAACATTGAGATTATTGGGGAAGAATCAGGCTTGGGATGGGGAAAATATTGGTGAAGCCTGGCAAAGATGGTGGGATGAGACTCAAGAGGAAAACATGAAAAATCTCTTGTTAATAATCTCATGGGGCATCTGGTTGGCTCGGAACAGGAGTATATTTAAGGACTTGACACCTGCTCACATCCCCATTGCTGTAGAAAGTGCCTCAATCTATGCTCTTATCCCCTTACCAAACATTGTCAAGGTTACTAGGAAAGCAAGAGAAGAACATATCAGGGAGGTATACCATGGGCGTATTATGACGGTGAGTCTGATCCACTGAACATCTATGGCGCGGGCCTTTTCATTCACATCAATAGCCAAAAAAGTCTAAAAGCATCGGTGGGCCTTGGCTCAGGATCAAATAATTTTGCTGAACTTCAATCCTTAAAACTGTTACTTGGTTGGCTTATTTATATGGGGATGGGATCGGTCCAGATCTTTGGAGACTCACAAAATGTTGTAAAATGGTTTAATGGAGAACAAAGATGTCAAAATTATATTTTGATTCCATTACTAGAAGAAGTTTTACATTTAAAACAACATTTTGATTCTATAACTGTCTGTCACATTTACAAGGAACAAAACTCAGTTGCAGACCTCCTTTCTAAGGAGGGTGTTCAACAGGCTATGGGTAACTAACGCATAACAAAAGTCGACAAGGATGTGATCCGTGTGTCGGAGCAACAACCATACTTCCCATGATTGAGAGGGGAAGCTCCTTTCAAAATGTTTATTGCTTTGCAGAAGATACTTTTTTTTTTGGGTAACTGGCGCATAACAGAAGTTGACAAGGATGTGATCCGTGTGTTAGAGCAACAACCATAATTCCCATGATTGAGAGGGGGAGCTCCTTTCAAAATGTTTATTGCTTTGCACAAGATACCTTTTTTTTTCGTCTTGTTGTTACAGGGGATGAACTTGATACTCGCTTAAAACACTATTTTTTATATTTTTGTACAAATGCTATGTTCATGTTTGGGTTGTTTTCCTCAAAAAAGGGGAGGCCCGGGAACAATCTATGACGCATTTATGTTTTTCTTGGGTTTGGATAGTACATAAAATTATAATCAACTCATAATGAACTACTTTATGTTTACGAGTTGGACATACGGTACACTGAATGCTTAAATGCATCTACAAATGTAACTTTTTATTGCCTGAATAGAAAGTTCGATTTTTTCCTTAGAAAAAAAAACATGTAATCACTAAATCAAAATTTCAAAATATTTATAATAAAATTAAAATATATAATTGATTGATCAATAAAATCAACTATAAAAAAAAGGTTCATAAAATATTGGATCATAAAAATAACATTATAATTAATTTGATTATAGATTTAATAAATTAGAGTTTATTTATTAATAATAATTATGAATGAAACTTCTTCTCAGTCATAGATCACAGAGAGCGTTTTGGAATCCCTCTGTTGCCTGTCAAATATGAATGTATGCCACTAACTTTTCCGCTCCACGAAGTGACCGAACCCTTCCCGCTGCTCTGCACCGTTTTGAGGATCACACGATTTGCTACTGGCCGCGACCGTTTGCCCTGGTTGGGGCTCCCATCCTTGATCAATATGGAGGCGCAGACTCCCCCACAGGGACCTCCCTCCCCTCCTCCGCCCTCTGCCGCTGAGGCGTTCAAAAATTTGCTGGCCTCTTTGCCAAAGAAGAAGACCACTGAAGCTGCAAAGTTTGTGAGGAAGCTAGAGGATATCCCTGAGATCGCTCTTCCGCCAGAAGGACCGATCCAAGTAGCTCTATATTTGGCAGATCATGCCCTTGTTGGCCAGTTTACAGGGCTCTAGCCTTCCCTGAAATCCACAGAGAACTGGGTTGCCAGGAACTGGGCCCCTTTGATTAAAGGCAAGGTAACCTCATTCTTCCTCGGGAGAGGATACTTTTTGTTCGAGTTTACTGCAAAAGAGGACAAAGATCTCATCTTCCGGAATGGCCCTTACTTCATGGGGCCCCAAGGCCTGTATTTGAATAAATGGATGCCAGACTTTGATCCGGCGGTGGATGTGCCTACAACGGTCCTGGTGTGGGTGAGACTCCCCAACCTCCCAGTACATTGTTGGAATTGGGATTCCCTGAAGCACACAGGGAATACCCTCAGCAAATTTATAGACAAGGTGAACAACAAATACCAGTATGATTGCACAAGGATTTGTGTGGAGGTAGATCTAGAGATCAGACTACTGGAAGCCATCAAAATAATCGTAGGCCCCTAGACTCATATACAGAAACTGGATTATGAGCAGCTGCCGTTTAAATGCCGAAAGTGCCATGTCTATGGACATTTCGCCAGAGATTGTCCGTCCAATGGTGTGGAAGAAAAAGGGAAGGATGAGGGCTGGAACCAGGCAAAGCGCTCCAAAACCTCGCACAAGAAGAATGCAAACGTGAATGCCAAAGCTCCATAGTCGGGTCCTGCTCAGAAACCCCCCACGGAAAACCAAGGGAATAAATTCGAGATCCTTGGATCGGAAATCATGATCTCTCAGGAGGCAGGAATTACAAAGGAGGTCACTTCGTCTAAAGCCTCCCCTTCATCCAAAAGTGCAACAGAGAGATCCAAAGGGAAGATTTCAGATGAGGAGGAGGAAACACAAGAATCAGAAGAATCAGAGGAAGAAGGAGAAATAGGAGACTCGCAAGCATCTCCCAGAAGATCCACAAGAGGACGCAAGTCTGCCAAGGAAAAAAGAGAGCAAGAAACCTATAAAGACAAACTTCAAGGCAGTCAGCGAACACTCGAGAAACTACTGGCAAAAACCCTGAAGACGATGAGGAATCAAGCCCAGGGTTCCAAAGGAGCCCACTCCAGCAAAAATAAATGATGAAGATAGTCTCTTGGAATTGTAGGGGAATGGGCACCAAAGCTAAGGAAGAAGCAATGAACAGTTTAATAAGTCTGGAAGCCCTGGACATCCTCCTCATCCAGGAGACTAAATTGGAGGACTCAGTGTTCCTCCAAGCAAGCAAAAAATTTTGGAATAAAGACGGAGTGCATGCAACCTCTACCCGTGGAGCTTCAGGAGGACTTGGGTCGCTTTGGAATCCTAAAAAGTTCTCATTAATCTCTGAGTCCTTGAATACTCATTAGATTTTTTTAAAAGTGCAACATTTAGAATGTAAGGAAATTATTTGCCCGTTCAATGTATATGATCCTAACAATGCAGGTGAAAAAAAATTATGTTGGGACTCCATAAAAAGCCTGGCAGATCTAGAGAACCTGGAAAATATAATCATAGCCGGAGATCTCAACCTCACCCTCCTCTCGTCAGAAAAAAGAGGAGGCGGTATTGTCAGGGATCCGGCAAGAGAATTAGCGGAAGACCTCATGCATGATTGGGATCTGATAGACATTAAGCCGATTACTGGTAAGCTCACTTGGTCAAATAAGAGAGTTGGTCCAGGTTACATAGCGGCAAGACTTGATAGATTTTTGGTTCAAAGTTCCTTCCTACTTCTTGGGTTAGAGGCTAGAATGCGCATTCTTCACAGTAGCATTTCAGATCACAAGCCCATTAGCCTAGAGTTGCTGACCCCCAAGGATCTGGGGCCTATACCTTTCAGATTCAGCGCACTCTGGATCAAAGAGGTAGACTTCATGGATAAGGTCAGATACTGCTGGAAAGATCTAGTCAAGGGCTCTGCTTTTTTTGTTTGGGAGGAAAAACTTAGAAGGGTAAAAGCCATGCTAAAAAATTGGGCTAAGACCTTGCCCAACCCTGCTGTAGAAAGGAAAAAAATCCAAAGCGCTCTAGAAAATCAGCATCTCCATCTAGAAGCAGCTGAAATTACTAAAGATGAATTGGAAAAGGAGGCCCAGCTTCAACAAAATTTCCACAAGGCCTGTCTGGCAGAAGAAGAATACTGGAGGCTCAAGTCCAGGAGTCTTTGGCTCAAATTTGGCGACAGAAACTCCTCCTTTTTCCACAAACAAGCCCAAGCTAGGAAAGGCCGCAATTCCATCTCTGAAATAAAAGAAGATAACTGCACCCTGAAGGATTTTTCCAGCATCAAAAAGGCAGCCTCAAAGCATTTTGAGAAGCTGTATAGGGAAGACATAGAGGCTGAACAAAACGATATCCTATTAAACGCTGTCCCCAGCCTTATCACTTCCAGAATGAACCAGGCTTTTGAAGGCAAAATCACTCAAAATGAAGTTAGGGAGGCCCTCTTCGCAATGGGCCCCGATAAAGCCCCGGGACCGGACGGTTTTACTCCTAGATTTCTCCAGACCTGTTGGCAGATTGTTGAGAAGGAGTTCTCCAAAATGATTCAGAAGTCCCAAGAATGTCAAAAAATTGGAGGCTGCACAAATTCAGCTTTTCTCACCCTCATCCCTAAAGAAAAAGGTGCAAACTCTTTTAGCAGATTTCACGCAATCTCCTTATGCAATATTGGGTACAAAGTGATAACCAAAGTGATAGCTAACAGATTGAAGAAAATCCTACCCAAAATCATACCGGAGAACCAAGGCGGATTTATTCATGGCAGGCAGCTTGTGGACAACTTTGTTCTGGTCCAAGAGGCGATTCATTCCAGCCTTCACCAAAAAGAAAAAGGTATGGTTATTAAACTATATCTAGCAAATGCTTTTGATCGTGTTAGACATAGTTTTTTGTTTGATGTGTTGCACAAACTGGGGTTCGGTCGAAACTTCATCAAGTGGATTAGAGCCTACATTTCGGAACCTTGGATTGCCCCCCTGGTGAATGGTAGGGCTGCTGAGTTTTTCAAAGCCTCTAGAGGGCTGAGGCAGGGGTGTCCCCTGTCACCCCTCCTATTCGTGCTACAGGCTTCTGTCCTCAGCTTTTATCTAGGGAAAAAGCAACAAGATCAAGACATTGCTGGCCTGTGCATTGCAAGAGGGGTAAAGAGCATCAACCACGCCCTCTTCACAGATGATACCTTGCTGCTGGGGGCTGCAATTCCTCATTCAACAATTAAGTTTAAAGAAGTGCTGGAAGACTATTGTAAGGCTTCGGGCAGTGTCTTAAACAATGGCAAATGCCATATTTACTGTTGGAATATACCTGCTTCAACTGCAAGCTCCATCTCCAGATGCTTTACATCTTGGTCCTCATTTAAATATCTTGGACTGCCCATCTTTCACAAGAGGGCCTTGAGCAAAGACTGGTATCCCCAGATAAACAAATTCAAAGCAAAAATGCAGGCCTGGGGATCCTCCTGGTTCAACACTGCCGGAAAATCAGTGCTCATTAAAGCAGTACTTAGCAGCCTTTCGTTATTCAAATTCTTTGTTCTCTTGGTGCCTATGGGAATCATTAAAAAGATGGAGGAGCTAATAAGAAAGCTTTTTTGGAAAGGAGGTAAACAAAATGAGAAGAGGATTCCCCTAGTCAATTGGGAAATAGTCACTAGACCGATTCAGGAGGGAGGACTGAACTTCAAAGACCTCAATGTTCAAAACTTAGCCATGGGAGCCAAATTGATTTGGAAAATCATAGCTCCAAATCTAGGTTGGGTCCAATTTGGACTGTGGAGGAAATACTTCAGAGGATCAAGACTTAGATGCCTGGATCAGCCTAAAAATCAATTCAGAACCCCATTCAACATGATCAAGAATAAAATTGGCTCACTGATAAGAAACCATTCCTTTTGGATTCCATGAAATGGGAAACGCATTAACCTGTGGAATGACAATATTCTGAATAGACCCCCGCTGGCAGACTCGAGATCCATGACAGAGCTGAAACGATGGATGACAAAGGTTAGCATCAGCACGCTATGGGACCTCTCGAACTAAAATGGTGACATTTGGACGGGGTGGAAATAGCTTCCAATTCCACCCGCCTTACAAACATAACTGGTTTTGTTCACCACGATGATGCACGGGCTGGCTCCAATTCACGCACGCAGACAGGACGTGAGAGGTTGGGGTTCGAATCTGGCAGGCTACACGGTGGCTCAGGGCTACGCTAAATGTCTGGAGCGGCCTCACGTGCCTCCCAATCTAGCTCCCTGGGTAGGCATTTGGAAACTCCCTTCAATTCCAAAAGTCGATCACTTTTGCTGGCTACTTTGTCATCAAAAGATCCTAACTGACGACATGCTACAGAAAAGGGGCATCGCTGGACCTTCAATATGCTCGCTTTGCAAAGAAAACTAGCAATCCGCCCTCCACCTCATGATAGAATACAAATTCGTAGTTTTCATCTGGCAGGAGCTTCTTGGTTCATGGAAGTATAAGTTCATCTTCCCCTCCTCTGTTCCGGATTTGTTTGTGGGCTGGATGGCTAGATATCCAGGCACATATCCAAAAAATAAAATAGTCAGGGTAGCTTGGAGTGCTCTGCCAAAATTCATCAGCTGGCAAGTCTGGCTGGAAAGGAATAGAAGGATATTCCGAAAGAAGGAACAGGACTTCAGAGTTGTTGCCAATTCAGTGAAATGTCAGCTAGTTGAGTGGCTGGGAGACAAAGGAGATGATTCAAACCTAAACCAGCAGGACATTGATTTGGGAGATGCCCTCAATTTCAAATTTCAAAAAGCGAAAAGCACATCTTCATCTCTCAAAGACTAGCAAATCAGGAAAAACGAAGAAGATTTTCAATCTTGGCTGTCCAAAAAAACACTTCCCTCTCTCTTCTTTGATGGGGCAGCCAAAGGGAATCCAGGAATTGCTGGAGCTGGAGGGCTCGTCATAAACCAAGATGAAACATCTCCGCACAAATTTTCTTGGGGATTAGGCCATTCCTCAAGTATACAAGCTGAAGCGATGGCCATTTTTCAAGGAATCAAACTTCTCAAAGAGCTGGGCCTCAAGGAGGCAAATGTCTTTGGGGATTCCCAGGTTATCATCAACGCTGTGGTGCCCAATTCTAATCCAGTGGACCTGCAGCTTGCAAGGATAATTACAAGGATTAAAGGAATGGCAAAGTCACTGAAATTGAAATACTTTCATGTTTTGAGAACAAATAACAAAGAAGCAGACTTTGAGGCAAACAAGGCAGTTCAGTTAGTTGCCGGAACAATTCTTAGAGATAATGAAATACTTTGGGACCCAATCCCCTAAAGAGCCATGTTTTACTGCATATTATTGAAACAGTTTGTTTGTATTTTTAAGCTCAGGAACTCAGCAACAAAAGCCCACTATATAAAATGTAAAAAGAGGAGCCTGATAAGCGTAGGCGCTATGTTCCTCTTGCTGGAGAGACATGCAGAAATTTGCCTCTCTTTTTGTAACCGAATTTGTAGCTCTTTGCCAATCAGTTAATGAAATCCCATAACCGTTTTTGTAAAAAAAATAAAAATTATGAATGAAACATAATTATATATATATATGTATGTATATATATATACATTAATTTTAAATTAATATGTATTTTTAAATTTAAATTTAAACTATATTTTTTAATTTCTAATGTTTAAATTAATAAACAAGAAAATGCTATCAATAAACTATTATCAATAATATTTATTTAAAAAATATATAGAAATAAACTTTCAAGTTTATTTATAAAATTCAATCTATTGTTAAATTTATAAAACTTGAGTCATAATTTTTTATAATTAATTTTGATTTAATATAACTTAAAAAGTTCTAATTTAATAATTAAAAAAAAATCACTAAAGTTATGAGAGTTTGAGGCAATTTAAATTTATTATTTATGACAATTCTTACTACTTTAAGCTTAATATCTTACCAATTATATAAAACGCTAACAAGACGAATAAAAAACAATATAATTAGCATGAAATATTGTTAGATGTGATCACGATGATGATGCACTGTTAAATTATTAGAATTGTGTGGTAGCTAATTGTTATAGGCCATTTTGTCACATCTGGTCAATAGGCCTTCAAACATGATCATTCAAATCCCTTGAACACTTTTTCATCTTCTCTACACAAATCCCTAAGCATAACTCTTTTTAATCTGTGAGTTTCTGCGTGAAAGTACCTTATTTCAGTCATTTTAAGGACCAACGCACCTTGGCCCCTCATTGGCCAACGTTGACTACTAGGTTTCCCTACTATGCACATGCACTGATCACCAACAGGTTGTTCAGTGTTGGGGGTGCACTGATTCTAGAAATTTGGGAAAACAAAAAAAGAATTTGGAAGCTTCCTCTTCCAAAAGCTTCCAGAATATGTTGTAATAATTTACCTTGGATAAAAGTCTCGAATCTTATCCCATCTGACCTTAGAGTTTTCATCCCTTATCCCTTGAGCTCATCCTCCCATCAAGAGTGGATCTCAAGCTTAGATTGGTAAAAGGACAATAATTCATGAATTACCTTTTTCGCTTATATATTTACTGTCATCCATAGGGAAGGGGTTGGCTTTTGGAGAGTGATTATACCTTTATGTTGTTGATGTGAGAGATATATTTCCATGCATTAGGGTAATTAGAGGTGCACTTTGTGACAAGGAAAGGACAAGTCAACTTGGAGGAGTTCTTCTCCAAGATCAACAACTATTTTTGGTTGTAACTCACTCCATTTCTATTAATGCAAATAGTTCTTTGTTTTCCTATATATGATATTATGGCTCGATGTATTTCAATACCATGTTGATCTATTGAATAAAGTGATTAGATGATGCTACATAGATCTCGTAGATCGTTGGCTTATGTTGTCTGATTGTGCAGGTTCTAATTATAGCGATTAGAGCTAGGATTGGAGCATACAAGCCAAGGAAGGAGCGAAGCGTACGACAGGTTCCAAGTAGGCTTCACCCCGTTATCTATTTACTTTAAGGAAAACATTAGTTTCCTTGTTTTTCTATTGTTCTAGGTCAGTCCACCAGGCTTAGGGAAGATACTATTGTCCGCATTCGTAGATTCTGCATAACAAATTGGCGACCATACTGGGGAATGATGTATTCCCTTGGTGGTTTCTTTGCCCATTATGGTTGTCTTACATCTTGTTCAAACCTTTATTATCTTATTCAATCAAGAACATGCCTAGGAATACCTTTCATTGAATCTCAATTGGAATTTTTGTGTCAAAACTTGGCATCCCTAAGCCAACGCACCCTCTGGTTTTGTGACAGAGCATTGCACCCCAATTGAGCCTTCTTTGAGCCTGTGTTGCATAGCATTGGTGCTTCCTTTGCACTTTTGTTGGCCCTTATTCATGCACAAAGTTTCTTTTGTCTTGATTTTCTCTCTGATCGTCCTTCTTCCAGCTGCTCTTCCTTAAGTCTTTGAGTGTCTCGTGGTCTCGTTGAAGCCTCCATTTGGTATGCTTTCATTTTTAGTGCCTTTGGTAAGTATTTGCTTATATTTTCCTTTATTCTTATCATTAAGACGTTTTTAAACTGATTTTGTTTGATCATTGAGTGCTTAGATGAATTGGTGTTCTAGTCATCGTTCTGAAAAGCTTGTTTGAATCAGTGATTAAATTTTGCATCTTAGTTTTCTTCATTTTCTAAAATTAAGAGGTTTGAAAAGAAAAACCTTTCCATTGGCATCTAGGGTTTTGAGTGTGAAAATTGGAACTCCCTAGTGTGAAATTGCATGTTTTGGTTTTCATTTTTGCAAAAAAAAAATCCCCCTCAATTGCCCAGGGGGGCTAAATTGTGTATGAGTGCTAATCACCTATGAGTGGCATCGCATTTTTTATAAGATTTAATTTCGTTCTTTCTTTCTTCTTGTTAAATTTAAGTTGTACGCGTAGATTGATTGTTGAATTTGAAAAGTCATTTTTACATTATAATTAAAGTCTATCTGGTTTGTTTTCATTAGCAATCAAGTTGCATTTATATGTTTCTTTTCATTTAAAACATTAAAAGAAAAGAAAATAAAAATATCTTTGCATTGAATATAGGGCTTTGATTTTGATTGGAATAGCGAGGAAATCGATTGTTGCTTCACTTGTTTTTTGCATTGTTGATTGATTTCTTCTTCCCCTACTTAGTTAGGCCTCTGATTGTTAAAAGGAAAATTAAAAGAGTTCTTTTTGTCATATTAGTTGCATCATAGGCATGTTTAGGTGACATCGAGTTTTGAGCCTTGAAACTGAAATCTAATTCAAGATCGACTCTAAAATTCACTTCAATTAACCCAAGGAGCATTTGAAGCTTAACGACACACATAGAGGTCTAGGTTATAGACGTGTTTCGACGTCTTTAAATGTAGGATCTATCATTTTTGGTCAGCGTTACAATCCTAGGGTGATATCTCGTTCCACGTACGTAAGTGTATAAGATCGTTCTCCACGTACCTTCATGTATATCGGATGGCGCTTCACGCATGAAAAGTATATGGTAACACTCTCATCGAACGTTTACACATTAGACAACACTACTACAGACTACACTTCCATGTATCGTCGAGTATATTTTGGAAGTTCCCTATAGGTTTCTATCCTCGCCATAGGTAATCGAGTCAGCCGCCTTGTATACCGTGATACATCGAGCACAACATTCGGGGAGATTGCTTGCACATACGTTTAGTCCTTGGTTCTCCAAGGTGTATATTGTAGTTCATGGTTTCTTGGTAAACCCTTTTGCCTAGTTACCCCTTTTTTATTTATTTGTGTTGTTAATTTATAAAATCAATTAATTGACCGTGGAATAACATCCTATTCGTGGAAAAAATCCTTAGTAGATCTTAGGTTGAGACTAATGGCAACAGTTCCTAAGTCCACCAATCAAGGATGATGGGAATCCTTTTCCTTTTCCTTCTTTTGGAAATATTGGTGCTCCTTATATGGAAACGTTGTCCCTTCTTGGATTTACCATTGGTTTTTCGAGTTTGGTTTTTTTCGACCCTTATGGTTCTTAATGTCAAAACTGCTTCCCAACCAACTTCTCCTCCACGTGAACAATATAAACCTCAAGTTGATCCTAAAACTGACCCTTTTCCTTCTTCTCCTATTTTTTCTTCTTCGTCTTCTTCCTCTTCACCTGGATAAGAATAAGAAGAAAAGGAAGATTAAGAAGAATAAAAATAAGCAAGGGGACAACCAAGCAACCATTGCTATGAATGCAATTAGTATGGAGGAACCTTCCAATCAACCCCACAGAGTTAAATTCCCTTGCATGCTTTGCAAGGGTGATCACCTTCTTAGAGATTGTCTTGGTATTCCCAAGGTATTAGAAGTGTGGTCTGCAGACTCACATTAGCCTCTGGAGATCATGTTGGTGATAAACCATCCACTAGTGATAGTAAGGCCCATGGGAAAAATGGTAAATTCAAGTTTCACTGTAAGCTATGTGAATGGAATCATACTATTCACCTTTGTCCTTATACGGATGAAGCCTCAAAAGTGTTGGAAAACCTTATAGCTTCACAACCTCTTCTTCTAGCTGGTTATCAGAATATTTCTCCCAATCCTCCGCTCGTTGACGAAGTGATTGATAAGAATCTGAGTCCAATCAATCCCACTTCCTCTGAACATGAATCCCATGAGTCCATTCCCGACCAACCATTAGTTGAGAAAATGGTTGACTTGATTCCACCTTCAATTGATTGTACCTTTCCCGTAGAGAGTGAACTTCATACCGCTCAAGTTCTTTTCATTTCTTCAGGTTCCAATGAACTGGGGGATAGTTCTCTCATTCCCATAGCACAAGGGGGAAATTCTATTATTCCCACGGCACCCCCCTCCAAGTAGCATGGCCACTTCCTTTGATTGGAGTTGACTGGAAAGATATCATCTTCCTCCTTACGTGCCCTTCCAGATCATAGTACAGGCTTATAATGTGGTTGTACCTAGCACAACATAGATGAAGGCACATCTATTAGCATTCTATCCTCAACTAATTTTCAATATTTAGGTTCTCCACAACTTGTGCCCATTACCTAGAATATGCTGGCTTTTAACAGAGAACTAGTCAACCATTAGGGATCCTTCCTAAGTTTCCTATTACTTTGGGAGGAAAGACTGTCTATATCGATGTGATGGTAGTCCAAGGCCCTTTGGATTTTAATTTACTCCTTGGGCATGACTATGTTTATGTCATGGGAGCTCTTGTCTCTTCACTCTTTCGTGTGATGTGTTTCCCGCGTGAAGGAAGAATCATGACTGTTGACGAGCTTTCGTTAGTTGGTCCTAATTTGAATCCCAATCAACCGACTTCCTTAAATGGTCCTTATATGAAAATGGTATCTTCCCTGCCACAAGTTAATTATGTGGCAACCTATCCCATTCACATACCTACTGATGAAGATGAGCCTTTCACTATCTACTCAACTTCTTTCAACCTAGATCCAGTAGGTGATATTGTGAACCATTTACTGGGAGCATTGGAGCCTGATCTTTCCATTGGATCCTTTGATATATATCCCTTCGAGAGAATTGTTCTCCCATCTGATTACAACCTCTTGGAAGCCATGGTCTTATGCAGGTCATGATCAAGGCACATGAGTAGAGTTCCTTTTTTGGTGTCAAGCTCGTTAAAAAATGAAACAATGTACCCAGAGAAAAGTTCCTTGTCTTGTGTCAAGATCATTAAAAAATGAAATAAGGTGTCTTGAGCATAGTTCTTTTCTTGTGTCAAACTCGTTAAAAAATGAAACATATCCCATTCTAATTTGAGTCTTTGATTAGATCTCGTAAATTCTCAGTCGAGTCTTTCACTTGATCTCGTAAATGAACCTTCATTTCATCCACCTGTTAGTAACCAGTAGTCTACTTAAATGAATGAAATGAATATTGGGGGGCATGTACCTTGAATTGAGTCATTATGTTGGGGTCATGCAAACTTATTTCAAACATAGTTTTTCTCTATTTCAAGCTCGTGTAAAAATGAAATCACTCTCAAGCATAGTTTTTCTCACGTTTCAAGCTTGTATAAAAATGAAACCATGTTCAAGTATCTCCAAGCATAGTTTCCCATGTTTCAATCTTTTATAAAAATGAAACCATTCCCACTTCATCTCTTGTAATTTCCATTTTTATCAGCCTATTTTTGCTAGATGAGCCTTGGCTTTCTCATTCCATCATCACCATCTTCTTGGTCGATCATACACTTTCACTTGGTTGTTTTACCCTTTCCTGGGGAACCACTACAACGAGTGGTCTTACTAGCTTTCCTATTGACCTCTACATGTTTTGAGCAGTTCCATCACGACGGGAACCAACTTCTACCCTTTTATACCACTCATTCCTCCAGGAGGAGGCCTCTTTCATCTCTTTTAGCTCTTTTCAGACTCCGAAAATATGTAAAGATTGTCGAGCACTTGTATTTTCGAACTTAAAGTAAATGAAAAGACGTCTACTTAGTATAAGTTTAACCCTTTTCTATACTGAAATAGACTACTCACGAAAAAAGAATAACTTAATCAAACATGGCTAAGAGGTTCTCTTGGGTATTATTTCATTCCTTTTCGGACCTAAGGGACTATCTACAAAAAGGAACATCTGGAGTTTTCTTTTTTGCCTCTTTTTTAAACTCTCTAAACATGAAAAAGATGTCGATTTATACATTCAATGGACTCGTAAAAACATCAAACAATGATGGAATAGTTGTTCATGATGGAACCGAACCACTTCTTCTCTGGGTTCGTTAAATATTCTCAGAGGGATTCATTTGAAGGATGAACTTAAAGATCAAGCATATGTTATCCTCCTCAAGCTTGTTAAAAAATAAAGAGGTACTGACCAATATGGTAGGGGAAATTGGGAAAACAAGGTATTTCATTTGTTAATGGTAGCGAGTCGGTCTTGAACACAACACTCTTCCACTTCATCTTCGTGGCTATTGGGTTGGGAAATCTACTTGTCTTTTGGTTTATCATACCGTTTCAAAGCCTCCATTTTTTGGTTTTGGGTCAATGTTTTGAACTCCATTCGGTGTTGCCACTATGTTCAAGAAAATCCATTCAATTAATGTTTGTTACAATACTCTTAAGCCTTCATTCCATGTTTGCATTTCTTGATCTAGTTTCGTATTGGCATCATTCTAATAATTTTGTCTTAAATCATCATATCTGTTTCGTTTAGTTGATGGGGGATACATCAAGGCCCTCCTACAACGGGTCACTTCTTGTTGACATCAGCTCATTATCCAAGAAGTTGACTTAGAAACACCCCTTGGTACCTTGGTGCTTGCATACATCAATGGCAAGTTTCCTTACTCTCTGCGACAGGTTTACATCATTGGCATTCAAACGAAATATTTTGTGTGGTGTTTGACATCAACTCATTTATTTGCACCACACATATTGTACTACAGTACTTTGAGAGCCATTAACATCATCGGTGGTTTCTCTCGTGTCCGTTAACGACTTACATCATTGGCCGGTAATCAACTTGTGTCTACCATGTTCGACCTTAGCTGATTTATTCACATGGTTAGACTCGTACATTGGTTGGTTGTGTGAACGAGATAGAAGACCCTAGATCTAGTTTCATCCATCCGGGCTGAGATTTCAAGAGTAATACAAGATCACTATGTATGATGGCTATGATCATACACACTTTCATCCATTCACGGGTCCATTATTTGTCATATGTGAACATGTCTTTTGATCATTGTACATGTAATGTCAGCTTATTTGCTGAGTATGGGTATACCTCCCTCAACAAATATGTCATGATGTCAATGTATTGTCACAGATGATGATCTCGCAGGTTGTTCTTCATCCCGACTTGTCACAAGGTAAAGCACTTCAATCACCAACTATCATTTATGACTTTCCATTTTAGGGGACAATCTGTTATAGGCCATTTTGTCACAACTGGTTAATAGGCCTTCAAAATGGATCATTCACATCCTTTGAACACTTTTTCATCCTCTCTATACAAATCCCTAAGCATGACTCTTTCTAATCCCTGTTTTATGCATGAAAGTACCTTATTTCATTCATTTTAAGGACTAATGCACCCTGGCCTCTCATTGGCCAGCATTGACTACTAGGTTGCACTACTTTGCACATGCGCTGATCACCAACATGTTTCTCAGTGTTGGGGGTGTGTTGATTCTAGAAATTCGGGAAAACAAAAAAGAATCCCGAAGCTTCATCTTCCAGAAGCTTCCAAGAATTTTTATAACTATTTACCTTGGATAAAAGTCTTGAATCCTATCCTATCGTAC
This sequence comes from Pinus tabuliformis, assembly GCA_031772625.1. Taxonomy (NCBI): domain Eukaryota; kingdom Viridiplantae; phylum Streptophyta; class Pinopsida; order Pinales; family Pinaceae; genus Pinus; species Pinus tabuliformis. The sequence goes on along the minus strand of CM062812.1, from coordinate 221,181,222 downwards.
CTTGGAGTTTTCATTCCTTATCCCTTGAGCTCATCCTCCCATCAAGAGTGGATCTCAAGCCCAGATTGGTAAAATGATAAGAATTCATGAACTACCTCCTTCACCTATATATTTACTACCATTCATAGGCAAAGGGTTGTCTTTTGGAGCGTGATTCTACCCTTATGTTGTTAATGTGAGAGATATCTTTCCATGCATTAGGGTGATTATAGATGCAATTTGTGACAAGGAAAGGATAAGTCAACTTGGAGGATCTGTTCTACAATATTAACACCTATTTTTGGTTGTAACTCACTCCATTTATATTAATACAAAGAGTTCTTTGTTTTCCTATATATTATGTTATGGTTTCATGTATTCCAATACCATGTTGATCTATTTAATAAAGTGATTAGATGATGCTACATAGATCTCGTAGATTGTTGGTTTGTGTTGTTTGATTGTGCAACTTCTAATTATAACAATTAGAGCTAGGATTTGAGCATACAATCCAAGGAAGGAACGAAGCATATGACATATTCCAGGTAGGCTTCATCCCATTATCTATTTACTTTAAGGAAAACATTAGTTTCATTGCCTTTTTGTTGTTCTATGTCAGTCCACCAGGCCTAGGGAAGATACTTCTGTCTGCAGTCGTAGATTCCGCATAACACTAATGACGTTTATATGTGCTAGATGTATATACAATTAGATGATGTTAGTGAATTTAAATGTGCATTTTAGATTATGTTTATGTTTTTTAGATGGTTATCATGATGATGTTTATTTTTATGAAATGATATATATTTATCATAGATTATATATTGGTGAACTTATATCAAAATTTTATATATGAAATTACATGCAAAAAGACTTAATTTAAATAAAAATTGCAAAGATATTTTTATAAATTACAAAGTTTAATATGGGTGAAACTATAATTGCAAAATTACTATAGATAGTCCATACATATTCATTCTAGCTAAATTCCTTTTCAAAACACAATTACATATGAATAAATGTTATTTTCCATTGTACTATTTACTCTTTTTTAATAGACTCTTCTACCCTAAAAATTGTTATTATAAAAAAATTATGCTCTTCAATCATAAGCATTCTATTGGTCCTAAAATTTTATGGATGCAAATCTTCCTATATTTGTTGTTTTTGTCATTATTTCGTAAGTTGTTTGCTATCAAAATTTTAAGTTACTTCATTAATTGTGGTTTTAGTCAACATTGGGGGATTATTTAAATATTTCCAAAAGCATTGATAAAAGCATGTAAACTAACAAATAGTTAAATTGAAAACCAAATTATCACAAAATCCAAATTAAGCTTATCACAAACTTAGAATTAAACAAATATGTTAAATTTTTATTTTTTAAATTATAAATTACACAATTGGAAATACTTAGTTTTAAGTGTAAAAACGTTTCCACTGGAAAACAAATATGTAAAAACATTTTTGAATCTTACCAATTATATAAAATGCCAAGAAGAGAGATAGAAAACAATATTATTAGTGAAATAAAGAAAATAAAAACATACAATAATAGTATAAATGATGATTTAGCACAAGTAGATATCACTCTCCGTTGTCATCAGCTTAATTATCTTCCTCGTTTGGCATGATAACACTATCGTTCTCAAAAATATGTTTTGATATAGGGTCGTGTCTTAATACGAACCACCAATCCCTATCCAACAGATCTGGGTTAAAAAACACATGGTTGCAATGTTTGGGGAAAACATAAGGCTCCCTAGCTTCATGCCACCATTCTAGAGTTGATAGATATCAACCCACTATTGCGATCTTCCTTTACATTATTTCGATCAAAGGTGTCCCACCACTTGCACCTAAAAATAACACATTGGAACAAAGAGAAGTCCGCTTCAGTGATCTCTTGTATCTTTCCGATGCAACATAACGTCCCTTATAAATTTTGATCGCGGTGGCTAACACGACTAAATTGGTCGAAATCGAGTTCCACTCCACAGTCTTGTATAATGCATCCCTCATCGACATCTTGCATGCAAAAATGATGTCCATATGCCCACATAGATGGGAACAAATGCACCTATAAAAAAAGTGAAAAAATCATAGTGTCATGTGTCTAATAACCCGAACATAATTAAAATATAAAATATAGATGTTACAATTCAAAGGTGCATTACGAACTTAAAAATGTATAGAAACGGATTATTATCGAGTTGCTGCACCCAATCCCTATGTTTAATGCATCTTATTCAACACGTGGGTAGCGACCAGATGCACCGTGTTTCTTTCTAACTTGGTTAGCAACCCAACTGTTGGGGCATATCATTGGCATATTTTCTTGTAAATGATCAAGATAAGGCACACTTCTATCATTCAACCATTTGAATTCTTTTTGTCATTGTCACATTTCCTCCTCTTATGTTCCTACAATGCGACCCACGGTTGTGTTGCTTCCAAATTGTAAAGAATGAATTTGTTGATGGCTTCAATTTATGAATTTGCTGATGAAATCAAACCGACATATATAGTATGTATGAGATAAAAATCTACATTATGAAGTTTAGTGTGAATAGTTATTGTGTAGAAATTTGACAAATTCTAAGTCACTTACTCTTTATCACACACATTTTTCCATTTGTTTCAAGAAACTCCCCTTGTCTTTTGTCTTGATCCCTTTCTTCGTCCCAATTAATTGCCCTTGTTGTGTTGTCGATCTACTTGATGTACACACTGGCATAATAGAAATACTTATACAATATGTACCCCTCTGCCATGGAGCCCTCGGGTTTTGCCCTTTGTCGAACAAAACCTTTCAATTTTTTCTTGTACCTCTCTGAGAAGAACATCTAACGACAAGAAACCACCCCAATTAATCCAACCTCATCTACTAGGTGAATTAGAAGATGAACTTGCAAGTCCACGAAACTCATCGACAATTCCTTCTCAAACATACAAACAATCCCAACTATCTCTTGATGCCATCATGGAATGCTAGCCATCTGAATCTCCTTTGATGTGATCCAATGTATAAATGCAGATAATTTGAATATGGCACATCGTAGGTCTTGGGGGAAATCATGGTTCAAACACCCACGCATGAGCAAAGGATAATGACACTTCAAAGTAAACACATACAACAAATAATTATATTTTATCACACGACTTAAAAATAATAACAATTAATAAAATCACATTTTTGACATACATACTCTTAGAAGGTTCAAATGGTCATGCGATTTCAACCCCAACAAATGGTCTTCCATAGTGAAGCAACGCCATAGTGAATATCCATATAAAGGAGGCATCATCACACCCATTATAACTTCTTTTGCCAAAGAAAGATCACCTTCCTTTAAAATCCATGGGATATCACCTTCTTTGAAAGACCAAGAGGGACAAACCTCTCCTCTACTTTCTTGTCTTGGCTAATGTTTCTTTTTATTTTTTGAAGAAATAAGAGCTCTCCTAACATACAATGTGTCAATTTATTTTGATGATAGGTGCCTCCATCAAGAATAAGAAACATTTTTAAATATATGCATGGGATCTAGTAAGTGGGAAATCTTAAGATGCTCCCAATATGGGAGCTCATAAAAGACAAATTTCCTTTTCACCCCAATGGGAAATTTCTCAACATAGGTGTCAAAGAATTTTGGATCATCGAACATAGGATCCCTATTTGAAGTGAACATTTATGTAATCTCCTTCTCCTAATCTCTCTCATATGCTCTAAGCCATTCAGTTGGAGTCAGTATTGTAGCCCTTTGGGTTCTCTTTGGTTTACCATTAAAAGGGGATGTTGCTCTTCTGTAAGGGTTTTCTTCTAAGAGGAATACGCTAGAGAAGTCATACAATGGATTTTGTAGGTGGTTGGCCTGCCTAGCCTTCAAACAAGGTCCACAACATTTACATCCACGATACCCTTTTTTTACAAGACCTGCATAATTATTGTATACAGGGCATGTTAGAGATTATGAAGATTAGAACAATTGAAACTAATTAAATTAATATACGAAACAATACTGTTACGTATATAAACAAATCAATAACACATGTAATGTACCAAAGCTAACTCCTAAGCCTAGATAATCATGTGTGGTGTAAGCACATATGCCATACAATGTAAAACTCCTCTCTGTTGTGATGGGTCTTGATACATCGTAGACATGTATCCCTTCTCATAATTCCTTTAATTCATCTACCAATGGTTGTAAGTAGACATCCATATTCTTCACTTGTTTTCTACTAGGGACTATGAGAGCCAACATAAGATGCTCATTCTTCAAGGACAACCATGGGGGTGTATTGCTATTGATCACTACATGCCAAATATAATAGTTGGTATTTTGGAGGGAATATGGGTTGACACTGTCCATGGTTATGCCGAGTAGTAGACTTTGTACTTCATCCTTGATTTTTTCAAGCCATTTATCCTCTATATGCTTCATGGCTATTAAATCTATTAGGATTCACATAACTTCCGACTCACTTCTGTGTGACGCATGCCATCCCTGCAACATAGCTAATTCTTTGCAACGAAAGAGCCTTTGAATCCTTGGGACTATAGGCATGTGCCTCAATATCTTATGAGGAGGACTAAGTGATTTACCCTTTTTTTATGGTACCTGTCATGCCCACATTTTAGACATATCTCTTTGCCTGCATATTCTCCTATGTATAGAATACAATCATTCACACATGCATGATATGATATGTACTAAACACCAAACATTTTCAAAAAATGCTTTGCCTCTTCGTAGCTATCGGGCAAGACAAAATCTGTCAGAAGCACCTTATCTTTAAATAACCTGTGTTTTTGGGCAATATAAATGTAAATGTCAATATTTAACTTTCATAAAACTGATTTTTTTTAATGTTGATTGTGTGACAAGACTTCTCAAAATATAAGGGACTTGATCATGGTAAATTACCTCGATATTATCGCGAAATATGCATTCGACATGCCAAACTTTGCTTTCAAGTTGTACAGTAACATCATTGTCCCCATCTAGGTAGACTTTGACTGGTTGCCATGTCCAAAGAGAGGGGTGGTAGAAGCAGATTTCAGGCTTTCGAAAAAGGCATTAGTAATATGAGCATCATCTGCTAACTCATCATTTTGGAATGCATCTAATAACATTGTCTCCCTGACATTCGTATCCCATAAGTAATCATCCACACCAAACTATGTTTGATTGTCTTCATTGCCAACTTCTGAGGAAGAGCTACTGTTGTTTGGTCATTCCTAATTGATGAATCTGGATGTAGTGGGAATTGAATAGGTGGTTGATTCAACCATTCTTGGTATGCTTCCTCTCTGAGTTTTGCTCTTAATGTAACCTTCTCTCGATTTGACATTGTAGTGGGGTGCATCGAAAGATGGTAGGTGGGTCGCTCATCATCACTAAAATCCTATTTAAAAAAAATATTAAACATTAGTACATCAATGATATTAGTAAGAACAATGCAATTGGTTTGTTGAAATTACATTATACCAAACAAATATTACCATCGTTGACCCAAGATTGCGATTGGAAGATGGCATGTTATAGTTGGCAGCATAAAGTGGTTGTTCATTTTCATCTACCAACTGCTTGCGATATGCTGCTCTTGATAAGAGCTTCCAACGTTTTTAAACTGGTGGAATATTTTTTTCATCTAAACTCGATTATGAATCAGAATCCTGCAAACTTGGATACATTTTTATTCAAGTTGACATGGATAAATTTTTTTTCAATTAGATAATCAAAATATAAATAAAATATGAACTTATTGGAGATGGAAAGGGAGAACTCTGTGAAGGACTTTGAGTAATATGGAACGAGCTGGAATTTGAAGAATTGGCCATTTCATATTATGAGATTTTCTCCCTATATTTGAGCAAAATCAACAATAATTTTTTGTGTACATACCTAAAATTAATTTCGAGAACCATATAACCACAATTTGAATTTCAATATAGTTTTCAAACCATTTTTCAAGAATAAGGCGACTTTAAGCGAAAAATGTATACTATGAATTATTGTAACTCATGTGGATGCATCCTAAAGGATAATTTGAGATGAATATGTCATTTTATGTGAAAATAAAAATTCAGATAACTTTTAAAACATATCGGTGCTCTTGTAAAACTAACCGCACTGATGCATTTAAATAATAACCACATCAATGTGTTAAAATAATAATCGCACGAGTTTCTAGGATTTCAAAACTAAAAAAGGAATTCTATCATATCAACACGTTAAAAAATTTTAGCGCATTGATAAGTTATCTTAATTAGTGTGTGTTACTATCCAATGCATCGGTTCTTTTTACGATGAAACACATCGATGTTCCAAAAAATTGGATTAAAAAAGATGTGATTTTAATTGTTTCAAATTGAAAAATGAGTGGTAATTTATCTTCCGAAATCTAATTTCATAAAGTCTTATAAATAGTAAGAAACTATTCACTATTCCATTACTTTTCCCAAAATTTCAAGGGAGATATCTGCGAGAGGCATACTAGGAGCACTATGGAGCAGCAAAATACTTTGGAACAATAGAACTATTCAGAATATTAGAATTTGAAAGGTATGGTGTGATTCACTCAAAATTTTGCATAGTAAATTTTTCTAATTTTTCTATTGATGTTTTTTTTTTTTTTTTTTTTTTTTTTTAATGTAGTGAGTACTTGATATATTAACTTTGCGCCTGGTCGTAACAAAATACACGGGAGGATCACATTTGAATTTTCCCTTGGGCTTCTATTTTTCCATTTCCATCCTGATTTGCAGAGCCTACATATTCATGAACATTACAAAAAATTACAAGTGACATAATACTTTTATTTAGCCTACTAGTATATATTCAACGAAATTGAGACTACAAAATTTCACAGAGGAGACCAGACATTTCAAGGTGAAGTTAGCCGATAGGGCCAGTCGGGCAACTTAGATCAATGCCTAAATTTTGGACTTCATATGTGTTGCCCTATTCTTCCTAAGGAGATCTCGTCTTTGACATCAACATTTGTATGTCTTCGATCATGGTACACAACGCATCAACCTCATCCTTAAGTTTATTGACTTGCCTACTTTTAGCATCAATATTCTTTGAATTTTCATATGCCACCACCCTTTGACGATACATTAGGTCTTTCAACCAATTCCTTCGCACACTGCAAGCACAAAGATAAAGTCGGGGGGTGAGCTCTGATGACGACCCAGGGCATGGCACGATGCCTCCTTCCCTGACACCCAGCCAGAGTGAGGGCGTCTTCTTCCCCAAGAACTTGTATCCATATTCTATAAGGCAAGACAAGGTTGAGAAGTAGTGTGCCAATATATTCCTTCTTGAGATATCCTACCTTGAGCTAGCTTGTGCAAACTGGAGAACTGCCAAAAAGGGAGGGCGCAATCCCAGTCCCAAGGAGAGACTGAAATTTTGCACCTGAGATAAGCAACAAAACTCTCTTCACTAGACAAATTGAACCCAAATCAATCTGGGATGAAAATCACAAGTAAGATGAGAGAGGATAGAGAACCCATTTGATATTTATAACTGTGGCCCTGCAAAATCCAGCCCAAGCCACCAAGATCCCAATACGGCCTCATCATTACCCTGTGTGGAGAGAGAGCGGCCATTATTTGCAAATGAAAGTTCAAGTAGTTGGGTTGTCTCGTCTAGGCCATGGTAATTAAATGCTACACAGAGGGAGGGAGGTCTCGGTTGGAAACCAGCTTCGCGCTCTTGCAATGAACCTTGAACATTGAAGTCGACGTGAGAAGTCTCATGCTTAAATACAAACTCAACCCTAATGTAATCACGTGGAGGGGATAGAGGAGGTCGTGTGACAGAGGAGAGTGGAGAGGTGTCATCACACAGACGTATGGGGAATGATGGAGAATAATCAAGCAGCTGATGAATGGGGAGTGATGGGGGATGATAGGGGCGACTAGCACATCTTGTTATACCATGTATGAGAAAAAGAGTAAAGTGGGGTACAAGGGGGGGGAACATAAGGGGGTTAGGGTATAGGGAATGAACTAAAGACCCCATTGATTTCCAATGTTCCTTCCAATAAATGACAAGATTTATTAGCCATCATATATGCTTATGTATTAAGGTTTCAAAGGATGTGCTAAGATTGATAGGTTTCAAAGAAGGAAAGGATGCTTTAAGCACGAAGAAGAGTTTGGCTTAGGTGGTTGTCCTGGGCAAGGGAGGAGTTTCTGAGGTGTCTAATAATGAGATAGGAGTCACCCAGGATTGTGATGCTTTTAACTTCCCTCTTCTTGGCTAGAAGGAGCCCCATATACAAGTTGTAAACTCTGCTTGATTGTTGGTTTTGATGCCTAGTCCCCATGCATACTTGTTCACAATGACTCCATCGGGATTAAAGAGAATCCCCCCACCCTACCATCCCTAATTTTTCTATGATTTTACTAATAAAAAAATTTACAATTTCTGTTAGATTTGCTTTTACTAATTTTTTTTTTTACAATTCCTGTTTCTATTTAGATTTAATTAAAATTCAGAAGAAAAAAAAATCAATACTTACCTTAAACCCTTGCTTCTTCTTGCTTATGTGACTGCAAAATTTCACCTTAGGGTTTAACTCCTACCACTTCACATTTAGGGCTTTTCGTTTTAGGAATTTTAGATTTAATGGGGTTGTGTTACTCTATATAAGGTGTTTGACATGTAAAACAAGGGGACCACTTATTGAATTAGATCCAACCCTTGTCGGCCCTGTCTATTTTTTTTTATAATACAAATTCTATTTATCCAACCCAGTGCTTTTGTTGTTACACATCACACCGTCAATAATTTAAAGTTATTTAAAAATAATAATTTCCATTGTCAGTGCTCAACAATTAAATGCCCCAGTGTGTTTATGCACATAACCGCACTAGTTACCACCCCTCTTTTTGGCTGAAAATCATGTGATTTATTTATACCAGCATAGATCCATCTTAAGCACAAATCTAACATGAACTAAGAGGGATAAAATTTCTTGAGGTGCAAACTTATTTTAGAGTGAAAAAAAACAATGTGTATTCACATAAGTTGATATTCACATAAGTTAGTTAACATATATCTTCAAATGATTTATTTAAATAACATGTTAAAATATTTTTGAAAAGTATAAGGTTTAAACATCTTACTCACATATTACTTCTAATTACTTTACACGAAATTATATTAAGTCATATGGAAAACTAATTAAAGATGCATATCATATTCCTTTTTCTTTTTTATTATAATCGACATTGCTTTTCTATTTAGAGAATATTTTAATTTTATTTAAAGAGGGACACATGCCAACTCTAGGTTGAGGACGAACATACTTACACATCGCCTTCACACTGGGTTATAGAATGAGCCTATCGACTCAAAAATATATTTAATGGCTTATGTATTGAATGGTACATGTTGTATATTGATAAAAAAATGTCTGAGAAGTTGTCAAGTAAAAAAAAATACTGATCGACACAATGATAACACATCCAAAAAAACAAAAAAAGACAAGTTCTTTGTAAATGCTTTACAAAATTAATATGTTTGAACTATATGTAAGTTTAACTAATATGTACTGGTTAGTGTGTCATGGAAAGCCACAAAATGAGGAAACTGAATAAGATTCTTTCTAATGTAAGTGTAGAAAAGCGTAAAAGCCTGATAAAAAAATAGCAGAAGGATGAATGAAGTGAATGAAAAAATACTATTCAATATGAGTGTTTTTTGTTTGAATTTTCAATAATAATATACTTAATAATATTAGATAACATGTTTCAAACAATCGATTAAGTCAAATATGTTTAATGTTCCACAGGGACCAAAAGCGAAGGAAAAGAATGTTGTTCTAAAAAACACAAAATTATAGAACATGTAAATGACAATGAAATGGTCCTTAGCTCATCTGGAGTGGTGTTGGAGGTTAATGAAAGGGGAAAAAACTTTTACAAAACTATGAGGGATATAGGTATGGACATATATATGTACTTTCCACTTACAATACATAAATCAATTCAATGATTTTAAGAACCAAGTTATATTTAAGCTATAAGAAGTGATTCTAGAGCAATGGTCAATCAGACTTGCGAGACTTGCAATAACAAAACATACAACAACAAAAAGCAACCATTCAAAAAGTAATATTCCTAATTAAAACACTTTTTTAGGAGTATATGTATATATTACTACAAAGCATGCATTTATTAATTTCAATTTTGTTATATTCTTTTTTCATATATCAATAAAAAAATAGTTTATTGCTTCTTTTTTTAGGAAGATTATGAAAATCCCAAAGGATCAATGAGCTGATATATAAAATATGCCATTAGGAATGTCCAAAAAAGTGTACAAGGAGATGGTCAAAGAAATGGACATAATTGCATCATAGGAGGAGCCATCTCAACAACAACATGCTTCAAATGTATGTAATCATTATTTTTATCTCTTAGGTACATTTAAAAAAATAATTTAGATTTAAATATTAATTTTCAAGTATTTCTCGCAGAAAAGAAAGCAAAATAGAACTCATTCAACACATAAAACAAGGCGACAAGGAAGAAAAGGGTTGATATCAAAGTTTGTGAGTAATTATTAATATTTCCTTATAACAACTTAAGGTTTAATTTTTGTTTATTTTAAGTTATTTTATAGCAACCATCCTTGAATGTCTTCAAATAGGTGCTAACATACAAAAAACAGTGATTGAAAGAATTGACTGACATTGGGTTAAATATGGGTGGTGAGTATATGTTGGCATATCCAAAATTAATTGTAGAATTTGTAACGATCCATGTTGTTTTACTTCTTTGAGTTTATAATTATTAGAACAAAAAAATCCTTTATATTAAATCTATAATTTATTATGGGTTATAAAACTTGCAGGAAACAAAGTATGGAACTATGCCAATACAAGAGTTGTTGAAACAAGGCATGCGATTTGGTTTTGAAGAAATGTGTAAAATTCAAGACTCAATTTTTGTTATGCAACATTTCTTTTCGATTTCATTGATGTATATTATTTATTTCAATTTATGTTATTCTCACCAATGTAGATATACTCATTACACTTTATTTTTATGTTTGTAGATGGAACTTGAAGAAGATGAAAATAATCGATGCAATCAACAAAACATTTGTCCAAATAACCCAAGTCATGGAAGTTGCTTGACCACTGACAACAGTTCCAACGAAGAATGCTAATATATGTAGATATCAATGCTAGTTGTTATATTTTTTGAAATAATTGTCTATGAAAATCAAACATTTTGTTTAATGTAATGGACATAGTGTCCCAATTGAAAGACAGTGGGTTGCCAATAACTATCCCATTCTGTATGACAAAGAGCCTATTATTCATATATAATAAAATGCATTTTAATTTATTCTATTGCGTTGTCCAATGTCGTCATGAAATGTTACACCATTGATTAAATATTATAATGAAGAGATGCAAAATTTGATGACATAACAAATTAATCCAAACATCATATACAAATGAATTAATCAAAATTTAATTATATGAACACTGGTATAAGATATATGTCGAGTTTTCGATGAATAATTGATTTAAAAAATCACAATAATTGCACTGTCATAGGTCGATGTTTCTAAAAAAGAGAAAATGGGTACTGGGACAATGTATATTAATATGCACCTCTCAGAATAAAAGTTTGTCAACAATTATATTTACAGTTATAAAAAATGATATCCTAGTGTTTTTATTAAAATAAAGACACACCAGGAAGATATACATTTCATGCACCAGTGTAATTCTCCTTTAATGCGTCGGTGCTTTGTTTCCTTTAACGCATCGATGCTTTGTTACCTTTAACACACCGATGTGTTAGATTACATAAAAGCACTGGTACTGCAATATCTTTTTTGCTTGCCCCGATACCTTTTGTGAAAAGTACAACTGGGTCTTTTGCAAAGACATAAGCACCCGGGCATTATACTTTTGAAGCACCGTGTTATTTATACAACTCATCAACACGAGTGCATTGTTACACATAACTACTTGGTGCATTGGAGAAGATAAAATCACCGGGGTTGCAATATTTTTTTGTCTGCCCCAGTACCCTTCCTAAAAAGTACTACCCAAGGTGTTTTTGGAAGACATAGGCACCGGGGCGGTGTAATTTTTAGGCACCAGCGTTGTTTGCATTCAACACCCCGGTGCATGGTATCATAGATTGTACGAGTCTGTGCTTTTTTATTATTAAAGCACTGGCCCTTTTATAGAATTAATGCACCGGTGCTCCAAACATTTGTTTCTAGTCCCTGTGCTTTTATTTGAATTTACAACATCGATGCTTTTATATTAGTAGTGCATTAGTGTGATGTTTCCAGTAAGCCAACCGCTAAGAAAAGTCTGCTAAAACCTTTGAACACCCATATATTTTTAGTTGTGATGAAGTTCTGTTATCAACTCCACTAAAACATCTGCTACCACAAACATATCTTGTAGCAAAGGTTTTTTTGACAAATTTTTATCAATTTTGTAACACTAAAAACCTTCATTATAACCTTCGATAGAAGATCTTTTCCTTGTAGTGAATGTGCAGTCAAATATATACAATGGGGTGACTCTTCATTTCATTTTCCAAGGGTCCTTTTTGTTGACGAGTGAAGTTTTCTATGCTCCCACTGACAACACCCTCAAATATCATAGGGCTAAGTGAGATAATGGGAACATAGCCCGATTGCTTAGAGCCCTTGGTATTCTATTTGTCTATGTACAAATGTATGAAAATGCATGCATGAAGAAGGTTAAATATGTACACCAAAAAGAAATAACTTGTAACGATATATGGTACAATATAAACACTCAACAACTTAAACAAAATTATAGAAAAGATGTTGTAAAAAGAACTGAATTAATAAATTTATAGGCAAATTTATGATGGTATATCGTTAGCCACAAGACCACACGTGTAGATAATAGGATGGCACAATATAATCAATGGCTTGATTGATATGTGCCAAAACTCTGTTCATTAATTTCAGAAAATTAACATAACAATTTCAGAAATGTATGCCAAGTGAAGAAACAATCAAGCACTGATTTTTTATTATTGAAAATATATATGAGTATAACCAAATTTTATTGCGGATCTCTATGAAAATCTAGACTAAAATCTATTTTAGAAGCCTAAGATGTTATAGACACATACATAGGCAACTAAGTGCAAAAATAAGTAAAATAAAGTTATTAACTAAGGCTTGTACCCCTTCCGATAAGATTATATCAACAAAATATTTTGCAAAAAGTGCACCTATTAGCGCTGATAAAAAATATCAGACCTTCTAACAATACAAAAATTACAAGGAAGTTGAATCTACTTAAAAATATCATTCAAAAAATGATGTGCTTACTTCCTCCTTGTCACTCTTTGAATGATTCTATTGTCAACCAAAACAAGTAAGTTCTTTGTACTCAAGAAAATAATACATAAGGGAAATGACAAGTTTTATATCTCAAGCATACCTCTCCTCACTCTTTTTTTCCAACTTCCCTTCAATACCCTCTAGCTAATTTTGTATCTTCCTTGGACATTTGGGGAGGATAATGTTTTGTAATTAATGTTCTTTTCATTAAATTAAACTCCCTTTTTTTCTCTTAGTTTCGGGAGAGGGTCACTTAGAAGGATTGTAAAATAATTTTATTCACATTTAGTAGGTGGGGTCCCCAAAAATGTTCATTACTATCAAATACCAAAGTGTAACCTTGTGACTTCCATGAATAAAACATGCATATAAATATGACATCATAAAGTATTATCACCCATCAAGCATCCCATAAATCACCATGCACATAAAACATCATATATCATCTCATAAATAACAATGTAAGCCAATCCTTGTGCCTTCCATGAGATATCATGTCATCATAAATGTTGTATAATCAAATAAAAGTGTTTTCCAAAATATAAACATATGTTGAAAATTGAAAATGTGTCCAAACCGAAGTCAAACAGAAGCATGTAAACCATGAAAGCTCCAAGTGCATGTATGAGTCGTCAATGTGCTTCTTCCCAACACTCCTACTTTCCCCTTGTATCTCTAGTTGCATGTCGTGAAAGGAAATACCTCTCTTCCCTTCCTCATCTACCCCTGAAGTGCTAGTATGTGAATGGGAAGAAGTAACGTTTGTAGGGGAATGCATAGGTATAGAAGACAAATGTAGTTTCCCTATCAGAACATGAGGAGGGGAGTTGAGCAGTCGATGTGCATGGGAATACATGACATGTGACAATGCTGAGGGAACCTTGAGTGTAACTATCAATGGACAAACAGAATGATGAGATGTAGAAGGCCATTGAGCAGAGCTAGAAGATAGTTTGGTTGGGTTGGGCTCCCAAACGTCATGATGTACAAGTTGTTGCTGAGGTAGGCATGGCTTGGGGATTTCCATAATGCTCGGATGAGGTGGTGATGAGTTTTGAGAAGCATGGTGGGTAGGTGGAGGAGGGATTCGAAGATATAAGTGCCATGTTCGTGTCAATTAATTAAGCTCCTCTGAATCAACATCAAAATGAATGCAGAACCTGTTTCTCTTATTCCTATTTTCCCTCCATGGAGAACTTGTTTCCCTGAGCTCCTCTGCTAAAGAAGCTCATATTATGTTGTAAAGAGAGGAAATGTGTTATGATACAACATATCTCAATGCACAAGATAACCAACCAGTCAAGTAATGGTTTGCATAAATCAAATCCTCATTCAACTACTTGGGTGCTTAGACACGCACATGGGGGATAAATCAATTAAATGAGGGATAGGGAACTTGTACATTCAAAGAGAGATCAGTTTGTTGTCAATAACATATGTCAGAAATATGAGGGGATTGAACTTTGTGTATACATTTGCAACAAAACAAATCAACAAGGAAGTATGTCTTTACATGGGCATAAAAAAAGTTTGAGCTTGCAACAATAATTGCACAAAAAATGATGTACATGAAAGGAAGTATGGTCTATAATGTACGATTGTGGCAAAAATGTATTTTTCTTTTTATAATTATCGCATTCAATGGTGAGAAAGGAAAAAAGCATGCAGTGAAATCATATGAAATAATTGGGCCAAAACATTGTTGGTACCATCCTATGACCTCCTTTTTCCTCCTAAAACATATCATTTGCCTACTCCTTTTCATCATATATCTCTTAGATTCCTTGAAAATTGATTAGTTAATAGTCCTATAGTTATTAAAATGCATTCAAATTGATTTAGGAGTTTCATGTTAAAGAATTAGAAGTTTTTGGTAAAATGGTTACAGGAAGTTCCAACATCCTGTAATTAGCTCATTGTTTGACATGTGGCACAACAGCTGGGCTAGAGCGAAAGGTATGGATAAAAAGTAGAATGTTCAAGCATGGACGAATACCTATCCTACAGCAGAATCGACCCTCCTACATGCGCGGTCAACACAAGTCAAAGCATGGCACACTGGCGACAAAGGTAGCAACAACAGAGCATTCTAAAATTGATTTTGTTTTTGTTCCTTTTTGAAATCAGTTTAGGATGGAAACATTTTAAAATCTCGATGTAGTAAAAGCGGCAACAGCCATATCATGTATGTACATTCGTTTTTGAAATGTGTTGTAAAAAGACATATGTAAATACAGTTCGGTGTAATGAACGATGGTTAATCGTTGTATCATTTTGAAACAGTCTTTTGAACTTAATATCAAGAATCCAGTTACAGTCACGACCCTTGTCTTGTTGCATTGATTTGATAACCGGTTGAACACGTATACCTCTGGAACGCGGACGGGCCCTGCGTTAAACTGGTATACTGTCCTTTTCGTTTTATTCGCACTTAGGGTATTATATGGTTTGCACAGTAGTTAAGATTGGTTTCCGATTTCAATAGTTCATATTGGTTGTTGATTTCAATCGAATGCACATGGTTTGTGTTTGTGATAATACTTGAACAGTCATCACTGAGATCGTGAAGCGCGTCCTGTAAGGGATTCGATCCCTGTGTTGTCTTTTAAAGCAATGTCATGAACTTCGTTTTCATTTCAAAATCTGTTTATGATCTCTGTATATTTTTATCTTGTAGGAATATTAGTGAATGCTGGGTATTTGCTAAACAAGGGTTTTGTGTATAATGTCTCTGTAAGGAGATTGAAATCTTGGTTTGCAGTGATACACAATGTTTAATTTCAGTGTTTAATTTGGCGAATGAATTTAATGACCGTATTGTAATCAGGTATATTAGCAGAGTGAACTGAGTGTTTGGATGATAGGTAACATACCCCAATCTTCCGTAAAGAAGTTCTGTGACCTCCATCATAACCACTTAGCTAATAATCCTTTATGTCTATATACTTTAGACGCATGCCTCTAAGCTTACGCATCCTGGTCGATAATAAATATGGTTTAGTCTAGTACCCTAGATAGAACACTACAAACATTATAAATACTATTTTTGCCTATGAACATTTTGTGATTCATAAATTGTTTGACATATTTTTTCCCCTTGGAAAAATCGTAATTTTCATTAGTAAAGGAAATTACATATTGTAGATGCCAAAATCATATGTTGTATGTGAGGCAGAGTGCTTATCAAGTAAGAGATTATCAAAAATAGTGTAGTGCACTCCACGCAGGGAGGTGCTGTACTTCAGTAATTGTTCAAATTATAGTTTAACAAAAAAAACTCTATGCAGAGAGTAGTGTATGACTGTCATTTGTGTATATCTAATAATTTAAAAGAGCAATAATATTATTTACATAAGCAAAAATAAATAGGCTCTGGCTAAGCCAGTTTAGTCTGTAATGTCCATGAAAGGTTGATGGTAATATTGGTAGTGTGCACCATTCCTCCACTCCTGGATCAACCATGTACCGAGAGGCCTGAACGCAGCTTCCTTGGATAGTAAATCGGCAGATGAGTTGTGTTCCTTGTATATATGACGACAGAAAAATGAATCAAAATGTGTGATGAGTCGATGAGTCTCGTCCAAAATAGGTCTTAGACTATAAAAAGAATAGTTAGAAGATTTATTTATCCAGTTGCAAACAATTTTTGAGTCCCCAAACATTTGGAGATTCTTGCAATGTTTTTCCAAAGCATATTGAATGAGGTATTTGGTTGTAATCAGTTCAGCAAAATTTTTTGTGCCCCTCCCCAGGCCCATTTGGATATGGAAATGATGGGATTCATAAAGGTACAGGATGGCTCTGCCCCCGCAGCCATCTTCCTATGATGAACCGTCGAAGTATGCCCATGGTTGAGAGTGATTGATGTATTTAGGGATATTTGTTTGACATATACAACACGAGAGAGATGATAATGCAACTAATTTAACATGTTCTTGTATTGAAGTAGAATGAAACCGAAGAACATGCATGTATAACATATGGTGAAAAAAAGTTTTAGGTATATAGTAGTTGTAAGTTTAGGAAGCCTTATTGCCTAAGACATTTTAAACATATATGACAACTAAGATTGGACATTATTTCCAATTTGCATCTACAATAACGTCGTGACCTGGAAACAACTTCTTTGGACGTTAGAGATACATATATGTATGGAAAGAAAGGTTTGTAGTACAAGTAATTCCATAGAGGAATGTGAATTAATATTGTGATGAAAATTAGCCCATAAATGTGTATTTGACAAGTTGAAATGCTTACCCAAAAACATAGTTGAACTTGATTAGATGATAGGCAAATGCAACAATAAAGATCTTTCATTGTCCAAAGCTTCTTGAGTGTGTGAGAGGATATGTTGTAATAGCATAATGTAGTATGAAAATGGTAAGATGGAAGGAGAATGAATATGGTTGGACTAAGCCAACATATTACAATATGAGAGCCACAACATAGTCAAACTTTAAGGGAAAAAGAACTTATATCATTCCTGACCACTAAACAATGATAGATGGTTGGTGAAGAGTCCCCAAGGGATCTCGTGGAAGCATTGTAAGCATGAAACAAGTTGATTCACATGTCAAAAATATAATTTTTACTTGGATCTCTAGACCATTGAACTAATATGGTCCCAAAAAAAAACTCAAGCATGAAGTAGATATGTGACTATTACACAGGGAATGATGGGACCAAAAGGACTTTGTAATGTCACAACAAAAATTCACATTATTGTGAAAATAGCCTATGGTACCATGGAACAATATTTACAATGGAATTGTAAATATGATGTCGAGCAAATAAAATTACGGTGGAGCGCTTTGATATATTGCAGGGCATGGTGAAATTGGCCCAAAAAAATTAGATATCTCTGTGTAAGGAAATGAGAATGGCACAATAATATTCTTGTTGTGTAGTGTTTGAGTTTTTCCAGAGCCAAGACTCACTTGTTAGGTATTGTCAGGATATATTTCACTTTATCAAACAATTTCAACATTTCATGTCACGAGGATGGGAAGAGGGAGTCCCATCGCCTAGTGAGACGATTTTACCCAATTATACAATGATTTTAACAAAGGAAGAAATAAACCAAGTTAGATAATGAAGTCCAACAATGCATGTAGGGTGGGTAGGTGAACAATTACTTGAAGTGGAGTGTGTATATATTCTGCTAGCAAGCTATAGAGCTTTAGGAACTGTATGACGACATTGAAGGTTGTATTCTTCCCTTGTATGTAACATAAACTAATATGAGAATACGAATAGGGTACCTTTCCTTGCTCAACATATTTGCATGTACAGAAGAACACAACACCGGGAAAAACAAAATGGGGAAATAATGATGGAAAAAAAGGATTAACCCATAATAGTAGCTAGACAAAGTCATACAAAGACATCACCCAACTAGTAAGCCATGCAAGTGAGTTTTTTTTTTAAATTGAATCAGTTTCTCTACATACATGTGCCAAGGAGCGATTTTATGCTACTAATGGAGTCTCGAGAAAATTACTAGAAATTTCCCCTAGTTACTCATGGTGCAAATCTTGTTAGAATTAGGGTTCAAATGAAAAACCAAAGCTCAATTCACAAATTGAACTTCAAGGATAACATAATGAGTAGTGGTAAGTTGGTGGCTAGCCTTCATGACCAACTAAGTACCACTATATGGGTTGGAATTTCAAGGCATGCCTTGGGATAAGGTGCATTAAATGCATATCATATTAACAACAAACTACCTTACCATTAAACCTTCGCAGATTAGTTGAATGGAATGCTAAATAGTTGGTAAACGATATTAATCGAATAATATGCCACACACTATACAATAGAATTTTATTATTTTAACCACGATTTACATTGTATCACATTGCACATCAGAACACTCACCATTGATGTATTATTTTTATAACAATGAATGGTATATAATATACACAAACATTTCTTGAGTACTATATAGACCTTTGCAAATCACTGCCCCAAGGATTAACCACTTGGAAATCAATAACTTTCATGTCTTCAAAATAGTTGTCATCCAAAAATTTGTTATATGGTGTTATTGTCGTGTGAGGCCCATTAGTATTTTGTTCAATGTTTCTCCCAACAAAGATGAACCAAAGCATATGAGGTTAATACACAAGTTTGACAGGACTTTTACATAGATGTGATTAGTAAGTAGCTATTTCACTTTTAGAATCAACTGGTAAGTAATTTGAAATGGTGAACCATTGATTATGATGATAAATAAATTTGTCTTATCATGCTGAACATAAACAATCATGTTCACATAACAATAATGCGCAACATGAAATGTCAAAGATGTTGTTAAGTTATGGTATGTTCTATGCTTATAACAGTTTACTTCTTTTTCTTATTATATTCCACCAATTAGCAATCACATGTACATAAAGTAAAGTGTAGATAGAACATTAAACGATCGACAGAAAACAAGCCAAGACAAGAGACACAAGATGTGGCGGCTAGCCAGGGACAAACCCCACAATGTGTGGGGAAACCCTTTGATCAAATCTTCTTTTATCTTCAATAATTCAACAGAGAGAAATAGTACAATAAATCTGATTCATATCAGCAGTAGCAAACCCTAGATCAACAGCATCAGCATTAGCGGCTTCATTATCAAACTAGGGCAGACGATATCTCACAAACCGACCGTCGGATTGACTTCATTCCACCACCAAAAGTTTCGGCTTCCAGAGGAGGTTCAGATGAACCTACAGCGCAGTTCAGATGAGGAGATCTTCTAGGCCACACAGGTCAATCTTCACTTCTGCAGTTGCAGCTTCAGTTTCATCAGTTTCCGGCTTCAAACTAGGGCAGTCGATATCTTGCAAACGTTCATCGGATTGACTTCATTCCACCACCAAAAGTTGCGGCTTTCAGAGGAGGTTCAGATGAACCTACAACGCAGTTCGAAAGAGGAGATCTTCTAGGCCACGCAAGTCAATCTTTACTTCTGCAGTTGCAACTTCAAATTCAACAACTTCCGGCTTCACATGTGTGAGAAAAAGACCCATTTCAGCGCAGTAGAGAAGAGACTCATTTCTGCGTAGTAGAGAAAGATAGAGATGTGATGAGATGAGTGAGTCCAAATGAGGAAAAGTCCTCTTATATTTATACACAACGTTGGTGGGTGAATAGATGCGACTGTTGGGCTTCTGAGCCTACATGAGTTGTAGGTCGGCTTGATAATAATTCCATAATCAAAATAAATTCATATCTCCATGAATACTTATCGAAATCGGATGATATTTATATCAATCCTACACCTCTCGACGAGAGGAATCTAATAAAAATATTATCAACCATGAATAAGATGACCCACATGAAGTTTTTCCCTGGTTTCCAATTTTAACAGATGTTGAGCATGAAAAAAACCATGAAAGTAGATATTTAAGCATTCATATTCAATTAAATTTATCCAAGTACATTGTTATCATTGCATCTTATATCATCAGGGAAATCATGAATCAATATGTGTGAAAGCATTCATAACCATGAAGGAACAACTAAGAGATATCAAATCCTTATTCCTCCAAGGGATCCTACATACTAAATTTATTTTTTATATTATTATTATTATTGTATCCTTGGGATGAGGAATCAAGGGCAATCTTACCGCAAAATTTGTGGGGGTGGCTCGTCAATAAAAAATGAGTCAACACCTCCATCTTTTCATTCTCCTACTTTTATTTATTTGCAATTTTATTTACATGATAAAAATTTTGTCGGATTATGTCCAACATAACCTCCTTAAGATGAAGGGGTGTTTGTGAGCCCAAGCGTCATTAGCTCCAACTTTTCTCTTCAAATCCCTTTGGTGAAGATGTACACATTTTTTTCATTTGAGGAATAATGTCTTAAATGAAAGGTCATGGCCTCTACATGGTATCAAATCAAATGATATTTTGTGTTGATGTGTTTGGTTCAATCATGAAATATGGGATTCTTTGCTAACGTGATTGCAAAAGTATTGTCAATTAGAATAAGAGTACAATTCACTTGTTTCTCTTGCAAATATTTAAGAATTTTCCGAGTCACACAATCTCATTTATTGCTTCTTCAACTACCACATATTCGGGTTTTGTCGTGGGATCTATTGGGACTAATTGTTTGCACGACCTCCAAGAGATAGCTTCTGATATAAGATTCATGAGATAGCCTAAAGTCGATACTCCATTTTCTTTGTCTCCATCAAATTATGAATCAAAATATCTAATCAAGCTAAAGTCATCCATCTATGAATATTTGATTCCAAAGTATTGAGCTTCATTCGAGTACTTCATAACTCTTTTTACAGTAGGCCAATGACCTTCACAAGGCTTTTACATAAATTTGGAAAGAATCCAAGCAACAAGTTAAATATATAGTTTGGTAGTGGTGAGGTAGATAAGATTTCCCACGAGCTCTTTTTACTTAGTTGCATCCTCAAATTCACTCCCTTCTTTTTATGTGAGCTTTAAATTAGGTTCCATAAAAGTAGATAAAGGATTGCATTCAACCATGCCAAACCCTTTTAACAATTATCCATTATAATTCTTTTGGGAGATGACTATATACTTTGGATGTTGAGCCACTTCAATGCCCAAGTAGTAGTGCAAATTTCCTATTTTTTTCATCTCAAAGCCATTCTTCAACTCTTTCTTAATGGATGCAATATAATTTTCATTATTCCTTGTTATCAAAAAATCCTCTACATACACTATAGGATATATAATAGTTTTTCCAACTTTCTTAACAAACAAAGTAGCATCATCAAGAATAAAGTGTTTGAAGTTCAATTTAAGAATATGTTCATGTAACTTTTCATATCAGGCTCACTGCGATTGTTTTAGGCCATACAAGGATTCGATGAGTTTACATAGTTTCCATTCTTATCCCTTCACAAAATGACATTCTATTTGAGACATGACGACATTATCTTTCAAGTCTCCATTCAAGAAAACAATCTTCACATCCATTTGATGAACTTGCCATCCATTCTGAGCTACCAAGGAAAAGAGAGTCCAAATGATGGCCCATTTTGTTGCAAGGGCAAAAGTCTCCTCATAATCAACACCCCATTTCTATGCAAATCCTTTTTCGACAAACCTTGCTTTGTGCTCGTCAATTGATCCATCTGATTTGTACTTATTATTGTAGACCCATTTGCAATGAATTGATTTGGCTTCGAATGGAGGCTCCACCAACTTCCATGTTCCATTCTTCATTAGAGCATCATGATCCTCGTGCATTGCTTCTTTCCATTCACCATGAAAAGTGACTTTTTTTTTTTTTTTAAATAAGTTGGTTGAAAGTTAGTAGCTATTCATTTCACAATCATATGAAATGTCCATATTGTTTGTATCAAATAAATTAGAATTATCTACATCACCTCCATCTTCTTTGGTGGAACCTCTGGTTCCTATCTTTTTGACCTCATTAGGGTGAACACTTTCAAGTGTTTTGATGAGCCATTTTGGGGGACCTTTATGAGATGGTACACATTTCTCCATTTATTGAGATGGAGATACATCAAGATTCAACCTTTCAATCCTCTCAATCATATCATTCAAAGGGTATTCCTAATATGATGAAGTGGTTGGACTTTCATGGGGGGGAGATGGTGCTTCAGAAGGAGATTCTAGAGATAGGGACCCCGCCTTCAAGATATGAAATCTCATTATCAAACTCACTATATCTCTTTAGATGAGTGAATCTCTTCAAATGATCTAGTTGTAGCTCAACAATGTTGTTAATCTTGGAAGATTCAAGAAAAAATACATCTCTAGAAATAATACACTTCTTGTTTACCTCATCGCAAAGATAATATGCCTTGGTGGTATATGAATATGCTAAGAACATGTAATTCCAACTCATTGCATCAAGTTTGGTTCTTTATTCCTCGAGAATCAAGGCATAATAGGTGGAACCAAGGACTCTGAGATGTCTCGTTGTAGGAATGTGGCCATACCACTTCACAAAAAGTCTTATATTTGAGAGCATGAGATGGATATATATTTTTCACATAAATTGCACATAGAACCACTACAACCCAAAACATCAACTTTACATTTTTGAAAAACACCATGGAACAAACCATATTCAAGATAGTTTTATTCATTCATTAAACAACACGATTTTGTTGAGGATTGCATAGAATTGTAGTTTGATGTTGACTTTGATCTTGGTGAAGATAATTTTGAATTTCATTATACATATATTCTCTTCCAATATTAGTATGAAGAGAGTCGATATGTGATTGTCATTCATTTTGAATCCATACATGAAATTTTTTGAAAGTTTCAAAAGCTTAAGATTTACTCTTCAACAAGTACACTCAACGCATTATGGTGTAATCATCAATAAAAGTTTGCCACATATTTAGTGCCATTAGTAGAAGGAACATGTATGCAACCACACAAATCATAATGTATCAGTCCAAGTTTTTACATGCTTTGGAGGTGGAATCATTAAAGAGTTGTTTTCTATGCTTTCCAAGAATACAAGCATCAAATTGCTTCACTTTCCTAGGAATGGTAGACAAACCAGAAACACCATTCCTTTTCAACAAACAAATGCTATCATAATTAATATGGCCAAATATACTATGAATTATAAGACTAAATGGAAATGTACCTTCATCATGATGAGAGATGTATGTAGAATTTTGCATATGAGAAGATGTCCCTTTTACCTTAAAAAATATTTCATCCTCCACTCCCAACTGTGATAACCATGTTGTCATATGCCTTCCTTATTTTTACTTTCCCATCAAATATATGAATAAGGTGGATTTATTAGTGAATGTGCACAAGGGACAACTAATTTCTTCACAGCTCTTGAAGGTAGAGCACATCATGCAAAAGAAAAATCATGAACTCAAGCAATTTAAACCTAATGGTGCCAAGTCTTAAGGGTTTGACACTTGATTTATCTACAAAATACATTGTTCCATCTACATTGTTATTGAAGTGTCTCTGGAAGTCCATGTGGCATGTTTCATCTGTGTGAGTATACATGCGTCTCTCTAAGAAGAAAATGAAGTGTGAAACACATATTTAGTTACTCTAATATTGCAATGGACAACAATATAATGAGCAAATTCAAGTGCTTCACCTTTGGTTGGATCTAGTGTTTTACACCTATCTTCTTTCTAATTTTGTTTCTAATCTTCTCGTAGGGTATTCTACATGTTGATGCACCATGTCCATCTTTGCAACAATGCATGCAATGAAGATCATATCTTTCTCCTTAATGGTGCTCACCCCTACCTCTGAAATTATTTCTTCCACATCCTCTTTTCTCGCCACTTCCTCTAGGGGAATCATGTGGTTGATTCTTCCCTTTCTAAGCAAGGCACACTATTTCTTCAAAGGGTTGAGTTGTTGTCTTCCTCTTCCCAAAATATTTCTGTCATTCTACAATTTTCTCCACCAAATATTCAAATGTAATGGACTTGAGTTGGTCACTAGCTTTCAAGGATTCAAGATAGTAAGAGTATGTAGGGTAGAGGGCCTTCATGAAGGTTGTGAGAGGAATGACTATCTTCACTCAAGTGACATCTATGTCATGCATGATGGTTATGATCTTAGAAGCTAGAGCTAAGGGATCATCATCTTCAACTCAAGATTGAAAAGTTTGACCATTAATTGTACAAGTTCCAATTTAGAGTGTGAGCCATATAGATCTTTTAACTTATTTCATGCACCATAAGAATTCGTAGCAAAAACAATATGACGACTCACCTCTTTGATTGGAGACACAATAAATAGAGCATTGGCTTTATTGTCCTTGTACTTCCATATGGATAGCTCCTTACCTAATGAAGGTTTGGTAGGTGCACTATCCTCTTCTCATTTTCTAGTGGTAGCTTCTCTTTTACAAATGTCATTCCAAAAATATTTAAAGATGAGGGTGCGCTTGATCTTTTTAGATCACTCTTGGTAGTTATTCTTGCTATTCAACACCATGTTGGCAATGGAGATTAGGGAATGTAACTTCAAAAAGAGCTTTGTCAAGCAATAATAATAATAATAATCTCTAATGAATGTTAGGATACAATCATATAGAGAATCAATTTCTAATGCTACAAAACACACCAAGCTCATAAGCTTTGCATTAAAAGCATCTTAACATTTATTACCTGTGTAGGGACACAAGGCCGAAAATTGTATCCACCACCATAACCATAATCCAAAGCCCCCTTATCCTAGGTTTCTATTTGTTGATAGACGTGCTTCATCCATTTAATTCACTCCCAAGTAGTCAACAATATATTCAATCTCCATGGGCTACAAATATGAAAAATTCACAAATCCAAAGCCATGTGGGTAATGAGTTTCTTGGTCCAACATAACCCAAGCTTCCAAGATTTTTTGAAAAAAATTAAAGTGCTTCTCTCTATCATGCTAGGCAAAACCTATTAGGCACTTGGAAGGCACCCATAACCAAAACCTTAAGGGCCTTTTATTCAATCTCGGTGTTCATAAATTTGGGTGGATTTCATGACATGGGTGCACTCACATTGTAGATCAAGACTTCAATGAAGCCAAGGGAATGAACGCCTTCAAAAAATTCCTTAACACTTTTGGTATTAAACAGTCAATTCTAATTGAAAAGACCCATGCCTTCTCATCCCATGCAATCTCGTTAGCGAAGCGTGATAACTTATCCCTCATGGATGAAGTGTTAGGTTATTGATCACCCAAATTTGATAACTAGTGCTTCTTAAGTTCTCTGCCTAATGTATCCCAAGAAAACCCTATGTAGCAATCCATCCAAAAATCTCTAACGGTATTCTAGGTATTACACAATAGTTTGATTGGGGATGAAACAAATGTTTACTGAAATTCAAAACAAGGAAATGGAAATCATGATGCTACTTGGTTGGGAGATTTTCCTTAAGGTTAATGGCTGAATATGTGCTGGCAATAACGAACACGATGTGATTGGGCAGTAGGTGAAGTAAGAGGGTTGCAGATAAGAATGTGCACAAAGGAAGTTTAATGCTGAGAGAGAGAATATGGAAAAGAGTCCATAGAGGATGATCAAAGGAGCATTTCTATGCATAGGAAGAGATGGTAGGAATGAAAAACTAAGAGAGATAACATGTATATGCTCTGACAAATACATAGAAAGGAAGGGATGGGAAAGAATTGGCAGAGCGATTGGCCAAAATGGTATAAAGGAGTTACACTAAACTAACAAGACCAATGCTTCAATGCCTAGCTTTGATACTAATGTCAAGCCAGGATGGATAAATCCCCAATGATATTTCATTGATGTGCGATCAAAAATATATAATGGGGCGACCCTTCATTTCATTTTCCAAGGGTCCCTTCATCTTTGCATTCTTATACTTTTATTCATTTACACTTTTATTTACATGACAAAAATCCTTAAGGATTATGTCCATCATACATGCCATATTAATCCTAAGTTTTCCCATGTGTTCACTTTACTTTGTTTCTTTCATCACCATGTACCTTATTAAAAATCTAGAAACCTCAACTACTAATCATTGAATGCATATGTGGTTAGTGGGAAATTACACCTTCCATAATCATGGAAACATAGGGTTGACGCCCTTCATGATGGGAATTCTGAAAGGAGTGGTTAAACATAGATTTGCTTTCATTTTCATGGAAAATTGTTCCTCATGTCGAGGGTTGAATGAGGTCCCTTGGGGGTGATTTTTTTATTGATTCATTTATAATCGTACCACTCACTTGTGTGGCTGATTATTGGGGCAAATTGTTTATACATTGTTCACTATCATGAGGGGTTGGCTCTGGTCAAGAGTGACCATATTTTCATTCACTAGTAGAGCAATGTGCTCACATGCTCAATATGTCATTGGCTTTGGGTCAACTCTGCTCATGGGTGAATAGCTAAGTGCACATCCATGTTTGGAGACAAATTGTTGAGAATGGCAATCATTCTAGTTGAGATGACTTATTAAGGCATATGTCATTCTAGGTGGATTATGACACTCACATGCAAAGTAGTGAAGAATAAAATATAAAGGGGCTATGAGAGCCTTTGAATAAGAGTGAGCAATTAGGAAAGCGAGCCCTATAAAAGAAAAGATAAATGGAAAAAAAGGAAGTGAACTATGAGATTAGAAGAAAAGAGAGAAATAGAGGGAGTTTTGGCTTGGAAACCAAGAAGGATGCCACATTGTGTCTTGGAACAATCATGAAACAAGCCAAACATGCTACCATGATGTGTGATGGGACATCCATAAAGGAAACTATTAAAAATCTTGAGAAGAGTTAAGAACCAAGAGACGTGTAATGGAGATTAATAGACATCATCTTAGACCTTTATATGCACACATGAATAGTCCTATTTGGAGGATACTTCTAAGCACTTGTTGAGTAGAGAAATAAGGCCTACTTATGTTCTGTAAGGTAGGTAAGGTAGGTGCCATAAGAGTTTTTATGTCTAAAATAAACTGAATAATGATGCATTTGGTTGAAAATATTCTCGTTTGAGATGGAGAGATTACCTTGTGAATATCCTTGTTTTCTCTAATGGTGTTATAGCTCCACTAGGGGAAACATGTTGTAGAGAGATTTAAGTGCAACAATGACTACAATTGGGTGTCAAATCACTTTGCTTCTGTCAATTTGTTGGGATACAATATTCAAATAGACAAGTTTCTCATACATGTTTTTAAAATGCTTATATATATAATATACTTTAAATAATCATATGGAAATTTTGTATTTCTTGTGTATTTCAAGAAGTAATCCACTAAACTAATTATGTGTAAATCTTTCCATATTTCTTATATATTTCAAGAAGTAGTCTTGGTTAAAGAAATATGTGGAAATATTTATGTATTTCTTATGTATGTCAAGAAACAATTATGGTTAAAGAATCAAATGGAGATATTTTTGTGCTTGTAATTTTGATCAAATGGTCATATTGATACCTTCCCATATTTCCAATGATTTGGTTTATATATGCTAGAAAGGGTTCATCTCTATGACTACATATTGCAAAAAAATGTTGTGAAATGAGGTGTTGGCACAAATTAAGTCATATACTCTATCTTTGGCTTCCTTTCTAAACAAGGTTACTTGAAATATTGTGGGCCTATGCTCATAACAATTATATTAAACCCAATCTAAGTTGATATATGTCTCTCATGTACTTTCAAAGTTGACTTTGTTGCGTCGAAAAAATGAATAATATGAATATGTCGATAAATATTGGGTCATGGAAAGAAAGAGAACATTACACTAGTATGGTTCCTAGTAGTAGAATCTTAATTAATTGTTGAACATCTTGCTACAAATGTTGATTGCCTTTTATTGCTTATAAACTATTAATAACAAGTTGGCCAAAGTAATGCTTGATTTTGGATTTCATGAACAATGAAAGGAAATGAAGAAGTTTGTTTAGAGTTATTCAAACTTATGCTTCTTAAAGAAAATCTACATCTTTGGAGAAGAAGT
Organism: Pinus tabuliformis; assembly: GCA_031772625.1. NCBI lineage: Eukaryota > Viridiplantae > Streptophyta > Pinopsida > Pinales > Pinaceae > Pinus > Pinus tabuliformis. The sequence goes on along the minus strand of CM062812.1, from coordinate 221,152,406 downwards.
ACGCTTATTGAAAAACTACCTTAGACTTTGGTGGGTTTGTTTTCTCCCAAGATCTTGATGTAAATAAGTTCTAAGAGTGAAAAACAAAGAAGATATGGGGAAAGAATTATTATATCTTGTTTCTTATAATATTCAACCTGGATTTTGTCTTTGTTTGTATTACGGGCCTTGCTTATGATATTTGTTACAAATGATGCATCGCAAACATATCTATGATAATTGTAGTGTGTAGCTTGGAGAGCGCACAACAAGGAAACTTTAGTGAAATGCTTAACTTAGTTTGTTTGTTTTTTCATCCCAACAAAATGTATGCTCATGTGTCATGTCACAAAGAATGCTTTTTGGGTATGATATATCACATCACATAAAATACTCTTTTTGCATGAAAAAGGGTACATCATTTCACGCCAAATAATTTTTATATGTGATAAAAAGTGTTGCAATAAATAACTTTTTTGAAAGTTTATCCATTTGTGTCTGTTTGCACCATATTTTTTAGATGTGACAAATCCATTGTAGGAAAATAATTTCTATGCAAAACAATGAAATCGGTGCCTTCATGTCATTTTGCATTAAGAGACAAATCCTCGCAATACACTACAAGGACAAAAACGCCATTGCGATGTGATGAACAAGGAAGTTTTGTGACCTTATTAAATTGTTAGCATTTTTTGCTGCACATTTTTTCGATGCAACCAACTATTATTGGTTGTGAGCTCACATATGTACTCTTATCTACCTAGGTGTGATAGTTATTTCTTTGATAAAAGCCAGGCCTATTCCACTTCTATGTACAAGGGACATCCTCTTTTATTGAATAACATTAAACACTTATACAAATCTATTTCGTTCAATGGAGTCTTAGCTCTTTTATGATCTAGGTTAGACCTAGATTTCTACATGGAATCAGAGTGGCATTTCCTACCCTATGCTATAACATACAACTCCATTCACTCCACTACCTAGATTTGATGTTAAAGATCATGCCATGTTTTAGTTTGTTTTGATTTATACCTATAACATATTGTGTTGTAGATTGTGGTTCTGTTGCAAGTTGCAAATTGTACTCTCATAGTTTTTGGCTCTTGGTAGAGTTATCATATCTAATGGATGACTCTTTGTTTATTAATCACTCACTCATTTCTTAAGAGTAGCATGGCCATACAAGTTTGATTTAGCTAGATTAAGATTATGCATTTGTGGTTTTACTCATCACTCAACCACGATTCATCAACCTATATGTAGATTAAAAAAAAAATACTTTCATAATTTTTTAAGTCATCGCGTACTATACCATTACTAGCCTCTTGTGGCTCTTCTCAATACAAATTGTGATTCTTAGATCTACCACTATTTACTTGGCCCTATCTCTTAACTTACAAATTTATGGCAGATGCACTCCTATAGAAAATAATCTGACACGTATTGATCCAAACTCATCACTTTGGATTGACTCTTGGTGTAAATAATGGCCATTTCATCCTCTGCAATTTCATGTTGTTTAAGATCATAGCCTCCCCATCTAAAGCATGGCATTTCCACTCAAATTGTAGTTGTATACACTACAATTCAACCTAAAAAGGCTCAATTTGCGTTCATACATCTTGATTTGGTCCTTCATAGTTCGTTCTTGTTCGTACACTTTATTTAAGCTCTTTATGTTTGATTGCTAGATCATTTTGCAACTTGCATATGAGGGTGAAATTTGTACATTATGTTGACGAATATAGCTATGGTCGGTCTTCATAATCCCTGTATTTATAATAGTATGTAAAAACATGAAAGCAAATTAAATTTTAAATTAGAAGAAACAAAATTAAAAGATAGGAAATCAACAAAACCACTTAAAATTAAGATCTATCCTTGAATATAGCTTATACTCACGTAAAAAGCATATTTACCATCAGTTAGTACCCACCAAAATTTAAGCAAATATTTGCATAAAATACAAAATATGAACAAGATATAAATAAATATACTTACGAGGAGTTACTCCCCACCATTATTTATGTGATCTTCAACACTTTAACAAATATGAATAAAAATGTAAATGTGGAGACTTACTAGAATTTAATCTACAAAGAAACGTTATTTAATTTAAGAGACAAGATCATTTTAACAAATATGAATAAAAATGTAAATGTGGAGACTTACTAGAATTTAATTTACAAAGAAACGGTATTTAATTTAAGAGACATGTCTCTTAGGTATCTTGGGTATAAAATACACTTGAACTTTTTCATTTTATATATACACTTATCACACACATTATGATATCTACTTTCTTTTCATGGTTATTTTTTGAATTTTTGAAGTGTGATTGCTTCATGAAGATAAAAGACCTATAACATCATATATTCACAAGCAATTACTATAGTTCTAGAAATAAAGTACTTGTATAAATTGTACTGAAAAATCAACATATTCCCCCCTTTTTTGTTTGAATAAAAAGATCTTGCTATTGTGTTTAACCAATTAAACAAACATTAATTACATGTATGGGGTTTGTATTTTGGAGGTCCATGTCATAATTGTTTGTCACTATATCATATTTTTTGAGGTTATCAACAATATTTTTTGTCATAAATATTCAATGAAGGCTCCATTTGTTGCAAAGAACATTATGTTCTCTTTCCAATGGTTTGTTGCATTCCACATTTGACAACTTTTTGAGATTCTTACAGGCTGTATAAATTAAGAGAATTGATTCCTCACTTGTACATGGGTATCTATAATGTCCTTGTGTATTTAGACCCATATCAAGGATTCTTCTCCATGGTCACTTTTATTTTTAGGTACCTTTGTTTTTTCACCTTGAGTAGTGGATTTTGTGCCATTCATACAAATATTCTTAGTATGTCACCAAGCATTTATCTTTGTGACTAGCCTTGCTTTGCAAGACTTGGAGCTAGCCACATTAGAGTGTTTTTTTACGTGGTTGTTTAACATCACCATCATCATTGTTCAACTAAGACCTCCACACTTTTCCATCATTAGTGATATCCACTCCCTTCAACTATGTCCACCCAGTATAACATTGTGGGTGGTGTGCAATGCTTCTTCAAGTGATTATTTATGCTTCACCATCTTGTTCAACGTCAACTACTTTTTAAGGTTTACCTTTGCATCGAGCACTAATTCATATTTTAACTCAGCAATTGCAATGTTTAGCAATCCATTCACTCCAACGAGATGGATTGGCATCCATAAGCACACTCATTATGACGCTTTTGTTGATCATACATGAGTACTTGATCAATTTTTTTAAGTTGGAACTCATTTTAGAGGATCAATCTCTTTGCTTGAGAAAGATGAATTTTGTTGTTTGCATTTTTACATGGATCTTTGATGACACTAATAACTTGGGGTCACCCAGCCCTCTTTAGAGAATTTTCCATAATTCCTATTTAGGCCTTTTATTGTTTATAAGACTCATTGTTCTTTTGATGGTTGATGGTGGTTGCCTTTTTTTGAAGCCTTAATTCTAGTTCCTCACCAATACCAACTTTTCTAAAGAATTTATGTGGTGGTTGTCAATGTTTTCCTTTCTTGTGCCTCTACAATAGAACCTCTTCTACTTTAGAGTTCAACCAAAGTTCAATGATGTTGCTTAGCTATCCTCGTTAGAGTTTTGATCATGCTTCTTGATTGAAGCTTTCAACCTCCATAGATTTCCTACTCTTGCCATTGAATACATCATTGTGAGATCCTTAGTTTTAGCTATGATGCCCTTTCAAGACTAGCATCTCACTCTCTTTTGTAGAAGTTTTTTGTTTTTGTTTTTTTTTGTTTTTTTGTTTTCTTTTGTTTTGTTTTTTTTTGTGTTTTGTTTTGTTTTTGTTTGTTTGTTTTTTTTTTTTTTTCCTTCACTTGTGAAAGTATGTTTTGTATTTGGTTGTTGTTGATGGTTAGAAAGGACCTTGACCAATAACTACTCAGAATATCACCCCATCAAGGTCCCAATTAGACATATACTCATTTGGTGTTGGAAATATTCACTGCTATGCGGGCCTAGTTGCCTCTACAAAAGTTTTTGGATGTGGTGAAGTGTTAATCCAAAGGAAAAATACATGACTTGACACTAATATATGTAACCATATTAATTATATATTAATGTATTCTAACTAATATAATATAATATAATATATTCCTAGATAAGTAAGAGTACATAATGAATTCTTTCAGACACAAAAGGAAAAAATATTACAAGATTCAATAATCAGTTCACCAAATCAAATAACGAATGAGCTCAAATATAGTATCTTAACTATTTCAAAAAAATAGTTATCTGAAACAATATATGTACCATGAAACAATGTATCATGTACGTGATCACTCTCTGTTAGGATATCATTAAAAAACAAGAAAGGAATTTCAAGCTTTTATAATGTAACCTTTAACCGCACACTTACAGAAATGCACTGTGTAATATTGTTGGTTCACACAATCAATTTCCCAATAAAATATTGGCCTTCTTAAATTATTTCACTGATAAAAGTATACAACTAATATATTAAGTTTTTTAGACATAAAGTCTCCAATCCTTCCTTAAACCTTGACAAAAATATACAAGTTCTAATTCTGAATTGTCCAACTCATAGGTCTTCAAAATTATTTTAAGACCAATAAAAACATACAGGCTTGATTCAGTTTCCAATCCCTTACCTGTAGAAAGCGTCGATCTTTATACTAATATGATGTTTCTTCTCTCTTTTTTTTTAACAAGTTCGGATAGTTGTTATATTATCAAAAAAAGGTTTTGGAGCAAGCTCCTTTTACATTCCACTGTTCTAATATGATAGACTGAGCAGTAAGATAGGCACGCAGACCTTTCTCCTGTGCTTGGTATCAAAACTTCAGAAGTTTTTTTAGCTATTCTAGAGTACTGTTTAACATATTGACCAACTAAGAAAACAAATTTACATAGCATATTTCACAGAAATTTATGGTTTGTAAACTAGGAGAGCAAATTCTGTGGCCTTTTCCTTGTGTTTTGCATTTTGTTGCTCCTTAAGTTTGTTGTTCCTTGTGCTGTTGTTCGTTCTGCTTGTTGTTCCTTGCTGCTGTTCCATCGACCTGCTGTTCCTTTGGCCTGTTGTTCTTTCATCTGCTGTTCCTTATGTTGCTTTTCCTTCTGATTGTTGTTCCTTCTTCTGGTGTTTGTTCTGCTTGCTGTTCCTTCGGCTTGCTGTTCCTTCGGACTGTTGTTCCTTCGGTTGTTGTTCCATGTTTCTTCTCTTCGTTTTAATTCCTCAAATCTATTTTGCTATAACAATCTCAATAATTTACAAAATTGAAAAAATCCATAATTATTTCCCTATTAACAATATTTCTATAAGTCGTCCAAGAACATGAGTTATCTCCTTTTATTCTTTTCCTTTGTTCATGCTCTTGGTCTTCAAGATTATTTCCTTCAACCAAAAAATACGCAAAAATAAAATACACAAAGTTGTTTATTATAGATTCACTCGAAATTAAAAATAAATTAATCAACAATAATATACAATGATCTATTTGTTTCAATGATTTATCCCTTTTCAATTTAAAATTAAGCCTGATTCAATATCATTGAGGTCAAATCCAATTTCAATATGCCATAAAAGAAAATAATGGTTGTGTCAATAGTTTGTTAACTACCCAAAAACTTTTACACTTATGGTAATTTATATCACATTAGTTAGGTAAAATTAAAATATTCAATTTATAATGTTTTACTGACCCATGCTTGTTGTACCTTATGGTGCATAATGTGGCTCATTTGAAACTTAGTCGAATTTTAGTTTAACTCTTGTTAACAATTGGACTTTGATATATATGATAGCCTGAACACACATGATGATGTGTTAGTTTTAATATATGACTTGACTGATGATTTAATGGTTGATTTAATAGTTTAAACAAGATTAAATTATATTACATTCTTCTGTATATCTAGACATATGAGCAATCAAATGTTCTTGAGTGTTCCTCCTAGCTTGATCCTAGATATGGATGTAAACATAAGTGAAAACATATCTGACATTTGGGTATCGAAGACATAAAAGTGTCAAGCTCTATGGTTCTTCACATATCCGAATATATTTGAAAGTCAAAGTGGTCTAATATATGGGCATTTGGGCTTTCACAAATGCATTGCCACATAATGTGTACCAGATTCAGATGTTATTGTTCAAAACTGAGTGGACCCAACATTCGGGCTTTCGAGACATCAAGGAATTATGCGGATAAAACTTACTTTGGATTCTTGATGTGATACCATCATTGCCACATTAATGATCTAGCTCAACTTTAATGTTCACATGACTCAATAAAATAATGCCAAGAGGAATGACACATGATAAATGCCGCATCAATAATCAAACTTAGTGATTTGCTATGTTATCAACAAATGACAAAAAGCCATTTTTGAGAGAGAGAGAGAGAGAGAGAGAGAGAGAGAGAGCACATGACTCAATAAAATAATGCCAAGAGGAATGACACATAATCAAACTTATTGATTTGCTATGTCATCAAAATATGACAGAAATCCAGAGAGAGAGAGAGAGCACATGACTCAATAAAATTATGCCAAGAGGAATGACACATAATCAAACTTAGTGATTTGCTATGTCATTAATAAATGACAGAAAACATTTTTTTAGAGAGAGATAGGGAGAGAAAGAGAGAGAGCACATGACTCAATAAAATAATGCCAAGAGGAATGACACATAATCAAACTTAGACTCAATAAAATAATGCCAAGAGGAATGACACATAATCAAAATTAGTGATTTGCTATGTCATCAATAAATGACAGAAATCAATTTTTTAGAGAGAGAGAGAGAGCACATGGCTCAATAAAATAATGCCAAGAGGAATGACACATAATCAAACTTAGTGATTTTCTATGTCATCAATAAATGACAGAAAGCCATTTTTTAGAGAGAGAGAGAGAGAGAGAGCACATGACTCAATAAAATAATTCCAAGAGGAATGACACATGATAAATGCCGCATCAATAATCAAACTTAGTGATTTGCTGTGTCATCAACAAATGACAGAAAGCCATTTTTTAGAGAGAGAGAGAGACATAAATACAACTAGATCCAAATTTTAAGACCATATTTGGCATTCGAAAGAACTTTTGAAGTGATACAATTCTTCTAGATACATATCCAGATTAACCCTTATTTGGGTATCTAACATCTCACTTCATTAACTCACAAGTCTAAATTTCTCTTTGAGTACAATTTTTTCTTTCAAAGCTTTGTCATTCTACAAGAATAAAATAGACATAAAGTTGAACCCATATGGGTAAATTTCAAAGGATAAATCATTGGAACATATCAAAAAATTCATGAAAATTATAAAAAGAATCAAATCAAAATATTTACATGTTGTAGCTACTACAACGCACTCCAAAATTTTTCCTATATTCAAATTTTGGATCCTCCTAATGACTACGTGATATGTCGTTTCAAGTCATTAAAGTTGTTCCATGCTTGTTGTTTTAGTTTTCTAAGTGTTCAAGTTCCCTCCAAAAGAAGCCCAAAGTGTCGTCTTTTGTTAGAGGCAACTCCAACACACTCTCTTTCATTAGTCGATCCTATCTATCACAAGAACATGCACTAGACACACTCCCATGACCTAGTGCAATTTCTAATTTTAGTCGACACTTGTGTCATAAAGACTTGCACCCTAACTTTCGCACTTGGAGGTTAGTGTAGTTTTGTTGTCGTTTTAGTGTATGCATGTTATTTTCGGGAATTATGCATATTCTTGTCATAAGTTTAATTGTGTAGGTGTGTGTGATCATGTTCGAGACTTGTTTGTATGTTCTTTATCTCTCACTCTCTCTCGTTCCGTTAATCTCACACTTAGTCAATTTTGAGTTTTTTCTTTATCCTCATATCTTGCACCATATCATGAACATACTCACCCTTCAGCCCAAGTGATGAGTGCACAATACACTTCCAGGGCCTATACATCACTCTCTTGTAGCTTACACTTGTGCCCTGCGCCCATAAGAAAGCCTCCTTTCCCTCATGAGCGCAGAGCACATCTTCAAGCCACAGTTATAAACCTCTTGCTTCTTACTGATGCGCCATGTGCTAGGCTTGGGTAGCCTTACCTTCATGTGCACATAACATACTCCCATGGGATAATAAGTTCACCTTTGGCCCTTACAGATGCAACCCGTGCACAACTAAGAGACTCCTTCATAGGCATAAGACATTGTGCATCCTCAGTCCTCAAGTGCCTAGTTATTGTCCCCAGGACCTGCGCTTTGTGCCCAAGCTTGTCCCTCTATCCTTCCCTAGCACAATGTGCACTTATAGTGCCCGAACCTCCACCTCTTGCCTCCTGAATCTACACCCTACGCCCAAGAAATACTTTCTCTCAATTAGTGCATTGTCCCAACACAATTAGCATCTTGCATGAGCAAACAAAGTAGAATAGGTGATTTTGGGACTGATATTGTCTTGCTATGAGTGAGTTTCATTTTGAGGTGTTATTGAGCTAAATTCAATTAGTTTTTCATATTAACATGGCAGATGATGTTCAAGGGGTTCATTGGTAAGAGGTTTCAATAATACACTTGTGGAGATGAGACACAAAGAGACCATCATGCAAAAGATAAAGCAATTTTGAACTACAAAAGATAGATGGCAGCCTAGGATGACTTGGAAGGCTCTAATACTATATCCAGACCCTTTGGAGGGTGAAGATAAAGTACATTCCAAATCTATCATTAAGATTTGAAGACATAACAATAAAGAAAAGAACTTGGAATTGACACATTACAATGAAATCTCATGTCACAGTCGCCAAATTGTAGTTTCTCAAAATGTGAATACAAGAGTGTTTTTTTGTTCCATGTATTTTTGCCACAATTTTGGTGGAATGTAATTTTGTAATTTCCAAAATTAGAAAATGTAAAATGTGTGGAATCCCAAGGGTCACACATGGAATGTGAAGAGCCACAAGGAAGTGAAGAGTCATGTAAGAGATCAAAAGTCATATGGGAGTTGAAGAGTCATGAGGGAGGTCAAGAGTCACATAGCAGGTGAAAGGTCACCTCATTTGTTATAAATAAACCCTCATAGCTCAAGAAAAGGACTTGTAACCTTGGCTTCTCAAGCAAAGGAGAGAAGATCATTCTTTTGAGGAGCAAGTGGTGGCTTCATGTTCCACTATTGGGGCTAGTGATGCAACATTGTAATTGTGTATCTTGGCACTTTCACTTAATGTTTTGAAGCTCTCAGATTTGGGTGCACTTTCATGCATGTATTGTTAATGTTGTAAGACTATTCTTTCATGTTTGTGATGTACTTTTGTGATCATATGTATTAAATAAAATGAACTATTTAGATGGATTTGGTATACATCTTAATTTAATTGTGCGCTCATACTTGCTTTCATGATTGTTGTTACTTTATGAATTATTTTGCAGATTAATTAACAATTATTTCTATACATATGTGTGTGTGTATTTATTAAGATAGTACTATTACTTTTCTTTTAAAGGCTCACTTTTTCTTTCCTACCCATGAAAGTACTTTATACAGATTGCAATCTGCGTTTCACAAAGCTAACTTGCTTATCTCAAAACTATATGCATGCTCTCTTATGTTATTAATTGTAGCCAAGGAAAATCTTTACGATCATTGTAATGAAAGTCAGGCCTATTTCCTAGATGGGGCTCCTATCTAGTTGGGACTTCATATCGGGGAGACCCCATTGTTTTGGCAGACTTCCAATACTGTCACTAGTACAATTGAGTTAGAATCAAATTTAAAGAATTACAAATAATTAAAAATCATAATATAAGTAAAAATTGGGAAATGTCCCTATTATTCACGAATAATTCATTTTATAATGGGGGGTTGTTGTGCAGGCCACAATAGGTACCTAATAAGGCATCACTTCAAGACCCAATTTCTTCTTTGTTCTTTCTTTATGTTTCACTTAAGGGGGGTTGTTAGTGTGGTGTTTTCCAGTGTAGCCAATTATTATCGGTTGTAAGCTCATGTAGTTACTCTTATATGCCTGGGTGTGATAGCTATCCATTTTCTAAACATTGGGCCCCTTTCATTTCTATGTATATGAGACATCCTCTTATATTAAACATTGTAGAACAAACATACATATACGTTTTGTTCAATGGAGGCTCAACTCATATATGATCTAGGTTAGACCCAAATTTCTACAAAAAATATCACAAGGTATGATGTATTGCACAAAAATAATTTATAATGTCATACATTGCAAAGGTGTAAATTTTTCCTCAATGCGATAAACAAGGAGTTTATACACCAAAATGCTTTGTGGAGAGTTTGATGCACTATAAGTATAAACCTTGTGGTGATTTCATATCACGTGGATCAATTTTTTTTGGTGATGTGATATTGCGAGTAGGAATTTTTGAGCACGATCAAGAAATTAAATAATTTAGCATAGAGCAATATGTATCATGTAAAAGAGAAGATTAAAGCAATATCTCACAAAGATAATATATTTTTGGCAGTGCGATATGTAATTTCGAAAGACGAATATTGTGTCATATAGTGTGTATCACTCTAAAAAAAATGATTGTGATAGGTGGCCATGCTGCATCAACTAAGAAATGTCATACCACATCAAATAGGGGTTCCATCTAGGTATGTTGATGCCAAGGAAGAGAAAATGCTTAAGCAATTCGAAAGGCCATAACTTCTTGCTTTGGGATAATAATTAAGCAAGAAGATAGTCCTTGGAAAGCTATTGAGGAGCAAACAATAAACCTATCAATTCATAATTGGTATTGGAGTTGTATCTAAGAACATTGCATTAGTGGGCAATCAAATAAATATTTGAGAAGCCTACATCCTCAATTAGGCACACGGGGACTGGGTATGTGATTAAGTGGTATCACAATATTAATTGAGGTTAGATACGAGAAAATTTAAAACGTATCACTATACCAATAATGTATAAGGGGTTGTGTGCGTTGAAAAGGGGTATCAAAGCATTAATTATATTAGATGCAAATAAATTTGAATATCCCACTATCCCAATAATGTAGGGGTTCATATGTATTACATGACATGCCCACACAATGGGGTACATCTTATCACATTAGGGTTACTCGTTATTAGCTTTTGGGGTTGCTTTGAAAGTGTTTACCCCTTGCTTGGGGGTGCTTCATGTGATGTGGAATGCATGGTGTATTTCCTAACCTTGGTTGTACCATGATGGAATGGGCATTGGAGATATCTTAGTTATGCATTGTTATATCTTAAATTTATGCTTATGTAATGCACTTCATTAGAAGGCCGAAGAACTATGTGTCTTGGTAACATTCTTTGTGAAGTGTGCACATGGAGGGTTTGGTTGGTTGTTTGGGAGGGATGATCCATTTGTAAGAGGATATTTGAGCACATGCAAGGAGGGCATTGAGACCTAGATAGCATGCAAACACTTAGTTGCTTGCATGGAGGATTTTTCTTGACTTAAGGATGCTTGGGTTGAGGAATGTTCTTGTTGGAAAATTCAAAGTGGAAACTTATTATATCAATTTTCTTAACCTTAATACTTGATTGTGAAATTAGTTAGTCTTCTTGTGTGTCTTTATTTAGATATTTTCATCAAACAAATATCAGGAACAAAAATAATAACAATAAAGGACGCATAAATTAGGCTCTTAGCTAGGGAAAAACCCTTCCAAGGGAAAACCCAAAAAAATTATTCTCTTCTTATAGAATTTTCTTCAGATGAGACCACAAATACCCAAACCCTACACCAAGTCCTCCTCAAAGTAACAAGTCATCTCTTCCAGCAAGTCCTTCCTTGATCTTGCGCCATTTAGCTTCACACTGCAACTTCGACCTGCCAGCTTCAGTATTGCTACTTCGACCTACAACTTCATTATGTAATTTTGGCCTTGTAGTTGTTGCAGAAACCCTAGTCCAACTTCCTCTTGAGACCTTCCTTGAGCAAGACAACTTCTCCCAAGGTCAACGAGGTTAAGATAGAGTATTATTCCTTCTAGCAACAAGAGACAACATTTTTTCCTATTGCAAATCTGATATGCAATTTCGACTTCCTTTACAACAGAAAAAACCCTATACTTTCGCATGTGTGAGAGAGAGAGATAGCCCAAAAATAAGTCTTCCTCTTCCTCTATACCTTCAATCTTCTTGTCTTCTTGATTCCTAGCTATAGATCAAACTTTTCCCTGAGATCGAACTTCTTGGTGAATGAGTTCCAAATGAGGTCGAACTGCTCCTTTATATAGCCTTTCTAAGGGGTCTAATTCCCTCCTTTAGACCACTTGAAGCTACAAGGGTTGACTTATACTTTTGGAGTTTCCAGGACTTTCTAGACTCAAAAAATAATTCTTTTTCCAATTGCATTTTTCCCGTAAGGGTCTTATGATGTTGACTCCTTTTACTCATGATAATAAATCGTATGACCTAACAAACCTTAGAAGCATGAAGAAAATGCTTTTACCTAGAATACCATCAATAATGAGCATGAAACCCATGCTTTAGAAAAATAATTTTTTCTTTTCTTCTCTTGTTTGTTACATAAGATACATATTGAAATGAGCACAATAACAATTATGAATACCAAAACTAGTTACATTTCCAACATTCCCTCTTAACTAGGGAGGTATTCATAATTGTACAACCAATACAACATCATTCTCAAATTGAATATTTCTCATAAGAAGAGTCGGATTGATAATCCATACTGTAAGCATCATCATTATGACCAATATTGTCACTAAGGCATACTTTGACAAGCTCAATTTCATTCGAGAGAATTATGTTGGGAGGCTTTATGTGTGATACCACACTACCTCTACAAGGCACATACCCCATCCTAATGTTCACAAGGTATGTCCTTTTAGGACTATTATTATCTTGGATCTCCAATCCCGAGTCCTCAAAGAATATCAATCCTCTTCAACCTCTCTTCTTCTGGATGCTTGTCCTATCCTAAAGAATAAAATGCACATATGATGTCCAAAATAATTCCATCTCATTCAGAGAGGATATCCCTATTCCCTCTTTCCCAAGGAATAGATCCTTACTCCTATTTAAGGAGACTCCTTTTCTTTCTCTCAAAACCAAAGAAGATTCCAAACTCCCTTTATATTTGGGAAGTCAACACCACAAGCCCTATAACTTGTCTTTATAAGAGTATCAACTACTAGTTCTTCACAACTGCCTAACTCCCTCTTTCCTTCGCATCTCATTGTATCTAGCCTTCTTCCTTTCGAGGTATCATGGATCCATCTTCACTCTTCAATCTTTTGATAGGATCATTTTTCTGATCACTTTCATCTTCGACATCATGGATGAAGGTATTGCATTGAGCCTTTCCAAACTTCAATCTGATCATAGCTTCCTCATGAAAATGATCTCCTTTGACCCTCATGTTATCTTCTCGCACTTCTAACTTTCAATCCCAAGATGGAAACATTTTGAATTCATAGTTGCCAAGTACCATGTGTTGAGCTTCTCTCAACATTCTTCATACATTTCCATCCACATGGTTGAACTTGCCTCAATTGTCATCATGTATTCCTGCAACATTCTTCCAGGAAGCAAAATAATATGTTGACTAGATAACCAATAACAATTAAAAGTATACTTACCTCACCATGATGACATTTATCATCCAAGCATTAACATCCTTATGGTACATACCCACTTGAATCTTCCTTCATGCATCAAAGTACCCAAGGATCGAACTTGATTACCAAGTTACAACTTTTTCTTCTAGAGTTATACTACACGTTAATCATTATTTTACATATTCTAGAGAAATTATTAATCTTTTATACATCCTTAAGTAATTCAAATTATTCCTTTTAAACATCATACAATCATACTAAGCATGTTACAAGATTCTACACATGAATCTAACCAAGAGTCACTTCCAATGTGAATCATTATGCCTCTTTTTCCATCATCGAGCTATATCTCAAATAACGAGCCTGCATCCTGACCCATTGCATCCCTTCGTCCTTTTAACAATATTGTTTCCACATTACATGGAATGTATACTAAATTTGTCATAATTATTCTTCCAAGAAACTCCAAAATGATGGTTCTTATAGGATCATGATGATCCACCTTAGCAAGATGACTACCTCTAACATAGTGTTAGATAATTCCTGGATGAACAATATGACAAATGGTCTATCTATCCATTTTTAAAGACTAGTTGATCTCTACAAAGAAAATTAACAAAGTAGACTCTACAAACGTTACTGTTGTGGGGAAAAATGCCTATGCAGGACGATCCTATCCACCTAAGGTGTGACAGTGCCTTAGCAACAAACAAAGACAACTATTCTAGTATTCTTCCTTTATGAATTAAGAATGAAGAGAGAGATGGATGGACTAACCGGTGTCTTCCGTTTGTCCCTCGATCCGGCGTCTCTTCTCTTGGAGAGTTCCCAGCTACTTGCCTTCTCGCTCGCCCAGCTTCAAGAGGTTTCTGCAAGATCATAAGAAGAGAACACTACACAAGACATGGATTCATATTCATAACTAGTTCAGGATTAGAAATAAACTAAACATACTAATGCAATCATACATCAAGAATACATCAGCATATAGGAGAAACCAAGATAGCTTTATTGATGAATAACAAGGTTCAGGAAGAGATACAACCCAGAGGGCTCCAATCCAGCATCTCCTTCCCAGCAAATGGAATTCCTATCTTCACCCCCTTCAAAGCACTAAGCACCCAATGATTCCAATCTCAAACCAACAACAATTCTTTGCAATAACAAAATTCCAGCCTCTAGATCTCATGGAGGAGAGATCCATATATAGATGTTTGGAGAGAGGATGAGTCAGCTTGAGATCTGACTAGTGTCCTCTCCCTCTGTCAGTTCTTGATTCCACTTGGAGGTTCTTGCTTCCACTTGGAGATTTGGAACCTCTTACTCATCACCAGTCGAATTCCCTGAGGCAAGTGTCATTTTGGAAGCTTCCTGGGTTTTGACACCTTGAGAAATGAACTTGCCACATGTCCACTCTCGTTCAGCGCAGGTAGCCAGTGTTCCCTTTGACATTCAACGCAGGTAGCCAGTGTTTGGCTTTGACATTCAGCGCAAACAACTAGTGTAGCCACTGAAATGATCCTGAACTGACTTGTTTTTGAGTAGTTTCTGGTGGAGAACTTCTGTGAATTGCTGTGGTTTGTTAGCCTTGTTCCTCTAGGGGTAGGAACAACATGTTTAGGGACTTTGGATCCCTTAGATTATGGACATTTCATGCTCAATGCTATAAGGCACAAAAATGTCTATAACAGTTGCCCCCTAAAGTATGAGGCTGTTTATCGGGCGAAATGCTTTATCAGGGGGATCCGAAGTTCATCCAATGCTGGGAGGAGACCTGTAATAATATACAATACAATACATTATTTTTCATACTGCTTTCATGATCTAGCTGAGGCGGGCATTCCCATGCTCAGCTCTATAAATTCATTTTTCTGTACATAGAACAGACAATCGTGTGATGATAGACTGATAATTTTGATGAAATTATCATCCTTTGAGTAGGATGATTATTTGCTGCAATGATGTACATGTCAATGTCTTTATCTTTCCTGAATATATATCGCAGCCCAGATGGATGAAACTAGATCCGGGGTCTTCAAACTCGTTCGATCTTCACTCTAAGTACAAGTCGATCCATGTGAGAAATGTTCTGAAGTCGAACATGGAAAGACATCGCTTGATTACCGGTTGATGATGTAAACCGTTAACAAGCGCGAGAGGAATCACTGATAATGATAATGACCCTCAAGGTACTGCAGTACAATTCACGTGGTGTGAATAAAGGACTTGGCGTCGAACACCACGCAAAATCTTTCGGTCGAAGGTCATTGACATATACCTATCGCCGGAAGTAAGAAACTTGCCATTGAGGCATGCAAGCTTCAAAGTACTGAAGGGGTTGTTCCTAGATCAACTTCTTGGATAATGAGCTGATGTCGACAAGAAGCGATCCGTCAAAGGAGGGCCTTAATGAATCCCACATCAGTGACACAGAACGAAGCTAATGATTTTAATGGAGGTGAAAACGATCTGTGACATATGGTTCAGGGTGGCGGTCATGAAAGGATGAAGGATAATGTATGGCAGTGGATGGGACACGGTTGACTTTTCTGAACGACTTCTCTTGATCATATGGCGACACTGATGCGATGGATCGGTAGCATTACCCCAAATATGGATGGTATGGCGAGACCATGGATGTGACCGGTGAATGAGACAACCCAACCCGATTGTGGTACGGAGGAAAAGTGTCATGTTCAAGAGCGACTTGCTACCATCAAAGTTTTCTTTAGTTTCTCCCAATTTTTCCCCAGTCATTGCTGACCAGTACCTCTTTATTTTTGTCAAGCTTGAGGAGGATAACATATGCTTGTTCTATAACTTGCCCTTCGGGCAAGCCCATCGCTATGTTTTAACGAGCCTAGCGATAGTGAAACTCGTTCTCGTCTAAAGACAAGTTTGTCGCTATTTAATGATTTTAATGAGTCTAACGACAAGGATAACTCGGTCCTTTTCATTTTTAGAGAGTCTGAAAAGGTACATAAAGTTAACTCCAAAAGTCATTTTTCGTCATCTAATCCCTTAAGTCCGAAAAAGTATAAAACAATACAGAAGGGATGAGTTTTCGATAGTTTTAACGAGCCGAATAAACAAGCGCTCGATCTTTTTGTGCAATAATCCCTCAGGTCCAAAAAGATTAAAATCTAGAGGAGGGATAGCTCTTCCTGTCCCTTTAACGAGCTGGAAGGCCAAGGACTCGGCAATCTTTTCATATTTTACGAGTCAGTTGAAAAGAGCTTAAAGAAGACTCGTCTTTTGAGGAACTAGTGATAAACAGGGTTAGCAGCTGATTCCAGGTACAGGTTGGAATTTTCCAATCACGGCAGTGTCACAAGGATGGTTAGGTGAAATCACTCTTCGCAGCTGTTCCTCAAAATGGGTAAACAAACATATGGAGGTGAACGATCGGCCAAATGAAAAGTGGAGGTGATGGTGCAAACACAACCAAGGCTTTAATGGCTGATGATATTACATTCACAGTGGTTATTTACCGGGTAGGTTCATTTTTTATTTTAAAATGAGCTTAAACGCTGGTGGAAACACTTGCTCATTGCTTATGTTTATTTTTTAACGAGCATGAACTGTGTGCTAAAACTGCTCGAATACCCAGTCATATGATAAGAGTGTCTCATCAAGATTCTATTTTTTATGGAGCTTCATCTCACTAAGCTTTGCTCCGGATCCTTTCTTTATGCAAGTTTGGAAACGACTAATCCTACGAGTTTAAAGGGTTAGAGGTCCTAAAAATTTAAAAAATAAATAACCGCCCCTTGCTTGCACTCCAAAAGGTTTGCATGCCCCCAGGTATAAAACAGAGTTTCAAGGTTACCTCTACTTCACTTCCGCCACAAAAATTGTTTTAACGAGAGAGGCTTACCTCTTTTAGGTTACCCAAAGATTGTCTCGTTAATCTTTCAAACAAAACACTTCCTCGGCAATGTCTACCAAAATAGACAAAGGTGAGCGACGATGCCTGCCAACTCACATAACTTTGACAAAAGAATCTTATTCTAGAATAACCCTCTTCCTAGACGGACGGGGTACATACTAGTCATATTCTCCCGCGGAAACCTACTCCATACCCAAAGTTTCCCTGCCGAAGCAGACCAGGACGCATGCCCCCTGGGTTCCAGTCATATCCTCCCGGATTACTCGCGCTCATCAGGAGGACGGACCTTGGGTTGAGACACTTCTTGCGTGAATAGACTATTTAGGGATGGTATATGACTATTTGCGATGCGTGATCCGGGAAATGAAAGTTGGTCCATGAGCTTGACCACTCTTCCTTCATGCGGAAAACACATTACTCTAAAGAGTGAGGAGACGATGGCTCCCATGCAATATATATAGTCTCGTCCAAGGAGTAGGTTATAATCCAAGGGTCCTTGAACGACCATCACGTTCATTTGAACGGTCTTCCCTTTCAATGTTATGGGCACATTGGGGAGGATCCCTAAAGGTCGACTGGTTCCTTTATCAAAGCCTGATAGATTTCTCATTTCAGGCAAAAGCGCTGGCGAACCAAGCGCTTTCCAAGCAATAGAGGAAAGGATACTCACAGATGCCCCCTCATAAATGATAGTGCCAGCCATCACCATTCTGTATATTTGAACGATAATTCGGAATGGTATGCTTGCTGGCAACCGGGGTCTGCCTAGTTGGTTCCAGTCGAACGAGACAACTAGGTTGCTTGGTGGTGGGACCGAATAGACGGCCAGATATGACTCTGACGGAGTTCCTTCCTGCGATAAAGGAATGGGCAAATTGCCCCCTTGTTCGTCGGAGTCTGTGTTGATGAAGAGAATTTGGACGGTGTCGTCTTTATTCTCCTCTGTGATGGTATCATTCGAAGATAGAGCCTCTGAAGGCAAAACCGGGTCAACTGCCGCCTCAACCTTTTGACTTTCGTCAGGCATGGATCCAGACGGTTCATCTTCAATGATAGGTGCTTCGGCTGACCACCTGGGCGGGCCAGCCGGGTTCTCAACTAGTGAAGGACTTGGCATGAGTTTTTGATATCCAGGAGGAAGTTGCACTGGTAAAACCGGGCGATCTTCCAAAACTCTTTTAGCCTCGTCTAAGAAGGGACAGCGGTGGATGGCGTGATCGCCTTCACACAGTTTGCAGGGAAATCTAGCTTTCCCTCTTTTTCCTGTGGCTTCACTTTCACTAGTTGACGGTGAGCAGTCAACATGGCTATCAGAGGTTGACGCTACCGAATTGTGCAAACAGGGAGACCAGTACCTTAGTATCCGAGGGATGCAGGGACTATCTCTGTGGAGGTGGTCTCCCTTGCATATGACACATGGCGATTTAGGCCTGGTCAGTGCTGTGTGTGGATTTTTGTCAGACGACACTTGTTTGCCCCCAGTTGTTTTTGGCTCCTTCTTCTTCTTTTCCTTCTTCTCCTTAGGAACTTGGTTTTTTGTTTTACCAGTTCCGTCAAGCGAAGAGGAAGGAGGAGAGGAAGAGTTAGATGAAGTAGAAGGCTGGTTGGCAACTCTGGTCTAGTCTAACTGTTGACTCGACTGTTCAGGAATGGTGGTGTTCTGAACGACATTGGTTGAAAAGAGCCAGACCGGCAGGCCAATTGTCAGTCCTGGAAGCGACAATGTGGCCATATGGGGCGCACCAACATCTCCCCAAGAGGAGAAGGGACTAGGATTTCCACCAAGGGGAATTCCTTGGTTGGTGTGCTCTATTTTTTCAACCCAAAGATCAACGCAGGAATAAAGGGTGATTGTTCCGTTTAAAATAAATTTTAACGACGCTTTAGACACAACTTGCTTTTTCACTTTTAAAGAGTCGAGAAAAAGCTAAAGATGACTCTAGTCTCCTTCGATGTTTTAACGAGCCCGAAGTGACAAATGCTCGGATGGACTTTTTCTGTTATAGAGTCTGAAAAAGGCCAAAAGGAACTGCTTTGGAGTTCTAGGCAGAGGGTGTGCCAAACTTTTTGCAAAACTGCAGAATACTTTTTAGGGTACGGGCGGTCGATCTTCCTGAATGCTGTGTTCAATGCATTGCGATTAGTAGGGCGGCTGACACGGCTTCCTAAGGATAAAGGTTTTATGCCTATAGGGGTCTCCCAATATATACGCGACGGTACGTGGGAGCACAATCCGTACTGGCGCTATCGTCCCTCAGGAGGAATCACCCACCATCCACGAGATCGACAGTCACCAGGCTTTACGACGCCGGAACACGTCTCTAGCCTAGACCTCTATGTTGTGCGTTATGTTACAAAGCGTTGTTAAGTTCATTCAATTTATTTTAGGTTGATATTTTTAGAAGTTTGCCTTTCAAGGTTCACCACGAGATGTATGATACAATTCCTAAATGCAGTCTAAAGATGATAAGCAAGCTTTATATCTTTTCAACTTTGAAAATCCTAGCTACTAAGGGAAAAGAAAGACACCATCTTTTCTCAAAGAGCAATCAACACACTCTAATGCACTTTCCCTAAATCAATCATGCAAACTATCAAGATGCAAATGCACAATGCAGGTGTTTGTTTTTCGCTTTCTTAGTATTGATGCCTACAAAGGAAGCTTTTTGTACAACTTTGAATTTTCTTTTAAATGACCAATACAAACAAGTTTACTTTTTCGAAATCAGAGAGGGTAGAAGAGATTACAACACTTAACGATTTTCGAAATGAACACTTGTTTCGACACTTAAAAGAGACAAACTCAAACCAATAAGCAAAAGTAAATGTATAATCAACTGCAAACAGCCAATGAACTCTCTCCTAAGATCACAATCAACAGATCTGAATCAAGGGCTACAGGATGATTATTTCACTCATGCAAAGGAAAACTGCAAATGATGCCACAAACACATAAAAACACTCACAGTCTTTTTGTACAAAAGGAGGCAGAATTTAAGCAGAGAAAAGGAGTTATCAGACTGGTATCTATGCTGGTTACAGGCTGCAAAAATCAGAGATCAAAACAGGGAAAAACAGAGCAGAGAACCCCAGCTGCACAAGGCCAAACTGGTTCAGCGCAACTTCAACACAGGGGTTTTGACATTCAGCGCAGGTAGCCTTCACGGGACCTGCGTTGAAATGCAGAACCTCTTCACAGCTGTCGCGCTGAAGGAGAAACGAGAGTTTCTCACTGGGTTCTGGGTCACAGATTGCTATTTAATCTACTGTTTTAGGCCAAATAAAAGCAACAAGCAAGGTACAATCAAAGGGATGCTTTGAGGGGTACTAAGATCTATCACAAAGGATCATCAAATCATTTGTGAATCCATTGTTCAGATCATAGACAAGTCCAGTGGTTGGATCAAAGCAGCAACTGTCTACTTTGCATCTGGGAATAGCAGATGCAGTTCGATTGTTGCTGTCGAGTCTATGAAACAAACAATGATAGAAACACAAATAAAATGACTAAACAGATCTCCCCAGCGGAGTCGCCAATTTGTTGTGGGGAAAAATGCCTATGCAGGACGATCCTATCCACCTAAGGTGTGATAGTGCCTTAGCAACAAACAGAGACAGCTATTCTAGTATTCTTCCTTTATGAATTAAGAATGAAGAGAGAGATGGATGGACTAACCGGTGTCTTCCGTTTGTCCCTCGATCCGGCTTCTCTTCTCTTGGAGAGTTCCCAGCTACTTGCCTTCTCGCTCACCCAGCTTCAAGAGGTTTCTGCAAGATCACAAGAAGAGAACACTACACAAGACATGGATTCATATTCATAACTAGTTCAGGATTAGAAATAAACTAAACATACTAATGCAATCATACATCAAGAATACATCAGCATATAGGAGAAACCAAGATAGCTTTATTGATGAATAACAAGGTTCAGGAAGAGATACAACCCAGAGGGCTCCAATCCAGCATCTCCTTCCCAGCAAATGGAATTCCTATCTTCACCCCCTTCAAAGCACTAAGCACCCAATGATTCCAATCTCAAACCAACAACAATTCTTTGCAATAACAAAATTCCAGCCTCTAGATCTCATGGAGGAGAGATCCATATATAGATGTTTGGAGAGAGGATGAGTCAGCTTGAGATCTGACTAGTGTCCTCTCCCTCTGTCAGTTCTTGATTCCACTTGGAGGTTCTTGCTTCCACTTGGAGATTTGGAACCTCTTACTCATCACCAGTCGAATTCCCTGAGGCAAGTGTCATTTTGGAAGCTTCCTAGGTTTTGACACCTTGAGAAATGAACTTGCCACATGTCCACTCTCGTTCAGCGCAGGTAGCCAGTGTTCCCTTTGACATTCAACGCAGGTAGCTAGTGTTGGCTTTGACATTCAGCGCAAACAGCTAGTGTAGCCACTGAAATGATCCTGAACTGACTTGTTTTTGAGCAGTTTCTGGTGGAGAACTTCTGTGAATTGCTGTGGTTTGTTAGCCTTGTTCCTCTAGGGGTAGGAACATGTTTAGGGACTTTGGATCCCTTAGATTATGGACATTTCATGCTCAATGCTGTAAGGCACAAAATGTCTATAACAATTACTATCACATGTTTCTCTCTATGTTGTTATGAAAAATCAATATTCCTTTTAACAATGCATGCTATCCTAAAGGAAATATTAATCCTCATAAAGAACCTGACAAACCATGTGCCTTCTTCACGAGTAAAGATATTTCACATCTTCTTTCTTCGGCTTATTCTCAAGTTCTCATGTTTCCAAAGCTATATGAGCCTCACTTCTTTCCTTTCTCTTGTTGTTCTATTGGCTTGGACAATCCCTCTTATAATGTCCAAATTAATTGCACTTAAAGCAATGAACCATGGACATATATTTCTTATTGGACTTCCTGAACTTTCCCTTCTTTAGCTTCTTGACTCGAGCTAGAAAGGATTGATCTTGTTCATCTGATTCAATGCCATCTTTTACCTTGATCATATATTCTTCCAAAATGAATTGAGCCCACAACTCATCAAAGGGAGTTGAATCTTTCTTAGAGTAGATGCTTGTTTTAAAGTTGCTCCATTCTAGTGGCAATGCATTTAATATAGAGATGGTCATTTTTGAATCAGAAATGGTCTCTCTAAGCCCCTGTAAGTGATCTCTTAATTAAGAGATTTTCATTAGAAAGGATGTCATGCCCTCATAATTTTATTTCTTCATTTCGTATGATTTATTCTGCAAAGACATCTTTTGTCCTGATGCACTTACAGAGTACGAATTCACTCACTTGTCATACATAACCTTGGAAGTTTTCAAATTTGCAACAAATGGAACAAGAGGATATTTAATGGATTGACCTATGACTCTTTGTGCCTTTAATTCCCCTTTCTTTTATTTTTCTAGTTCTTGAGTCTTGTCTTTTCCTAGTTTAGTAATTTCCCCAGTTACATATTCCATTACCTCATGTTCTATAAGTGCTAGGTCAATCCTTTTCTTCCATGCTAGGTAATTTGATGCTCCAACGAGCTTATTGCTCTCCCTATAGAAATAACCCATATGAACCGTAGATTCATACATGGAGTAATAATATGATACTTATTTGATAACCAAGATTCTCCTCTTCCTTGATGATGTCTTCGACCTTTCTTGATGCCTTCAAGACCTTTGAAGAAACTTTAATAATGTCCTTGAAATATGTTTCTTGAGATTCCTCCAACAACAACTTTCAAGAGTGATGAATGACATCAAGATCATTTTGATTCTTCCTTCAAAGATGCCTTTCAATGAGCCTTTAAATAGACCTCCTTCTTGCAAGAGACAAATTTTCTTGTAATCTTCCTCACAAGCCTTCCTTTGACGAGAGCTTTATCTTCTTCAGTGTAGAAGACCTCCTTCCAAATCAATAGGTCTTCTATGATTGATTCCCCTTGACAAGAAAACCTTTATTTGTGTCCACATTATGATCCTTCTAGCTACCCTCTTGGTCACCTTAGCTTAGATACCATGTTGGAAAATTCAAAGTGGCAACTTATTATATCAATTTTCCTTAACCTTAATACTTGCTTGTGAACTTAGTTAGTTTTCCTGTGTTCTTGATTTAGATATTTGCATCAAAAAAATATCAAGATCAGAAACAATAACAACAGAGGACACAAAAATTAGGCTCTCAACCAAGGCAAAATCCCTCTAAGGGGAAAACCTGAAAAATTCTTCTCTTCTTATAGAATTTGATTCAAATGAGACCACAAAGACCCAAACCCTAGACCAACTCATCCTCCAAGTACCAAGTCAGTCCTTCCAACAAGTCCTTCCTTGATCTTGCACCAGCTAACTTCACACTGCAACTTTGACCTACTAGCTTCAATACTGCAACTTCGGTCTACAATTTTAGCCTTGTAGCTGCAACAAAAACCATAGTCCAGCTTCCTCTTGAGACCTTCCTTGAGTAAGATAGCTTTCTCCTAAGGTCAACGATGCCAAGATAGAGTATTCTTCCTTCCAGAAACAAGAGATTGCACTTCGTCCTATTGTAACTCTGATATCTAATTTAGACTTCCTTTATAGGTACATAAACCCTAGACTTTCGTAAGTGCGAGAGAGAGATAGCCCAAAATCAAGTATTCCTCTTCTTCTAGACCTTCACTAATCTGATAATCACCCTATGAGTGACCTCAGTTAAAGATATAATAAATGAAGGTATTACAAACTCATATGTTGGTGTGTGTCTATGTTATTTAAGCAACGGATCGATCATATTGCAAATACACAGACACTTGAAATGGAAAACAGCAGAGAAACACAGTAAGCAAATACAAGAACACAAGAATTTAATAAGGAGTTCACCCTATCCTCCAGGGCTACATCTCCGGTCCAACTCTCAATGGTGGCCTTCTTTTATTGTGTCTTGAAGCAGAGAATTACAATGAAGGAGCTCAATGTGAGTCTCCTGAAACGGAATTTGCTTGGCAGGGTGGTTCTTGGATGCCCCAAGCCACTAGAGTACACAGACTCTTTTCCTTACCAGCTCTGTGACCTTCTGGTCTACAATGGAGAGAGCCCAATGTGGTGCTCAGTCCGAACAGATCCTCTCTGGGATGGCTTGAATCCCTCAAGCTCTCTGGTGCTCGATGCTGCCTTCGGTCAGCTCAGCCCTCTGTCTTCCGTTCTGCTATTGCTTCACTATCTTTCTTCTCTCTGTTCTTCCTTTCTATGTTCCGTCCTCCTCTCGGGGTTCTGGTCGTCTTTTTCTCTCTCGGTGCCTGTTCGTGTTCTGTTCTCCGTTGATGGCTTAAAACCATTCGTACCCATGGCTCTTCGATTCCTCTTCCACTTCCCATCGGATCGCCTACTATAGCTTCACTTGGAGTTCCCTGTTCGGTGTCATCATCAGGCTCACAGGGAGTGGCCACATGTCCTCCTGCAGCTGTGCCAATTCGCTTTGTCGGTTCGGTTTTTCCGTTACGTCGTGGAATGAGTCTTCTGCCACCTTGGCAGTTAAATCAGACGTCAAATCTTTACAAACTGCGGCTTAATCCCCCGTCGATTCCATTTTCCCATCAAGTGCGATCTCAGTCGTTAGATCTGGGGCCTCCAGATCCGACGCCGTTCGCTCGTCCGGCACGGTTGACTAGCTCGACCGTTAACGCGCGATCAGTGGCGATTTTCTCTCTCCTCCACTTGCCACGTGTCGACCACTGAGTGGGATCGCTCCATTTTCGCCAATTCTGCTTACCATTTGAGGGTGCCCCTGATCAATACCGCTGGTTTTGGAGCGGGTCCCGCATTTAGCCTTTATCCCACGGTTCTCTTGGATCTCATGCAACCGAGTGCTCGGGGCTTCTCCAATTTGGGGTTTTTCGTCTAGCGATGCGTGATAAGTGCTAATTGCGCATCAAAAACCTCCTCTGTTTCCCGATCCGGGCCTCCCAGGGGCTAAATTCGTCTCCCGCACAGTCTCCATGGGCTTCGGTTAGTGCGCTTTGACCGAGGTCCTTGTCGTTCCACGCTGGCTGCCATTGCCACTAGTTTAGAGGTGTTTTTTGATAGTTGTTGTAAATTCTTTGAAGTCTGTCCCGACCTGGTATAGCCATGGTTCTGTTTATCTCTCTTTATGGATCCAATTCGGATCACAACCTTCCCATTGAAAAGCTTTTGGACCACCAAAAGTTGGTTTTCTTTCAAGCACCAACTAAGTGAGGGTACTGCTGTCTCACTTGCCCAATCTCAATCCACTTTGCATTGCTCGACTTTGAACCTTTCAGTCCAATTCTGAGGTACTCAACATCCCCTCTGCGCGTCGTCCTCACCTTCTTGTCCAAGATTGTGTCTTCCTGCAATTCATTTAGATATTCAGGTAGCAGGTCATCAATAGAAGGCAATTGACTTTGCTCTTCAGGGTCCTTAATCATTGAAGGTTCAAACAATCTCAAGCAATCTGCATTTACGACTGATTAGATGTGCATGTAAGCTGGTAGATTAAGGCGAAAAAGCATTTTCACCAATCTTCTCAAGTATCCTAAAAGGTCCATACCTGATAGGCTTTAACTTTTTACCTTCACCTTGCATCCTGTCCTTGCTAATATACAGCCAGACCTGGTCTCCAACTTGAAAAATATGCTCCATCCGATGCTTGTCATGCCTAGCCTTGTATTTGGCTTGGCTCTTTTCCAGTTGTTCCGGTACTGCCTGGTGGATCTCCTTGATCTGTTCAATGAACCTAGTTGCCTTGTCCACATCACTGTGTCCATCAACTATGGTATTTTTACCAAAGACAAAATCCAAAGGAGACCTTGGCATGAAACCAAAATAGGTCTCAAAAGGAGATCTCTATGTAGAAGAGTGTTTTGCTCTGTTGTAAGCATGCTGCACATAACACAAATGTTCATCCAAAAGCTTAGGATGTTTGCTGCAATATCCCCTGAGTAACTGGATCACTCTCCTGTTAACTACTTCTGTTTGGCCATCGGTTTGTGGATGAAAAGCTGTGTTTTTCTTCAGTTGGGTGTCCATCAGCTCCCATAGACTTGACCAAAACTTCCCCACAAATCGGGTGTCTTAATCAGATACAATAGAAGTGGGTAATCCAAAATGAACCCATACATGTTCAAAGAATAGTTTTGCAGTTTGTTCAGCTGTAATCTGTTTATTACAAGGTATCAAAATACACATTTTGCTGAATCTATCTACAACCACATATAGATAATCATGACCTTTTCAAGACTTAGGCAGTCCTCCAACAAAATCCATGGAAACACTTTCCAAAGGATGAGAAGGAACTGGTAGGGGAGTGTACAAGCCTGGTTTTCTATTGCTGGGCTTGCTTTTAGCACATATAGTACATCCTCTTACATATCTAGAAACTGTCTCATTCATTTTCGACCAATAACAAAATATTTGCAGTTGTGCAACTGTTTTACTTACCCCAAAGTGACCTGATATCATAGAAGTGTGTGCCTCTCTAATTATCTTTACTCTCTCAGTTTGTGGAATGCAGAGTTTCCCATAGTGATATAAGAGTCAGTCCTTCACATGATAGTCCAATTCTTCTACCTTTTTGCCTTGACTCAAAGTTGCATATACATCTTTAAAGTCTATATCTTGAGCATATTGTTCAATGTAGCTTTGATGTAGCACATAATTATGCTTAAGTATAGTAGATGTATTTATAATGGGTCTAGATAACATGTCTGCAACTTTGTTCTGTATGCCCTTTTTATATCTGATGACTAAATGAAACTGTTGTAGAAAACCCATCCATCTGTAGTGTCTTGATTGCTGCAACTTAGTCTGGGAGTGTAGATATTGAAGTGGTTGATGATCAGTATGTATCACTGTCTCTTTACCCATTAAGTAATGTTTCCACTTTTAACAATGTAAACTCTGATTATGTTTCTTCTATTTGTTAATTACTAAACAAAATTATTTACTATTTCCTATAGTAAAAAATGAAACTAATACACTGTAGCCTTCACCATTTAAATAAAATGCAAAAACAAGAAACTGAACAAGAAAGAAATACAACACATCTACGCAATTATTTTTGGACAAATGTTACCGAAAAAACCCAACGTGGGAAAACCGTGCAATAACTGAGGGTTTTATTATCTAGTAGTAGTAATTTTTGAATACAATCTCTGGATGCCCTCTTGGCTATCCAGTACAAAGAATTTCACTAACAGAGAGATAAGTGAGATTACCTCACATTATCACTGGAAATCCTGGCTGATCCAACCACTAGATGACCATCCCTTGGTTGCCTCTGCACTGCCTCTTCGTAGTCACTGCATCAACCCAGCGTCACACTATCTAAGGTCTGCGTCACTCCTCCCGGCTGATCGATTTGCCTCTGAGATTATGACTTCTTCTCTCCTGGTCTCACACCCCGGATTCCAGCTACAAAAATCGATCTCCCCAACAAATTTTCGGATTTCCTCAAGGCTTTGCGCTGCCTCTGCGTTAACCTACACTGCTTCTGCATGGCCCTGTGTCAACCTCTTCTGGCTTTGCGCTGCCTCTCCCAGTATTCCCAAATTAGGAGAAATATCCAATTGGAAATATCCTTGCCCCTCACTGCAAAAACTCACTTCAAGTTTCTCACCGACAACTGCTCTGCTTCAAAAATTTGATCTTCTGAACTCTATTTGATGTGTTCTCCAAGTGTCCCTCAAGCCTCTCCTTATATCTTTATGTTGGACAACCAACGGCCCAGATTAGCTTCTAATCAATGGCTTAGACCATTTTGACTTGATCCTCATCTTCTTCTAGAAGTTTCACCCACAATTAGATTAATACCCTTTAATTATTTTAATTCCCGAAGTTTAGACTTAGGGTCCCATTTAAAATAATTAATTATTTTAATAAAATTGTTTCCGGGTGGAATTTCCCAAAACGATTTCTGCGTATTGAAGAATGCATATGTTTAGTCCCCCTGCAAATTTTGAGACCCGCAAAGTTTGGAGCTTCCTTCCAACTGTTGAGACCTGCAGCAAATGCACCCCAAGAGGGTGGCAATCCTAATAGAGAAGTGATCACAAGTTCTTTGTTCGAAACAATCTCATCAATGGCTAAGAAATCATCCCTAAGTCTAGCTATCTTCACAAAGAAGGTTGCCATAATATCTTTTTTAGTCATCTTCGCAGTCCTCAGCTCATTCTTCAAACTTTCTACTTGACCAATGTTTTTAATAGTAAACAACCTCGACAAGGCTTCATACATTTCTTGAGCATGATCGATGTTGGCTATAAATGGGACAAGATTGTCCTTTATCCCTTCTACCATCAGAGTCAAGGCCACCAATTCTAATTCCATGTATTTCAAGTTGTCGTCATCGTTGGCTTCTTCCGAAGGCTTCTTTACATTTCCTCTTACCAAGTCCAACACCTTGTTCTTCTTGATGATTAGGTCAATCCTCTTCTTCCATTACCTGAAGTTAGAAGCTCCTTCAAGTTTGTTCTCACCCTTGATTGAGTTAGACATATTCCTTGAATACAATAGACTCCTTCCCTAAGATAGTACCGATGAATAGATCAATTGCTTGAGACTGCCTTTTTCTTCCTTTTTCACCAAAGCTTTGATACCATGTTAGAAAACTAGAAAGGCAGTAAAGATTTTATTGATCTTGATCATTACTTGTGATGTTTCTTATTATTTCGATTCTTTATATCTTATTTCTTTAGTTCAAGCAAATAACAAAATCAACAACACATAAAACAATAGACACTAGATGTAGGAACATGCCAGGGAAGAACCCCCCTTGAGGGGAAAACCCAGTCAAGATAATTCTTCCTTTCAATAGTATTCTTTGAGACTCTTCACCCTAGACCAAGACTAGACCTTCCCTCCACACCAAGTCAGCCTCCCAAAATTTCGACCTCTTCCTAGCAACTTCGACTATGCAGCAACTTACGGAAACTAGCACCTTTCGGCAATAGTGAAACTTGGAAGACTTCGATCTCCAAATCCAAGACACGAAACAGAGAGAGAGAGACACCAAAATTTCGATTCTTCTTGTCTCCTTAAACTTCCCCAAACTTGCATTCACTTCGGCTTTCTAGTAACAAACTTTGCACCTTTTCCCAGCTACAGGAGAACTTCGCACTTCTGCCTAGCAACAAGAGATTTTTGCACTTCTTCCCAACTACAAGAGAATTCAATCTTGTGAGAGAATGATGTTCCAAATGAATTCGATGACCTTTCTTTTATAGGCTTCTTGTGGGGTCGAATAGGGTCCTTAGGCCGACATGGTGTGGAGGTTACATAATTCATATTTGACTCAATACTTAACCTTTTTACATGATACAAAAGCCCAAGAAGGGTCTCTTTAAATTTACAATGATGCTATAGACTCAAAATAAATTCTCGAAGTCCACAATGGGGACATTGACCTAAAACAAGGTGACCCAAGCATGAAACCCATGCTTTAATAAGTCAATAATAATAATAAAAATTCTTTTCTTTATTCTTTTGGCAAGTACATTACATGATGACTCAAGTAAATTATTGAAGACCGAACATTGTTACATTTTCCAAAACCGTGTTCATTGTAGCAGAAGCGACTTGCAATAGTGATAGGTGGCCGCCCTCCTGGAGACTCTATTTGTTGTCCTTTGATGGACTAAGGGGTAGCTAGAGAGCAGAACGAAAGCGAAAGACCAACAGAACGAGATATGACATAGAGATTACAACGAGATTCTCATTGTATCTTGTATCCCTTGTATGGGAGCCCTAGACTGTTGTATTACTCAGTTTGTTTAATATAACAAAGATTGGGTTGTTGTACATATTTGTACAATATTTTGTAAAAAGTTGTCTATACTTGTGCATGTGTGATTTACTGTTTTATATTTTCCACTTTGCAAAGTAGCTTTTATTGAGATTCCTGGTTTGGTAGCGTCAGAGATTCAAAGATTATATCCTAGACCCAAGATTGTGGAAATTCAACATTCAGAGGGAGTTAGGTAATTCTCTTCATCCCAAAGATGTCCTCTATGTTCCAAGATTAAAGAAAAATCTTGTTTTGGTAGCTACCCTTGAGGACAAAGGTTATGATGTCATCTTCAGTAGAGGTAAGGCTTACCTCTAGGACTTAACTTTTGGATGTAAGAAGTAGATAGGTGCAAGGGTGAAGAATCTCTACAAGTTGCAGGTAGAGACAAGCACAAACTTGAGTAGCAAGGCATGAAATTCTCAGAAGGGAAAAGTGATAGTTAAGCGAGAGCCGGACAAAGTTCTCAATATGGATCCACAACCACTATCTCAGTTTGAGTCTAGGCTAGTTGGCAGTTGGGCCGATCAGCAGGATGATGAGGACATGGTGAAAAATCGGTTACACGATTCTTACTGCAGTAACTGATGTTAATTCTTCTAATTGTTAATTCAATTAACTGATTTACTTGCTATGTGCTACAACAAATATCGAATTAAATACACTGCAACCTACACAAATAGAAACCGCGGAAACTAAATACAGCATAGGAGACAAATAAACATCACACACATCTACACAATTATTTTTTGACGAAAGTCTTCAAAAAAACTCAATGTGGGAAAATCGGTGCAACAACTAAGGGTTTTATTATTAAACAGTAGTTTCTGAATACAATCTTTGGAATCCTTGTTGGCTATCCAGTACAGAGAATATCACTGACAGAAGAATAGTGAGAAGTACATCACACTATCATAGGTGATCCCGACTAATCCAACCACATAATGGCTTGCCTCTTGCTGCCTCTGCGTAGTCACTGTGTCATCCCAACGTCACAGTGTCTAGGGACAACGTCACTCCCCTTGTTGATTGATTTCCCTCCCAGGAACTTTGATTTCCACCTCCCAGTCTCACACCTCGGCTTCCGGTTTCAGAAATCGATTCCTCCAACAAAATAATGACCTGCTCAAGGCTCTACGCTGCCTTTGCATCAGCCTACCCTGGCTAGCTTGGTCTCTGCGCTGCCTCTCCCGGATCTCTCTCTGCCTCCTTTGTTGAGTATTCTCGGATAAGGAGAAATCTCCAACTAGAACTATGCCTTCACCTCATTGCAAAAGATCACTTCAAATTCTCTCCCCGACAATTGTTGTGCTTCAGAAATTTGATCTTCTGATCTCCACTCGATATGTCTTCCAAATGCCCATCTTCGAAATGTCTTTCTTTTTCTTCTACTGCTCCTGATGCCCCTTAGATGTGAAGGCTACATTCTCATCCTCCTCCTTGGGCTTCGTCCCACTGCTGTTGCTGCCATCAAATTTACACTTGACCAAGTCTCTCCTCATCCCTTCTTGCTGAAGAGCAGTTTACATTCCTTCTCAGTCTAGCAATTTCTCCTTGCCGAGAATGCTCTAGACAAATACTTGCCACTCTTCTGAAACTAAGTTCAGTGTCAATCTCACCATCTCGATAGGCTGAGGTGTTGACCCCACAACTGCCAACTTGTCTTGGGTTTCCTGAAACTTTGCAAGGAACAGATCAATGCGTTCCACTTTTGCATCTGCGTGGATCTCATCTTCTGCTCCAAGTACGTCTTCCGCTGCTCAGAAGATCCATGGTATAGCGTGGACAAGGCATCCCACATCTCCTTGGCAATCCCTTTGCCTGAGATGTGACATACTACATGATCCTTCACTCCATCGAGGATCATTCGCTTGGCCTTCGCCATCTCTCCCTTCTACATTTTGAGCAGATCTAGATCCGAGGGCTCAGCTACCACAATGTCGACGCAGATCTTGAGAAAATGTTCATCTGGAAGGCATGACATCCTCACCTTCCAAATCACATAGTTAGATGCACCATCCAACCAATCCTGATCTCACAATCCACTAGCTGCCATCTCTGCCAATGAAAAAGTCGAATTGCCTCCTCTCTCCTCTACGCAGCACTGGGCTAACCTATGCACTCCCTACTAGAGTAGTAAAGTTGCTGCTCCCTGCTGTTGCTCAGCTAATGAGAAATCAAACTTCTTGGCTGGAAGTCCTTTGAGAAAGAATTCCCTCTAGTGTGTCTCCTTCTCTCCCACTGACGCTAATCTTCCAGCAACTGTTGCAAAATATTTGCGTTAAAACTTCAACCTTCTAGCCTAAGGATTGCACTGCCTATCGGGGATTCGAATTGCTGCCTCTGTAGTAATTTCAAACTCCTCTTCCTTTCTGCTTCTAAGCTCTTTTGCTCATGATCTGTGCTCTGATACCATGTGAAAAATCGGTTACCCGATTCCTACTGCAGTAACTGATGTTAATTCTTCTAATTGTTAATTCGATTAACCAATTTACTTGTTGTGTGCTACGACAAATATTGAATTAAATACACTGCAGCCTACACAAATAAAAATTGTGGAAACTAAATACAACACATGAGAGAAATAAACATCACACACATCTACACATATTTTTGGACAAAAGTACCTGGAAAAACCCAATGTGGGAAAATGGGTGCAGCAACTGAAGGTTTTATTATTAAGCAGTAGTTTTTGAATATAATCTCTAGATGCCTTGCTGGCTATCTAGTGTAGAGAATATCAGTGACAGAAGAATAGTGAGAAGTACCTCACACTATCATAGGTGATCTCGAGTCTCGACTGATCCAACCACAGAATGGCTTGCCCCTTGCTGCCTCTACATTGCCTCTGCATAGTCACTATGTTAGCCCAACGTCACAGTGTCTAGGGACAACGTCACTCACTTTGTTGATCGATTTGCCTCCTAAGAACTTCGATTTCCACCTCGCACTCTCAGACCCTAGCTTCCGGTTTCAGAAATTGATTCCTCCAGCAAAATACAAACCTCCTCAAGGCTCTGCATCAGCCTACACTAGCCAGCTTAGTCTTTGTGCTGCCTCTCCTGGATCTCTCTCTGCCTCCTCTATTGAGTATTCCCGGATCAGGAGAAATCTCCAACTGGAACTATCCCTGCTCCTCACTACAAAATATCACTTCAAATTTTTTTCTCGACAATTGTTGTGCTTCAGAAATTCAATAATCTAATCTCCACTCGATATGTCTTCCAAATGTCCCTCAAGCTTCCTCGTGTAATCCTTCTGTTGAGAACCAACAGCCCAAATTAGATCCTAATCAATGGCTCAAATCATTTTGGCTTGATACTTGTCTTTTTTTAGAAGTTTCACCCACAATTAGATTAATACCCTTTAGTTATTTAATTTTCTAAGTTTAGACTTAGGCATCCATTAAAAATAATTAATTATTTTAATAAAACTGTTTCTGAGTGGAATTTCCAAAAACAATTTATGGGTATTGTGGAATAAACCTGTCTAAGCCTCCCTGCAAAATTTGAGGCTTAAAGCACATCTGATGTTACCAAAAATCAATAGACATGATAACCTAGGGCGAGTGGAGGCAACCACTCAGTTTGTGACTCCCAGTATAGGGAGAGTTTGAGCCAAGTGGGCAGAGGCTTTGTTTAAGGGAGAACGAGAGAGAGTTGGATCTTCTAGTATCACCTTCAACTAGAGGAAGCAACCACAAAGGTACATTGGGTACATGGTACCTATGATTGAAGTGAGGGACTCACAAAGCATGGTTGGAAAGAACATGCCTTCAGATCAAATTCCTTAGGAGAAAGCAGGGAAGTATTCTAGTTCAAAGGGAGCAACTACAATGATGAAGAACGTGGTAGTGTTGGAGAGAGATCCAGGTGGACGAGGTTCTTCTTGTTGATTTGTGGTAGCATCGGATGTGCTCTAGCCATGAAAATTGGTGGAGGGGCTAAGGCACATAAGATCTCCAAGACCCATAAATGGCTTGGGGAAATTCCACCCGGTTAGAGAGAATTTAAAATAATTAATATATTTAATGGGGTTATAATATTAATGGGTATTAATATAAAACTGGGTGAGAATGTTCTAAATGACATGGATCAAGCCAACCTAATCTTAGCCGTTGAAGAGACTTAATCTCGGTCGTTGAAGACTCAACAAGAAAAGTATAAGAGGAGGCTTGAGGGTTAGTTGGAGATACACCAAGATTGATCAGTCAGTTCGATTCTCTGGAGTGGGGCTTGTTGAGAAAATTCGAACAAGTGATTCTTTGCAGCGAGTGGCAATGAGTACATAGCAAAGAGGCAAAGATTGTGCCAGAGGATTAGCGCAGTGACCAAAGAGGCTGACGCAGAGGCAGCTAGAGCTATGCAGAGGCAGTAGGAGACACGCAAAGGCAACTAGGTACTGCGTAGAGGCTGAGGGGCCTGCGTGGGTGACGCAAAGGGCCAGAGAGATGACGCAGAGAGTCAGAAGGTTGAGCAGAGGGTTTAGGAGATACGTTGAGGCTAGAAAGGCTGACGTAGAGCCAAAATGAAGCGCCTGAAGGATTTTCGTGGGGCAAACTAGAGCTGAGAGGCTGAATATCTGTCTCCGAGAACAGATATTACTACTATGTAACAATCTTTGTTGGGTGAGCCATTTTGGCATCCTAGTTGTACTCAAGAATTTGCATAATAATAAAACCAGTGTTGTAGTACTCGCGATAAAATCACGATTTTATCGTAAAATCGTAGTTTTTAAATCCAACGATAATATCGCCCAATAAATACAATTTTTTTCGGTGATTTTTTGGGAAATAATCTGTGAATATATATATATATATATATATATATATATTTTTTTTTTTTTTTTTAATTAATTAATTTATTTATTTTTCCTCCTCCGATTTTTTGATGAGGAGGAAGAGGTGACACAACCTACCCAGGCTATCCCTGTCACCAGTAGAGGACGTGGTCTACCACATGTAGCTCCTAGTTCTTCAGCTTCTAGAGCACAACAGAGTCCACTGCCAACTCCACCGACATATACATCTAAAGGGGTAGAGGAAATCAATAGTATTAGACTTCAGTTATTTGGTTCATTTCATTGTCATTGACATTATGACTTATGATATGAGATACATTATTATATTTTTTGTTGATATTTTGAGGCTGAGTTGGGACTTAGGAGTCAGGAGTCAGGACTTACTATTCAAGATATGATTCACTATTATGTGTGATGTAGCACTAGAAATGATATTACACATCTTATATATTAGTTCTTATATCATAATTATGTGTCAATGTATTTATTTTATGTTGTAGATGCTTTAGATATTAAAAAAAATTGAAAAAAATGAATATTTTTGTATGTTACGAATTTTTTTTATTTTTTATTTTATTTTTTATTATTATTATTATTTTATTTTTTAATTTTTTAATTTTAATTTTTTCTGATTTTTTCCCCTCGCCGATAATATCCCGATAATGATTACTGCAACATTGAATAAAACCCATAGAACTGCTGCACCGGTTTTCTTGCATTGGGTTTTTCCGGGGACGATTATCCAAAAATAACGGTGTCCCTTGCGTGTTTGTTTCAATATTTCAGTTGATGATCTGTATATGAGTTAAGGCTGCATTTGTGTTTATTTCAGTATTTATATTTATAAATAACTTGTTAATAGAATAACCAAGTAGGAGAAATAAACCAGATAACGTAGTAGGGGTTTCTAACGTGTCAGACTTGGAAATTTCAACACTTCCAAAATCACCTTCCTCACTAAGAGGAAGTGTTGAAAATAGTGGTGAGAGAAGGTCCTTCTTGACTTGTGCCTTAGTCAAGAAAGACCACAAACTATCTTCCTTTAGCATCCATGAGTTCCAAGGAAATAGGACGAGACATGGAGTAGTTAACTCATGCGCATGAGTTGAAGGCTCAGTGTTATTTGTCTCCAAGTACGAGTTTATTTTTGGAAGTGGACGAGTTAGTGAGCTTCAATTTCTAATTGAGGCAAGACAAGTTAGAAGAGTAAGTTTGACTTAGTTAACAAATCAATCACAAGTCCGAGTTCTAAAAATACACTTGCCAGATTTAGCATGATTGAATTGCATAAGATGAGGATGAAGGCACATAATTCAATCAATTGTTTTGTGTGCCCAAGGTAGTGAGACAAGACAATATCTCACAAGTTTGTGAGAGATAACACTAGGTTGTGTGTGAGGAGAGCTTGTTGTGGAAAAATGTATCTAGGTGTAGCCTATATGCAGCCTTGAGGCAAAGAATTTCCTTGTGGAAGTGAGCTAGGAATTAGGAGAAATTCCTAAATAATAAGGGTCTACTTAGTGCTGGGAAATAAGAGATTTCCAACAAGATAAGAGCAGAGGTTGTGCAAAGAAATAGAGGAGCTGGGCCGAGTTCTTGTAGGGAGGTTTTTAGCTAAGTACTAGCAGAAAGAATAGTTATGTTTTTTGTGGAAACGATTTTCCTTGTAAAGAGATCAATTGCTCTATTTTCTGTCAATAAAATTCTACAACAAAGCAGAGGGTTTTCCCAGTTGGGTTCCCTAGAAAAATTTATTGTCTCTTGTGTAATTGTATCTTTATCTTAGTGTTTAATATCACTTGCTCTATTTTCTGTCAATAAAATTCTACAACAAAGCAGAGGGTTTTCCCAGTTGGGTTCCCTAGAAAAATTTATTGTCTCTTGTGTAATTGTATCTTTATCTCAGTGTTTAATATCACTGCTTCTATTATTGAGGAATTCTGTATCTTGGTGATAAGTCAAGTAGTTCAGTTTTCAAAAATTATCTAAGTAGTTGCAAAATCTTAGGGAAAGTCAACCGGGAGCAAGTCCTAAATGATGGGCCATGGTTTTGGGGTAGAGCTGGACTCTTTATTATCCCATGGTTCCATGAATTTGACGCTACAAGTATGGAGGTCACTACAATGCTGGCCTGGGTGGGATTACCAAATCTCCTTCTCCCTTTTGGCACATCTTGGAAGATATTGGGAATACTCTTGGAAAATGCAAAAAAATGGACACTAATAGAACATAAAAAGGTCTCTTTACATTTTCCAAAATTTTTGTGGAGATAGACCTTAGTAAAGGTCTACCTGATCGTATTTATCTAAAACATTAAATCTTTTTGTGGACCCAAGTTCTAGATTAGGAGAATACGACATTTAGATGCCACATCTGCTTCCAAATATGACACCTGAAAAACACATGCCCACTGGCAAAAAAAATCCCAAAAAAGGAAAAGAGGCAAGCCCTTAAGCCAAAAGGATGACAGGTACCTGATAGTTCCGAGGAAGTAGAAGAAGAGCTCATGGAAAATACTCAAAATATGGATGCTTAGGCACAACATGGCAGTTAGGTAGACAAAGGAGCTGGGAGCTAGTTAGGAATCGTGACCCATATCCAGAAGGGTACAAAATTAGCAGAAATCAAAGCACCAGAGCAACAGAAAGAGGATACACTCATTGATAAGGGATTAGGGGGTATCAAAAGAACCCATGTATCTGAGAGTTCAGATTCAGACAAAGAAGTCCCTGTGCAGGAAGGTGGAAATCAATTGGCAATAGTAACAGTTGGTCCCAACCATGGTGTTTGGAAAAAAATTCAGAAAAAGAAAGGCAAAAAGGGGAAGTTAAGTGATTATTATCACACTTAGCCCTGACATTTTTATTTATTTTATTTTATTTTAATTATTTATTTTTATTGTGCATCGGCTGAAAAGATGACATGATCGAATGCCTAATGATATTTACAAAAATGTAATTTTGTTCCTTGTTTACGGGTTGAATAAAATTACGATTTTTTCCAAGCATAAAATAACTTTTTATCGATAAATAATTATGTTTCATTCTAAAGAAAAAAATGAAAAAACAAATAAAAAATATTCCTTGATTCAAGATTTTCCACGAGATCTCTTTTCATTTTGTGCCTTGGTATTTGACACATTGGGACATGACTAGGACATGCGTTGGCCACATGTTTGAGACATGCCCTATTTTAGAACATGTGTCAAACACGTCTGAATTGTCCTAGCATGTCACATCCTTGACACAAAGGATATAGACATAGGGCCCTGGGGACATGTCTAGTTTCTTAGGATGTGTCAACAAACCCACTCAGGTTGTCATTGAGCCCAACAATTAACCCACCATGTTACAAGTTAAATAGTAAATAGTACACCAAAGTGTAAGTTAATTTGTGCACAAGTTGAATGCTACTCGACTAAATAAGAAAAATACTATGAATGGGATTGGTTTTGTGTCTTTAATGTATTCAATGATGGTGTAACTCAGTAATAAAAAAATCTGTTGGTGATAATATCTTTGGTTTATGATATATTTTCATGTTTCAAATACTACCTTCAAGTCACTGAGGAATATGGAAATGGCTTTCAGTTTCTATTTGTTAAGAAAATTGTTGTCCATTGACAGAAAAATGATATTCACGTCAAATGGTAGTGACATAGATATGATGATTAGAATTGTGTTAGTGGTTGCTGCCATCCTGTAGTACTTAATCAAATTTTCTATGCAATCCTCATAAAAACAGTTACAAGAAGAAAGACTTCAACAAAAAGCAAAGCACAAAACCCCAAATTCAACAAGAGGAATACCATTTTCAAAATATTCCACCGTACAGGGAGATGTACTACTATAGTGGTTGGCGATTATTGAATGATCTAATAACAGTGTAACTCATTTACGAACTAGCATATTCACAGCATGAAAATAAGAGAGGCAATTGCTTGGCCTACGATTTGATTCTTGAACCCTGAATGGTCTGCAGTAGCAAATAACCTATTCTCCTCTGAAATATCAATTTAAACATAATCCAATGCTTTGCTTCTATGCATTGGAAATATGTTGATTAGCTGAAATGCAAATATTGTCAGTACATACAATCCAGTGACGGTCAAGAATCTACAGTCGGAATTAATCAACTCAAATAGATTCCACTTCCTCGTGCATATGGACACCTGAGGCTTTTAAAATCTCCAGAGCTGCAGCAAAAAAAATTGCCGAGAGAAAATAATTAATACCTGAAAATATCCTAGAATCTTTTACAGTTGTAAGAGTTTGAAGAAAAAGCATGTCGCTGTATTGTCCAAAATGCTTGTACTTTTCTGTGTGACTTTCTAAATTTCATACTTATTTTCGTTTCCTTTGACAAACCAAATAAACTATACCTGGTAAATAGATTTCTGGATCCAAAGGTCTCAAGACTCCAGTGGAAGTGATTTTACCCTCAAGTAAGAGCTGTATAACGAGAGCACAAATAAGCAATCGTAATAAGGTAAACAGTTTTTTTCTTTTTGAAAATAAATAAATAAATGAGAGTAAATTCTTGCATTCCTTTTTTGCAAAATGCCTGAATTCTTCTTTAAAGAACCAATTTGGAAGATCATTGTGACTTTCACTTGGTCATTGTGATGTACTATTTTGGAATAAATTGCAAGCCTTAAGAGATACTGGTCAAGGAAGAGGAAAATCCAACTCTTAATTTTGCACGAAAAGAAACTACTTCTTGGAGGAACTTTAGTGCCTTCTTGGGTTAGGCTGAAGGATTTGAAGCTAAGACAAATCAATGCAAGGTCAAAATTCTGAGCAGATAAAAGTAAAAGTCAAAATACTGATTACCTAAAAACTAAATATCCATTATCTTTAATGTCTTTGATGCAAATGCAGCTTTTGAACAAAAGTGTGCTACAGTCTATCTGTGACTGCATGACTACTGTTGAGGGCAAGCCAAACTATGGACCGAGCTTTCCAGAGGCTTTTGTAGCTTCATATCCGCCTTCACTATCGTGTGGCTTGAACATCCCACTTTTGTCACTTCCTTACTAGAAAAGGATTATTTTAGGTAACGAGGTGGGCATCTCCTTCCTGTGGAAAATGAGACTGTTTTAATGAAGACTCCACTGTGACTCATTTAGCTACTGGCGCTACAGCAGACATATTGTCTATTGCCGTCTATGTTGGGAGGGGATGCTTACGTGTTCAGAAGCCCATTGATCTAACGCTATATGATGTATCTTCTTGTGTGATATAAGATGCATTAATTTTTCAGAAAAAATGCACATGCAGTATTTCAGCAAACGACTTATCACAAAGATTGTGTAAAGACAAAAATATTCCAATGCATAAGAGAACATGATATAGTGACAAGTAGGCCAATTTATGGTTTCGACTAATGCCTGTGCTCCAATGGCGGCCGGAATGCCTACTGTGCGAGCCATTGCACTTTCGGATTTATCATTTTCATTTTTTCCAAACTCAAGAAGCGTTGCTTTGTGAAGTTCGCTGGGCCTGCCGTCATCATATGTTACTTGCACTTCGTGGTGTAAAAGCACCATATCCTGATCACATTTTTCAAACCAGCTTTAGATTTACAGGTAGAACGGAGAATAACAAGAGGAAACCACTGGTTGCAATGCATTAAAAAACAAGTAGAAGTTCTGGTTGTTCTAGATACTTCAATCTCAATCTTAAACAGTAATTAATAAAAAATTACAAATGTGAGATACCTGCTCATTTGGAAAATACTTCAGCCGCTCTTCCATGCGGGAACAAATGATATCAAATGCACTCTTGCATGCTTCAGGGATTTTTCTCTCATCATCAAGTCCCAAATATCTATTTGCCCAAGAAGAAGAAGTTCAGTAATGACATAAAGTTCTTGGACTATATATGTAAATTCCAGCCAGCAGCTTGAATGATACCAATACTATAATGACTATTTTCCAGAGTAGCAATAGTTAAACGAACTTGAAAAGAATTCATGTTTTTTACCTGAGAATATAATCTGACTTCAGAATCTTATTTTTATCTCACAAGTATAAGAAAATAAATCATGTAAAGTATCGACATCAACTAAAGATGGTCATTATCAAAAAGCAAAAAGTTCAGCATCGGTTCATGAATGCAATTTGAACTTCAGATATTTGAAGAAACTCAACACCATACCTAATGCAAAAAGCCACTTTATTTGCACTCGTACTACTTTTGCAACAGCCAACTCTGACCAGGATATTTGCAATATCCATCTGTTCAGTGCTGTGCCCTGCTTCAGTAACATCTTTTTGAGTTTGGTTGTTTTTTAAAGCTTCCCTTAAAAGCTCTTGAAGAAACATACTGAAAGAAGGCGTTGAATGATTTACTCCAATGCCTTGCGTCAGCATAGGA
Source organism: Pinus tabuliformis (assembly GCA_031772625.1). Taxonomy (NCBI): domain Eukaryota; kingdom Viridiplantae; phylum Streptophyta; class Pinopsida; order Pinales; family Pinaceae; genus Pinus; species Pinus tabuliformis. The sequence continues at coordinate 221,110,986 of CM062812.1, read as the reverse complement.
TGAATTTCATTGTTGAAATAGCCAAGCTTAGCAAGAGCGCTCATAATTTCACTAAAACCTGCACACACGTTGAAAGGCTTTCAATATCTGGCGTTTGCTAATATCAACTCTAAGGAATGCCATGAAAGTGGATGAAATTACTTTAGGAACTAGAACGCACCTTCATAACGAAGAGTTGCCCTAAAGATTGTAGACGCTTCATTAGTGATACCATACAAGTCACCATAAACCAAAGAGTCACGATTGGGAAGCCTCTCCAAAGCAAAAGCCGGAAGATGAGGAAGGCGAAAGCATGTTGCTGAATCATAAAGATCCTCACCTGAAAAAATGAATTTGTTTCTAAGATGAATTGCCCCACTTTTTCACTTGTGTCGCGTGTGTGCACCACAAATTATGAAGAAGGAAATGAAACAGGAGAAGCTCAATCATCAGTGAAATTATCACGTAAATATAAGACTGTCAACTGTTTCAAAAGTCAAAATTTGTAAACACTATTTTTTTAAAGTTCGTTCATCTTATTTTACTTTGGGACTAAACCCTATGATATTACAAGTGATATGCCACTAGGTTTCTGACATTGTTTCCTTACTTTTGACTGATATTACAAAAAGAATCATTCCTGTTTGGACTTTTGCCAAGTTCATACAAAGTTTTAGGACCAAAATTTACGAAAACAAAACAAAAACAGGCTTTTAGATCAGGCTAAATGACTAATCCCTCACACAAGGTAAACCGTGAACTTATTTATTGAATATCGATTTAACAGATTCCATGGAAGTGATGATCTGATCACTTTAATAATGCTGAAGACGGGCGCAATATGTTTGTGATGCTGACACATGCTTCATTTTCACATTGTTTTGATACATATGCGATATGGATCTTTCCGCAGAATAAATCGACTTAACTCTGAATGCAACGATCTAACAATCGATACAAGGTCATATTAGTTAAGCCGCTGTGTTTTGGTTTTATTGCCCGAATTTATGATCTCACATCACACATGTTCTAATGCTCCGAATATTGAAAGCATTAAATTACGTTTCTTTGGGTTATTATTGGGAATGACATTCTGCTGGTAACACTTTGAGCATATTCATAAGTATCTCTGCTTGGAATATTATGGACACATTACTTACTCACTGTGTATTCATCAATAACGCTAAATTGGTTGAACGTTAAGGCAGTCTTTGTGCTCTCGCCAGTCACAGTTAATATGCCCTGAAGATTAATTCGTAGCTCATTGTTTAAACGCCCAATACTTGATGATAAATGCTGTTCTGCATATTATTTCTTGGATTCTGGTGTTTCTGAGCGTTACTCACAAATTGGCTGAAGCACTGGTTATATTACCTTGTAGTGGCATATCTCATTCATTCTGTGGTACACCATAAGCCTGAATTTCTTTCATAGTAGAAACGCAGCATATGAAGTGGTTTGCTTAACTCAAATGCTCATTAATACGTTGTAATATGTTTAAATACTTTGGACTTGAGGTAATACCACTGAATGCTACCCTGCGCAACCATGATGATTACGTGAACAAAATTCTGAAATGTTTTAAAATGTCAATGGTATGACAGTCTGCTCGATGGTTTACTCTTTGTTTCCTTTAAGGAAATAATCCAAGTTCGAATGATATCCCTCTTTCATTTTCTTGCACATTAATACTTAAACTAAGATCACATAACACATTTCATGTTCGGGCAACCTCCATTGACATTTTGTGATTTTGTTCACATTGGTAATTTGATATATTTGCATCAACATTCCCCTTGTGTAAGTAGGTATCAAATTGACAAGCTAAACGAACTTGTTGATTTTGGGTAGCATTGGATGTGCTCTAGCCATAAAATTTGGTGGAGAGGCTAACGCACATGAGATCTCCAAGACCCAGAAATTGTTTGGAGAAATTCCACCTAGATGAAGAGATATTAAAATAATTAATATTTTTAATGGGTTCCTAAGTCTAAACTTAGGAAAATAAAAATATTAATGTGTATTAATATAAAATGGGTGAGAAAGTTTTAAGTGACGAGGATCAAGCCAGTTCTAATCTTAGCCATTGATTAGGGACTTAATGTCAGCCGTTGAATCGTCAACATGAAAAGTATAAGAGGAGGCTAGAGGGTCAGTTGGAGAAACACCAAGAGAGATAAAGAATTCGATTTTCTGGGGCGAGGTTTGCTGAGGAAATCGAGTTAGTGATTAGTGGCAGTGAGGGGCAATTCAGCGAGGGATTTCCATCCGAGGCTGAAGAATACATAGCAGAGAGGTAGTGAAGTGCCGGGAGAGACAGTGAAGGCCCTAGAAGGGCTGACGCAGAGGCTATAGGAGATGATGCAAAGGACGTAGAGGGTCGTAGAGGCTGATGTAGAAGCCGTAGAGGCTGACACAAAAATTGTAGAGGGCTTCAGAGGCAACGCTGGGGAGATTCTGTGGGGCAAACTGGGAGCAGATCAACAGATTCTGAGCCGGGATAGGGTGACACAGCTCCTGGAGGAGTGACGCAGTGCCTGAGTAGTGCTTGGAGCAGTTTTCACTGTAAAGCATAGGGAATAGTAAGAGTCTCTGTGGGGTTTGATCATCCGGTTGCTGATTTTCCAAAATATCTATCTCCGGATAGAGGTACTACTATCGAGGATATTCACTGTTGAGTGAGCCATTTCTGGCACCCTAGTTGTATTCACGAAATCTGTTTAATAATAAAAACCCTCTATATGTTGCATCAGTTTTCCCAAATTGGGTTTTTCCAGGGACGTGTTATCCAAAAAAGAGACACCGGCCGTATGAGCTAACACAGAGGATGCATAGGGTCGTAGAGGCTAATGCAAAAGTCGTAGAGGCTGACGCAGAAGTCATAGAGAGCTTCAGACGCAGTGCTGGGGAGATTCTGTGGGGCAAACTGGGCGCAAATCAGCAGATTCTGAGCCGGGATAGGGTGACGCAGCTCTTGGAGGAGTGACACAGTTCTTGAGCAGTGCTTGGAGCAGCTTTCGCTGTCCAGCATAGGGAACAACCAGAGTCGCTATGGGGTTTGCTTATCCGGTTGCTGATTTGCCGAAATATCTGTCTCCGGATAGAAGTATTACTGCCGAGGATATTCTCTGTTGGGTGACCCATTTCTGGCACCCTAGTTGTATTTCATGAAATCTGCTTAACAATACAAACCCTCTATATGCTGCATCGCTTTTCTCGAATTGGGTTTTTCCGGGGATGATTGTCTTAAAATAACGGTGTCCCTTGTGTTATTGTCTCTGCTTATTTCAGTGCATGATTTGCATATCTGTCAAGGTTGCAATAGTGTTTACTTAATGTTTATGCAATTAAATAACTTGTTAATGTAAAGAAAAAGTAGGAGATTTTAAACGAGTAATTGCAGTAGGGATTTCTGATATGTTAGATTCAAGAATTTTCACATGGTATTAGAGGGATTGCAGATCATAGGCGACTGAAGACACTAGCTGAGAAATCTGAGAATTTGCAGCAGAGAAGCAGTTGTCTCGAGAGACAATGTTGTTCCAGAGTTGAAGAGGCAAGAGGAATGACGTAGTGCAAAGCGTGTGATGTAGAGGCTTGCGCAGCGCCTGCGTCAGCATTCTGAGCCAGGAGAGGAGGATGCAGTAGCTGGGAGGAGCCCACGCAGTAGCTGCGTCAGCCATCAGGGCCAGCACAGAGGCAGAGGAGGGCAGATCAGGCTCACGCAGAGCCACATCATCTTTCTGAGCCAGGAAAGATTGATGCAGTTGGCCGGGAGGAGCAGATTCAACTCACACAGAGATTGTGCAGAGCCTGAAGGGCTCAGATTCTTTGAGTTGTCGGGGCTAAGGGAGCTGTGCAAATTTTGATTTAAGGAGCTGGTGGGATGTTGTTTCTGTCAGTACAGAACAGTGCCTAAGGAGACTGAACCAAGGTAGAGCGAAGCACTACCTCGACAAATTTCTAGCCAAGAAATCTAGATCCGGGCTGCAGTGGCAAAGGAGGATTGGAGATGAGTGATTCGATAGTTGCCCAGAGGATTTCCGAGAGGGAAATCAGGAATCAAAGGGAGTTTAGGGAAGAGGAGCAGAGATGGCTGTGAACGGATTGAGGGATCAGGACAGATTGGACAGGGCTTCCAATTTTTTCATCTGGAAGGCCAAGATCTTGGCAATCCTGGATAAACATCGCATCAAGGACTATGCCTTAAGAATAGTAGATGTCCCAGTTGATCCTAATGCAAATGAGAAGTATGAGTAGGCCTAAGCGAAGGCGAAGTGCATGATCCTAGACGGGGTCAAGGATCATGTAATACCACATATTGCTGAGAAGAACACAACAAGGGAGATGTGGCAGACGCTGACCACCTTATACTAGGGCTCTTCCGTGTAGCGAAAGATGTTATTGGAGAATCAGCTGAAATCATATTAGATGCAGAAAGGAGAGAAGATAGATCCATTCCTTCTCAGGTTGCAAAGAATTCGTGACCAACTTACTTCCATGGGGTCTACAATGGATCCAAAGTTCATGGTCAGGACTGCCTTGAATGCAGTGTCCGAGGGGTGGGAGACGTTTGTCCAAAGCATTTTGGGCAGAGCGACTCTCCCCAATTGGGAGGAGATGTGGGCAGCTCTTTGACAGGAAGAGCTCAAGAGATTGACCAAGGCAGAGAGTAGCGGTAAGGGAGTTCGAATCAAGAAGGAGGAAGAGGATGCAACTCTCGCATTAGCGGGACAACAGGGAGTACATAAGAGGAAGAAGAAAGACATCTCCAAGGTCAAGTGCTTCAACTGTGGGGAGCTGGGACATTATGCCTCTTAGTGCCCCAGGAAGAAAGGTAAGGGAGAAGCTTCCGACTCAAAGGCTGCTCCAGCAAAGGCGGAGAAGGATGTCGACACTGATGATGATTGTGCCATGAGTGCTCATGCGCCTCTAGAGAAGAGGTGGGGAGACATAGAGCTGTAGTCAAGAGGACTACAAAACAGAGGCAGGATCCTTGAGGTGCCCAAACTCTTGGATTACATACGATTACGGGAGGCCTTAACGAGAGTAGAAAAATGACAGGCGTTGGTTGGAGCAAGGTGTGATGGAGTGACAATGGCAGTGCTAGAGTGTAGAATTCTATAGCAGCGCAGTGGAGGTTGCAGCAATGTGAGAGGCACAAAAGAGGTTGCAGTAGCAGAGGGAGCACAGGATAGCAACAGAGGTAACTTCAGCATCACGAGGCTTCTAGATTGACCAAGATGTTAGTGTTTGGGTGAAGTCAGTTACTTACTTCTTGGTAACTGAGTTGCAGTGCATCAGTTAGCAGTGGCAATGCTATGGGCAGCATTTTGAGAGGGCGCAACAACACAGATGTAGCAGTGGCAGTGGCAGTGTCATGGGCAGCAATACAGGAAGCAACAATGCAATGGATATGGGGCAACAGGCCAAGCATCAGCACAAAGGACTGATGCAGAGGATCAGTGTGATGCTTCTATGGTGAAGTGTTGCTAGAGCACATTCCTAGCTAAGAGGGAGTGTTGATTTTGGGTAGCATCAGATGTACTCTAGCCATAAAATTTGGTGGAGAGGCTAAAGCACATGAGATCTCCAAGACCCAAAAATCGTTTAGAGAAATTCTACCCGAATGAAGAGATATTAAAATAATTGATATTCTTAATGGGTTCCTAAGTCTAAACTTAGGAAAATAAAAATATTAATGTGTATTAATATAAAATGGGTGAGAAAGTTCTAAGTGACAAGGATCAAGCCAGTTCTAATCTTAGCTGTTGATTAGAGACTTAATCTCGGTCGTTGAATCATCAACATGAAAAGTATAAGAGACTTGAGGGTTAGTTGGAGACACACCAAGAGAGATCAGGAATTCAATTTCTTGGGTGAGGTTTGCTGAGGAAATCAAGTTAGTGATTAGTTCCAGTGGGGAAATTTAGCAAGGGATTTCCATCCGACGCTAAAGAATACATAGCAGAGAGGTAGTGAAGTGCCGGGAGAGATAGCGCATGCCCTAGAAGGGCTGACGCAGAGGTCGTAGGAGCTGAAGCAGAGGATGCAGAGGGCCGTGGTAGCTGAAGCAGAGGACGCAGAAGTTGTAGAGGGCTTTAGAGGCAGCGTTGGGGAGATTTTGGGGGCAGATTGGGAGCAGATCAACAGATTCTGAGCCGGGATAGGGTGACACAGCTCCTGGAGGAGTGACGCAGTTCCTGAGCAGTGCTTGGAGCAACTTTTGCTGTCCAACATAGGGAACAGCCAGAGTCGCTGTGGGGTTTGATCATCCGGTTGCTGATTTGCTGGAATATCTGTCTCTGGATAGAGGTACTATTGCCGAGGATATTCTCTGCTGGGTGACCCATTTCTAGTACCCTAGTTGTATTCATGAAATCTGCTTAATAATATAGACCCTCTATATGTTGCACCGATTTTCTCGAATTGGTTTTTTCTAGGGACGATTGTCCAAAAATAACGGTGTCCCTTGTGTTATTTTCTCTGTTTATTTCACTGCATGATCTGTATATCTGTGAAGGCTACAATAGTGTTTACTTCGATGTTTATGCAATTAAATAACTTGTTGTTAATTTTAGGTATGTTCTATGCTAGAGCAATTTATTTCAATTTCTTTTCCACATTAGCAATCACATCAGAATAAAGTAAACTGTAGATAGAACATAAATATAAATCGCAGAAGACAAGCCAAGACAAGAGGACAAAAGTTGTGGCGCTAGCCAGGGACAAACCCCAATGTGGGGAAACCCTTGATCAATTCTTCTTTTATGTTCTTCAAAGTTCAACAGAGAAAGTGAGAGAGATAATACATTTACAATAGAAGTCAATCACTTTGACTTTTGATATCAGCATGAGATCAGTTGAAGACATATTGCTTCAACTGATTCTCTAAGGTGACTCGTTCACCTATCATAGTGCTGCATCTCGTCTATTTGCTACACAATATCGTGTGACAACTTGTTGTACTGTCAAATGTGTTGAACCTTGATGACTGAGCTGCTCTCATCTTCATGCTGCTCATCATGTTGCATCTTCCATGGCCTTATTCATCATCAAGCTGCCCATGCTTATGATCTCATTCATCATTATGCTGCCCATGCTCATATCATCATGCTGCTTATTATGCTGCCCATGATCTCATACATCATGCTGCCTTCCTTCGGAGACAGATGCTCTGGCTGTTTCGGCAGTTCCCGGTAGTTCCGGCTTTTCCGACAGTTCCGACAATTCCGGCATTTATGGCTTTTCAGGCTTTTTAGGCTTTTCCGGTATTTCTGGATTTTCTAGCGTTTCCGGCTTTTCCGGCAGTTTCGACTTTTCCGTCTTTTCCGTCTTTTCCGGCTTTTCCTGTATTTTTGGCTTTTCCAGCAGTTCTGGCCTTTCCGGCAGTTCCAACTTTTCCGGCTTTTCCAGCTATTCCAGCTTTTTCAGTAGTTTCGACTTTTCCAGCTTTTCCTTAGGATCTCTTCTCCTACTAAAACCCAAAGACAAGTAGAGAGAGGAAGAGATCCAAGTGTGTGTAGAAATGACTTGAAGTCCTCTTCTATTTATACTAAAACGTAGAGGTTGAATAGACATGAATGTTGGGCTTTTGAGCCTACATAAGTTGCTGGCCGACTTAACAATTTGTCCATAACATAAATAAATTCATAACTTCATAAATACTTATCGGAATCGGATGATCTTTAGATCATATCCTACACCTCTCAATGAGAGGGATCCAATAAAAATATCGGCTGCCACAAATAAGTTGACCCACATGGAGTTTGGCCCTAGTTGCCAATTTTAACACTCCTTCTCAACTAGGGAGAACTCCATCAACTGATCCATATGTCTGACTGTACTATCTCTGCCATTAGTGCCCTACACTGCTCTGCCTAGCTTTGCTTAGCTCTGCTGGCTTTGCTCTGCTCAGCTCTGCTAGCTCTGCTCTACTCTGCTCAGCTTTGCTAGTTCTGCTGTCTTTGCTCTGTGCTGCTCAGCTCTGCTCAACTTAGCTCTGCTGAACTATGAAGAAGAAGAATTGATCGAGAATGTCTCATACCATTCTCCATTGACCCAAAGTCAGTCTCAGAGTGCGTACCACTGGTCCCAGACTAGTCTCAACCGACCCAAAGTCAGTGTCATAGTGGGTACCACTCCTACCACTGGTCCCAGACCAGTCCTCCATTGACCCGAAGTTAGTCTCAGAGTATGTACCACTGGTCCCAGACCAGTCTCAACCGACCCGAAGTCAACGTCATAGTAGGTACAACTCCTACCACTGGTCCCAGACCAATCCTCCACTGACTTGAAGTCAGTCTCAGAGTATGTACCACTGGTCCCAGACTAGTCTCAACTGACCCGAAGTCAGCGTCATAGTAGGTACAACTCCTACAACTAGTACCGGACTAGTATCATTGATCCTAGCATAGGGAGTACAGTTGATACAACGATGCGTCCATTAGTACTACTATAGTCCCTATCCTCATTTCCCTGCTCATTGATTAGATGAGAGGTACTTCCCATGAGTCTCAGACTGCATGGGTAGGATGCCTCGACAAGAGAACTTAATCAATCCTGTCCTCATAGGAGAACTAATCATCCTGCTACACAATCGCCATGGAGAGCACATCACCTAGGCCTCATAGGAGAACTAATCATCCTGCTACACAAGAGAGTGAATCATCCTGTCCCACAAGAGAGCGAATCATTTTGTCCCACAAGAGAGCGAATCATCTTGTTCGCAGGAGAGCGAATCATCCTGTTCCACAAGAGAGAGAATCATCTTGTCCACAGGAGAGCGAATCATCCTGTCCGAGTGCGCACCACCAGGGGAGGGTGAGTCACCTTGTGGTCGTATGTTGCTTCAGTAAGAACCACAAGCCCCTAGAGCTCCCAGAGCTCAATGTATGCAACATGCAAGACCCTTTTACAAGGGTCTCTCAACAACTCCAAGTCGTTCGGGAAAATCACAAATTTGATCCTTCCCTGGGGCTCTGACAAAGTGTAGCGACCTGTACATCATCTCAGTGCGATGGAGCCTCCTAGCTCATCGACTCACCATATCCCAGATAAGGCAGTATCTAATGTCTATCTACTGGAGCAATCATTGAATATGAGATTCCTCAATAATCGAATCCCACCTCTGGTTGTCACAGAGAATCACAGTGGTACAAACAACTCACTTGAAGAGCTTCCCCAACTAGGGAGCTTCATACGGGATCATACTCGTAGATATGTATCCGGTCTCAGCAGTGCTTATAATAACATACTTCTTCTTCCTGCGCATCCATGATATCGAAGCAGAATCCAAAGAAAAATAGCATTAAGAAGTGCTTTAGTGATTCTCCACACTCCCTGCCCAATCAACATTCGAATAATCATGCAGTTTCATATTTCCAGCAGTGTATCTCAATCCATAAGAGATTGGGGCCCGAAGACATCTCAGAAGATTTTTGGTACCAATCCAGTGAGGTTCAACCAAATATGAGCTCACCATACTAACTGCAAAACATATATCCCGACGGAAGTTCACCAAGAACATCAACGCGAATGAGTTTATGAGATTCAGAGGCATTTCCCAAATCTGGTCTGACATCACTACCATATAACTTCTGAAAGTTAAGATCCTTGAGGTAGTCACAGGTTTGCAGTTCACCATTCCACATCTAGAATCCAACTCGCTCTTACTTCTGCAAATGAGAGGGTCTGCACCAGTTAGAAGTAGGTCGTCCTCATAAGGTGCTGGTATGAGAGGTCTATCATCCACAACCTTCGGATGGTTTGGATCCGTTTCACTCCTAGTGAATCTCAGCTTTATTAGACAGCTATCGATCCTCTCATACTATGCCCGAGGTGTTTTGCTTCAAGCCATAGAGGGCTTTCTTCCACCTGCATATGTGAGATTCTTGATTATCAATCTCAGACCCCTTGGGTTGTTCTAGACTTGTGGATCTGCTACATGGAGGGGAATGGTCCCTTTGTAAGATTTTCCTTCGGTACATCTCAGACATGTACTTTCATGCTCCTTTTGAATTCAGGCATCCCTGTCACCATCTGACTCATAGACCTTCAGTGCTACGTGACAATGGACATGGTCCCCAGTGGACTTCCTACAATTTGATACAACCCTGAACTCAAAAACATCTTTGAAAATTCTATTTCCAAACACGTACCTTTCCATCGATGAGTGCCACCCTGAAACCTTTGACTTCCATTTCCGAGATGGACACCAGGTTCTTCTTGCGATCAGGTACATACAAGTGATTCAGGATTCCTTGCTTTCTTTGAAGAGTTGACCATTTCCTTGATGACCTGCATACCTTCGGACACTCCTTTGCATAATGGCCAAACTTATTGCAACCAAGGCATTCGCCTTTCCTTCCACCCTTAGATCCGAACTTCCCAATGAAGTGATCTTTAGATGGGCCATCAGAAACTTCCGCTACGCCATTCTGATAACATGTTCTGCTTCGACTTCATCCTTTGTGAACTTAGAAGAGAGATGTGGAACCCATTGATTCTTTTGTCTTGTCCCTATTGTCTTTGGTGATTGCTCTTTCACTCTTGCTTGGGCATTGTCTTCACCTCAACTCTGATCCCATGTTAGTTTTAGGTATGTTCTATGCTAGAGCAATTTATTTCAATTTCTTTTCCACATTAGCAATCACATCAGCATAAAGTAAACTGCAGATAGAACATAAATATAGATCGCAGAAGACAAGAGGACACAAGATGTGGCGCTAGCCAAGGACAAACCCCAATGTGGGGAAACCCTTGATATATTCTTCTTTTATGTTCTTCAAAGTTCAGTAAAGAAAGTGAGAGAGATAGTACATTTACAATAGAAGTCAATCACTTTGACTTTTGATATCGGCATGAGATCAGTTGAAGACATATTTCTTCAACTGATTCTCTAAGGTGACTCGTTCACCTATCATAGTGCTGCATCTCGTCTATTTGCTGCACATTACCGTGTGACACCTTGCTGTACTGTCACATGTGTTGAACCTTGATGACTGAGCTGCTCTCATCTTCATGCTGCTCATCATGCTGCATCTTCCATGGTCTCAAGCTGCCCATACTCATGATCTCATTCATCATTATGCTGCCCATGCTCATATCATCATGCATCATTATGCTGCCCATGCTCCTATCATCATGCTGCTTATTATGCTCCCCATGATCTCATACATCACGCCGCCTTCCTTCGGAGATAGATGCTCCGGCTATTTCGGCAGTTCCCGGTAGTTTCGGCTTTTCCGACAGTTCCGGCTTTTCCAACAGTTCCGGCATTTCTGGCTCTTCCGGATTTTTAGGCTTTTCCAGTATTTCCAGCATTTCCGGCTTTTTTGGCAGTTCCGGCAGTTTCGACTTTTCCGGTGGTTCCGGCAGTTCCGGCTTTTCCGGTATTTCTGGCTTCTCTAGCGTTTTTGGCAGTTCCGGCTTTATTGGCAGTTCGGGCTTTTCTGGCTCTTCCGGCAGTTCAGGCTTTTCCGACTTTTCCGGCTTTTCCGGCATTACCGACCTTTCCAGCTTTTCCTTAGGATCTCTCCTCTTACTAAAACCCAAAGACAAGTAGAGAGAGGAAGAGATCCAAGTGTGTGTAGAAATGACTTGAAGTCCTCTTCTGTTTATACTAAAACGTAGAGGTTGAATAGACATGACTGTTGGGCTTCTGTGCCTACATAAGTTGCTGGTTGACTTAACCATTTCTCCATAACATAAATAAATTCATAACTTCATAAATACTTATCGGAATCGGATGATCTTTAGATCAATCCTAGGTTGCACGAAACGGGGAAATGGGTACGAGTTTTCGAAATGGGAACCGATACGAAACGCGACCTCCCCAAATTTTGGAAACGGGGAAACGCGAATATATATATATATATATATATATATATATATATATATTAGGACATTTAAGAAATATGTGCAATCATAAAGCATATATGATACATTCTAATTTATTACATTATAATAAAATTGTTAATTGTCAATGCATAAACTATAAGTCTCTAAATTTACATCACATTTACTCATGAATGATCACATAATGAAAATAGAAATATCCAAAATCAGCCACGAGAAATTTCTAATTTCTTGTCTCGTGCTTGATTGGGAGTCTCCTCCTACATAGTCGAACGACCTTAGTGCTCTTGATTAAATACAAGTTTCATACCTTAGTACCCTACATGCTCTTGATTATTGGGAGTCTCCCCTGCATAGAGGGCTTGGTTCTCTTGATTAAATACAAGTTCCATACCCTAGTATGTGATAAAATCCAATGGAAACATTGCAATCCCCCCAATCTTGAAATCCTGAAAAACAGATAAGTCTGCTGGATTTTGAGTGAGATCTAAAATTCTACTTTCTCCATATGAAATCCAATGAGGGCGAGACCACTTTCAAACATCCTGAGTCATTTCATGGTAATGTTAAAAATTTAAGTAAAAGGATGAAAAATGAAAAATAAGGGCAAAAGTTCACTTTTATAACTTTAGATAGGCATCTAGAAGCAACTAGAAGTCACTAGGATAACCTAAAAGTAAATTAAAAAAAAATAAAAAAAAAAAATTAAAAAACACAAGTAAATAGAGGAAACGTGAGTCGTACGGCCCTGAAACGCGTTTCAGGCCGTACTGGCCACGTTTCAGTTTCGTGAAACGTGGCAGTATGGCCTGAAACACGTTTTAGGGCCGTACCACACGCGTTTCAGCGTTTTGTACTCGTTTCCGTACAGAAACACTCCCTTGCCCTACGTTTCCTGCAACTTAGGATCAATCCTACACCTCTCAATGAGAGGGATCCAATAAAAATATCAGCTGCCACAAATAAGCCTAGGACTTGGACCTAGCTCCATTTGCAATAAATGACCCCCTTGCAAATGTGGGCCAGCCCATGGGAAAAAATGTCACGTGGACGAATCAAACCTTGTTGGGGAAATAACATAATCCTTCTTTCAGCAACAAGGCAATTCCCCGTAGCACAATCATTTATATTCAATCACATTGCAGAGAAATTTCAGTCTATCACATTTCTGTTTGAATTCTGGTTGGTGTAATTTTTCACACATCACCATCATGCAGTATGCCCTTAGCTTATTCAACAGTGAAGCCTCAATGGTTTTGAAAGAAATTAGTTAATCCAATCAATAACTTACCAGCAACCATTATAGTTTGTCCCTCAGAAATATAAACTGCTGGATTACGACCCGCCCTTAGAGCTCCTGCAGGACTCCAACTGAATTTTCAAAAGCAAAGAAACAGGAGTCAAGAACGACGTATTAAACACAGTTCCATTTAAAAAAATTCTAGTTCATTTCTAACAGTATGTACAAGTAAACAATTCAATGAATGGGAGGAAATACCTTTAGTAAGTATAATAGGAAATAAACAATTTCATGAAGAGAAGGAACCATCGCTAATAAATATGAAAAAGAAACACAGTTCAATAAAAAGGAGGATTAATGAAGCAAGTGACTTCAATTTAGAAATGTTCTCAATTTTTAAGAAGTTGAACAGTTCAATAAGAAGGATGAATAATGGAGCCTAATTTTCGTTGAATGGAAGATGAAGCTGCTGGTGAAAGATTACTTGCATTTACTTACATTTATCATATTAGAAATAAAGGATTCCAAACAGAACAATGCACATATCGATAAGTTTAGTTTGGCAAACGGTAACTCTTCTTTGGCTAAAGTCTTACATATTTTCTTGATTTCTATTTGATCATCATCGTTACTTGCATCTTTGCATGTCCAACTCTTCTGACTGATTCCTTTTGTTTTTTCCTTTTTAAAATGCAGCTTATATTATATTGTAAATAAAAAAATACATGTACATCAGGAATGACACATCCAGGAGTCAAAGAGCAGTTACAAAAGGCGTCCCTAGCAAGATAAACAAAGAGAGAAAACATATCTGCTTTGGCTTAAACTTGCCGAGCATCCATATCTTTCCTTAAAATGGCATTCCTAACTGAAATCTAGCTAACCAGATCCGGTATAAATGCAGATACTCCCAAGTTGAATGGTGTGTTTGCCCCATGAAAATCTTCTGAACTCCAAAGTTTCCACAAGGAGATTATCAGTTTAATCACATCCTGTACACTCCCTCCTGCCTGTCAGTTCATCCATTTATAATCAAACAGGACCCTTTTCTGATGAAGAGGAAAAATAAAGAGAGTACTATATCCAACGACATCCCAATCCCAAAGCATTTTAGCAACTTTGTGAATCCATGTTGAATGTTTAATTGTTTTAGGTTTGGAACAAACCCACAATTTTTATTTCTACATTGATCCGATGTAGATGATCTTTTACTGTTTAACTGTTATGAAGGGCCAATTGCCAATTGCCCAAATACTTGAGTCTTGTTAACCATCAAAAGTGGTTAACCCCTAGGAAATATTTTTTTTCTCCTTTCTAATCACCGAGCCAGCCAGCAGCCCTATGATGATCCACAAATAGCTTTACTTCAGAAGCTCTTCACCTATGCTCCGATCAGTTCTGTAATATCCCCATTTCCTTCATATTATAACCAGGATGGATTTCCAGGACACGGGAGTTCTGTAATATCCCCATTTCAGTTTCCTCTATATTACAGCTAGGATGGATTTCTAGGACACGGGATGGCTAGGTCACAGAAGCAGGGTTATGTCATCAAGGGCCCCGGAGGAGTTTTGAGGGATTTTTATGGGATCCGACAGCATTTTTTTGGCATATTCTTCATCAGGAGCAGTTGCACACAACTTGTTTTTGGTTCCGTTGCTTTCTGATAATTCCCTTAAAATAAAGTTATTATTGAGCATAACTTAATTAATTACATTTAAGGTGGCATTTCGGGAGGAATATTTGATAGAACACCTTAATGTAATAGCTCATTGGAACCGGAATGAGAAAATATACAAGATGAGATGTTGAGAAGTGACTTTTAGTGGCTAGACAAGGTATGGTGAACGATTTACCATTTTCCCATATCAAAAGTGACTTTAATTAGTCACTTAATTAATTAAAAGAAGAAAAAAATGAATAATTAAGGAGAAACGCAAAAAGTAACTTCGAGAAGGATAATAAAATAATAAAAATAAAAATACTTCTAGAAGATTTAAGATCTATCTATTGGGCCTTTAAAAGGAAGAGTAGGGGGATCATTTTGGATAGCTTGGTTTATGGATTATTTGCTATAGTGTGATTGGAGAATGGAGTTCCCAACTTCCATAAGCCTTGGGACGAAAACCCTCAGGCTTCCATTGTGAGTGTGTTGGACGAAAACCCAATACTCTTTGAGGAGATTTCACCCAGAAATCTCACGGTGCTTTAGTGGAGTTTTAGAGAGCAGATTTGTGTTAGTTTTTGTAGCATCATACAAGAGTTCTAGTATTGATTTGTGTCAGAGAGGTTAAGGACACGAGATCTTAAAAACCCACAAAATGTTTTGCGAGATAAGCTTGCAAAGCACCTTAATTAAATTAATTAACCATTATTTAAATTTTTCCTAAGTCTAACCTAGAAAAACTGGTTAATTAATAGTAATTAATTAAGGAAAGGTGAATGCTCTAGAAACTCACGCAGATTGAGTTTGAAACTAAGTTGCACGAAACGGGGAAACGGAAACGAGTTTCCGAAACGGGAAGCGATACGAAACGCGACCTCCCCAAATTTAGGAAACGGGGAAACACGAATATAATATATATATATATATATATATATATATATATATATATATATATATATTAAAAATATTTAAAAATTATTATATATATGTGCAATCATAAAGCATTAATGATACATTATAATTTATTACATTTAAACATTAAGATTAACTTTACATCACATTTACTCATGAGTCATGAATGATCACATAATGAAAATAAAAATATAGGAAAATCCCAAAGCAACCTTTATTATATATCCAAGGGCAAAATCTCAAAATCAGCTTTTATTTATATTAGTATATGAGGCTGCAAGAACCATAGAGACAAAAGACTAATCCTCATCATAACAATCCTCATCAAAAATAGAAGCAGCACAATGCTCAACATTGGATGGTGGTGCTGAAGAAGATGATGCACCAATTCCACTTCCAGATTCGGCCTCAATATTCAGGGCAGCAAGAGAGAGCTCCAAATCAGGATTTTCTGCATCCACATCCCATTCTTTAGAAGGACCACTGTTGTATTCTGGACCCCTACGAGATGCAAGGCGAAGGTTGGAGTGCACATAAACAAGATCCTCTGCTTTCTGTGAGCCCAACCTATTGCGCTTCACAGAATGAATAAAACCATAAGTGCTCCAATTCCTTTCTGCTGATGAAGAGCTTGCCACTTGTGAAAGAATACGAATGGCAAGGTTTTGCAAATGTACACCATTTGCTCCATGACAAATCCACCACCTAACTGGATTCATGGTGCTTCTCTCCTCCAAAGCTGATATATCTGCATAATCATCTATTCCTGCAGCAAAACTGGCAAATTCCTCCTTTACCTCCCTATGTAGATGAGAAGGAAACATTCTCATAAGGGCCTTTTTCACCCCATTAGCCACCTCTCTATCCTTATGGGGTGCCTTCCTCTTCCCATTGCTTTGAGCAATAAGCTCCTCATCATAAAATTTGGGGTTCAAAGCATGTGCTAAAGTGTGCAATGGAGTATTGAAATTGTTCCACCTATCAACAATGATTTTCTTGATCAAACCAGCAAAATGATCATCAACAAACAAAAGTTGTGGAGACTCTTGCGAAATGATTTCCATAGTTTTCTCAACCATGGAATCCATGCCATCATATACGTCTCCCAAGAAAGGTTGGTCAGTATCAGGCTATCATCACTCCGGAGAAGCTCAAATGCAGGGGTTGTGAACTTTAGCAAGAAATCTACCTTGCTCCACCAATCCTCATCAAGGCACAATCTACGCACCATAGATCCCCGCTCTGAATCTGCTTGTCTCCACTCAATCCAAAGTTGACTTACCACCATAGAAACTAATGCATGCTTAACCTCAACAAGGTGGCGCAACATCACGAAGTTTGAGGCATATCTTGTCTCAGCAACTTTTAACAACTCCAATTTGGAGTACTCTCGAAATATGGCCTGAGACTGGTGGTGGTTGGTGATGAATTTGATAATCTCCCTTGCTTCCCCTGTGAGTTCCTTTATCCAGGAAACTTTGTTGTCGATCTCCTCTAAGATCAGATTTAGATTATGGACAATGCATGGTGTCCAAAAGATGTGGTCATACCTCCCCTCAATAATTAAACCTGCAGCTTTGCAAACTGGTGCATTATCCGTGACAACTTGTACCACCTTGTTAGGCCCTATTTGTTCAATAGCTTTTATAATAACATCAGCAATGAACTGTGCATCTTTCACCTCTCCTGAGCAGTCTTCTGCCTTGATAAACATTGCTCCTTTGGGGGAAGTGGCAATGATATTTATCAATGGTCTGCGCCTTATATCTGTCCAACCATCTGAGACTATGGTAACCCCAGAGCTACTCCAGGAAGAACGAATTGGAGCTAAAATTTCCTCCACAAGGTCCTTCTCATTTTTAAGAAGCTGGGTTCTGACTTTCTCATAGTTGGGCCCCTTGTACCCTTGAGGAGCTTTGTTAACTGCCCTTATCATATCTTGCCAGTAAGGAGAGCGAACAACATTGAATGGGATACCACATGCATAAATGCACCTAGCCACTCTGGAATCAGTTTCTTCTCTTGCTTGCACATTCACCAATCTAGCAATTCTGCTATCCTGAACTGAAGGGGATGCCCCTGGGCCTCTGGTATTTTTGGGTGCTGGTTGTTCATGTTGTTGAGTGTGACCAACTCTCCTCTTTCTTGCTTCAGCTACAATCCTTGGCTCAATGTTAGATGGAGCTTGAGTAAGGTCATCATGCCTTCTCTTAGTACCATCCGCTTCATCTTGCTCTCTTTGATATGCCCTCCTTGCCAATGGATCTGCTGTTTTTGTGCAACCTGAAACCCCCTGTCCTCCTCCAAGTAATAGATGTGCCTTCACTCTTGGGTAGGAGCCCTTGTACGTATTATTGCAAAGATTGCATCGCCATTCCCATGAGCCACCACCTCCACATCTTTGAAGCTTCGTCACATGCCTCCAAAGAGGATAATATTTAGCCCTTGGGTTGGCCCTAGGGCTTGAACTTGCAGCTGCACTTTGGCTGGAAGCCATTGCTGCAAAAATAAATTTAAAAAACAAATCTATAAATAAAAAACGTCTTTCATATTTCTGGCTGCATAAACCCTAGAAAAATTGAAGAAATAGTAAGAAAAAACTAACAAAATGAATGTGGCTTACCCCAATTAATTTTCTGTGGCTGAAACGACCCTAAAATGCCAGAAAAGAGGAGAAATATGGCTGTAGCTGAGCCAAATCTGCTGCAAAAATAAATTTAAAAAACAAATCCATAAATAAAAAACGTTTTTCATATTTCTGGCTGCATAAACCCTAGAAAAATTGAAGAAATAGTAAGAAAAAACTAACAAAATGAATGTGGCTTACCCAAATTAATTTTCTGTGGCTGAAACTACCCCAAAATGCCAGAAAAGAGAAGAGAAATATGGCTGTAGCTGAGCCAAATTTGTGGCTGCTGAAATCTGCTGCTGAAATCTCTTTCTCTTGCTGCTGAAATCTCTTTCTCCTGCTGCTGAAATCTACTTTGCTCACTGCTCAAAACACCCTAGCTTAAACAACTGTCAGTCTCCAAGAGAAACGACTTGCTGAATAGTGTGATGAGAGAATGAGACAAACTTCTCTTTTATAAGTTTAGACAGGCTTCTAGAACTCACTAGACAACCTAAAAAAAATTAAAAAACAAATTAAAAAAAAACACAAGTTTTTGGGGAAACGTGGGCTGTACGGCCGTGAAATGCGTTTCCGGCCGTACTGGCCACGTTTCCGTTTCGGGAAACGTGGCAGTACGGCCGAAAACGCGTTTCACGGTCGTACCAAACGCGTTTCCGCATTTTGCCCGCGTTTCCAGCTGGAAACGCACCTTCCCCCCACGTTTCCTGCAACATAGGTTTGAGATGATCTTAGCCATTGATGGAGATCTAACCATGGCCGTCGGTGAGCCATCAAGAGATTATAAGAGCAGGTCAATGGGATGGAGATTGACACATTGAAGGAGATCGAGTTCCTTGGTAGATCAAGCTATTTAGCTGCAGAAGTCCAGCAGGGAAGAAAAGTTCGAGCCAGAAGGAAAGTAGAAGTGAAAGGGAGCAACAATAGTGATTTCTGGTGGATTTCCAATGCCGGAGAGTTAGTAGCAAGAAGGCCACATTATTTTCATTGAAGGAGGTTCTAGGAGGCCAAGCGAGTCATCTCCAGTGGTTGAGTAGGGCAAAACAGCAGGATCAGAGCAGCTCCACAGGCAGTGCAAGTAGAGCCTATGCAGAGGCAACGTAGAGGCTGATGCGGTAATATTCCTAATGGAAATTTACAATGATAAGCAAAGAAAACATAGCGGAAACACATATAAAAATTTACAGCATATTTAACAACCAGGACTTTCCATGAACTGCGCTGATCTGAGCCATTTTATTAATAAGTAAGAGGGTACAATGTGGTGCGGGAAAGAGTGCGCCTGGCTTCAAGGCAAGCTAGGTAAGCCCAAATGAATAATAAGAAGTCCCCCTCAAATATTTTGCTACTCTATCTCCTGGCTCTG
Source organism: Pinus tabuliformis (assembly GCA_031772625.1). Taxonomy (NCBI): domain Eukaryota; kingdom Viridiplantae; phylum Streptophyta; class Pinopsida; order Pinales; family Pinaceae; genus Pinus; species Pinus tabuliformis. The sequence continues at coordinate 221,091,335 of CM062812.1, read as the reverse complement.
CGCTGAACTGCCTAGAAATATGCTGCTGGGTGTGAAGATCTGCTGCTAGGGCCTCCTCCGGTGCTCAGAAAATTCCGGGAAATTAACCTCGGCCTCTCCACCAATAACCCACAAAAACCCATGAAGGAATTGGCCAAATGTTGACCTCAGAATTTCGGCCCAAATTTCCCTTAGCTCCTCTTGTTGCTGCCTGGATTGGGACCCCTGTTTAACCCCTCAAATCTGCCTAGAAAATTCTGCCAAATTGTTTCTAAGGTCCTTGTCAAAAACCCAGAAAAACCTAGAAATAGTTTGTCCTAGTTTTGAAGCTCCAAAATTGACCCCAAATGCTTGGCCCTCCTCCAAAAGCAAAATATGTATCCTGTAGCAAATGCTGCATTTGATCCTCCGCCAAAATGGTGGAAAAGCCCCCACAACACTTCCTCGGACTCCACCTCAAGTTTTAGGCCCAAACTCCCTTCACTCCTCAACTCCTAACTGTGACACCACCAAGCACTGCGCAGTCCCTTTGTTGTTGCTAGTGTCTCTTCCACACAAACTCACACTCCTACAGCTGGAACAATCGGAAAAGGATGGAACTCTCTCCTTGGGCAGGCACTCGAATTCCACTGAAGCAAGGGTTGAGATCTTCGCTTGGAGACACTCGTGTGCTAAACAACACTTGCAGACCTGGCTTTCGCTCAAGTGTGCTATGTCAAAGACAAGTTTTTGAACATATGAATGAATGACCAAAATGAGTGCCTCTTTCTCTCTTTATCAAAGAGCCTCCAAGATGCCCATGTGGGCCCAACTCGACTTTCCCCACCAACTTCGCTCCAATGAGAGTGTGTTCCACATGCGGGCCGCAATTCTCCGTGGGGTGGCCCCCACACTCCCATAGAGCCATAATATTTCCCTTCCTAATTTTTGGGCCCCCACTTAATACCAAAATTCATGTGGGACCTCTGAACCCACATTTCCTAAGTGCAAACATGAAATCAGTCAAAATTGGGCAAGATTTATATTTCCCTTAGCAATATTGCTAAGCGGGAATATCACAGTCCTCCCCACCAAAACGTTACTTGTCCTCAAGCAACTACCGAACATTGCTCTTCCTAGTTGTTGCTCCCCATTGTCACTGCAGAAATATGCTAGGGTCCCAAATGTGCCAATGATTCGTCCCTGAACTTTGCACTGTCCTGGCATGAAAGAATCCCTCAATACTAGGATTCTAAGCCATCCTGTCCCCACCTGAAGCTCCCCTTGCTCCACTCACTATCCTGCCTGGTATAAGTATCAGAAGTCCACTGTATACGATCAATGAGTAGTAGATCATGATAATGTGGCACTATGCCTGACTCGTTAAGTTTTCCTACCACATAGGCCATCCCATGCACTCCAGGAGTATGCTCTTGAAGATACCACCCAATCCCTACAGAGATAGTGTCTCGCGCACATGAGCTTCTCCTGATATCATCCTGTTAGCCCACCTGTCGTGCTAATGAAGTCCGCCATGCTATTAGCGAGTCATCAAAGTCCAATGGAAGATCTGAATGATCTTCCACTGTAGAAATCAACTCATCCCCAAGGGTAGCTATACTGCCAAGTCCTATGATGTTTGGATCCCACACTAGTCTCAAAAGGGTGCCACTATGCTATCGCTGCGCAACTCTGATCATGACAGTCTACCCCTCATGCTCAAGTGTATCCACCTCTCCTGGGAACTGATGGCAAAAAATTTATGGAGTCCTAACACATTTGGACCAAGCACCTCCACGATGTCACCTCCTACCCATCCACAACTCACCCTGATCCATAGTGACAACAAGGAAAACCAACCTCGCCATGCAATCAAGGCCTCAACGCTCCCCCACATGTCAACCCAAGGGTGAGCTAGATAATCCCCTGTCCTGATCCCACTCACCACGAAGGAGAGTGTCCAATCGACCAACCAAACTCCTGAATCCCATAGTATGAACGACTGTGGCATAGTCCTGACAGCTGACGGAAGCCACCTGCACCACGTCTCAGGTCCCTGCGTGTAATCAAGATATGAACTCCATACATCATGAACCAATCTGTTGCGTGTGACACAACCCAATGCCGACCATACCACACAGTGGGATCTATCGTCCTGCCTCCTAAAAGTGCTCCCCAATGTTGCCCGGAGTCTGAACATATGCCTGTAAGCAAGGTCCACCAACTGTTGTAGATGCTCCAGAGACACCTCAGAATGTCTCACCAAAAGGGGATCATGTATCACCCTGAGTGTGGGCTCAAGGGTGGTGCAAGTGCTACCTCTGCAGGAGATCAGACTACCCCCAAGCCTACATCCACCAACTCACGTCTTGACCATATGCCACAACTGAAAAGCCTCTCTCCCAATGCACTGTGTCCTGTCCAATTGTCTTAGATGAACCTCATGGGTTTTGTTGCTCCTGGTGAGAGCATCAAGAGATGATATCCAAGTCCCCTGTGTCAGTGTGCAATGCCGGGGAGCGATAAATGGAAGATCACGGTCGGCCCTGTGATCAACTCACTCTCCAAATTTGAGTGTGCCAAACCCAATGGTGTGCCTGATGCCCTTGTCAGGATATCTCTTTGGCGGCAACACGCTGACAACCTATTGTGCATCATCTCGCCCAGAGGGCAATATCTTGTCCCAAATATTTTTGCAAGGCCAACCATTAAAGATTTTGCAATAAATCAGAAGATCTGAAGCAAAATAATTTTTTTCAGAACAAGGGTTTCAAGTTTTGGGGCTCCTAAACCTAGATCCGCCTTCTCCTATCCCAACACTAGTTTTATTGGGCCTAGTGCTAGTTCTCATTGGCCCTAGATTCCCCTTGCTCCATTTCTGATTTGAATATTTGATTTTCTGAAGCTAATCATTGGTGGGTTTTTGCAGAAAATTTGGTAAAAATTTGTGTTTCAGGTATTGAAATTTTTTTTGGCAACTTGGGCAAGTGATCTTCAAGGCCTAGGGCCTAAGGGTTTGATCTCTAAACCATCTTTTTTCTCACTGTTTGCTACAACAGTCATATACCTTTCTAATAGTGGTGAAAAACACATCTAAGTGGTTTGAAATTAACTAAAAAAATTGCTAAATACATTAATAAGTCATTTATGTTTGATGTGTATCAAAAATTTGGCCTAAATCTACATTTTAAGTGACTGTTATCTCTGAATAATTCTGTTTCTGAAGTCTGAAATATAACAGTGGCAAAATTTCATGTGGGTTAGCCTAAAATCAGTGCCTAAGTTGTCTAATACATTAAGGAATTAATTTCTTGAGTTGGGCATTCATCATTAGGCTTATTTCATGTTTTAATTGCTGGCTGTAATAAGTATATCAGATTTGATATAATTCTGGAAATCACATCATAACAGGGTGAATTTTTTTTTTATAATTCACGTGGGCAAGTTTGGAAATTTTTCGGAAATTTTTTTGGCATAAAGATAGCATTGATAGCTTACTGTTTTCATTGTCATATTGTTGTTGTCATGAAGTTTTTCTTAATTTTCTGAAAATTAAGTACTCAGTTATGGAGTTGTGATAAAATGCATATCTTCTGTTTCATAAACTGAGTATTTTTTAAGCATCTGTTGACATTGATTGCAAAGAAGTTTTTGTTCTCTTTGAGCTATAATTGTATCAAAAAATATTTGAAATAAGCTTGTGGTTTAATTGTAATATTTTCAGGGGTTTATTTTTAAGTCTTCATCCAACAAAGCGAACATTTTATTTTGGTGATTAAGGGCTTTTGTGACAAAAGTGTTTCTAATCCTCGGGTCTAACTTCTCCTCATCATTTTGTGCATTTGCATATAAGTTAGTCTTGCATGAATAAAATTTACTTCCAAGCATAAGCTTGGTCGATAGAGAGATAGGTATCGATCAATCTTTGCTTGAGAAGCCTGTTTTTAATAGTACTTAAAATGGCGACCTTGCAGTCGTAAGAGCCACAACTCTCGGTAGCACTGGAGGCACTGGGTATGTTAGCTTTTCAGGAGAGGTATCGTTAATCACACTCTAGTGTGCTTCGCTTTATCTTCTCTTTGCATATTACTACGAAATCAGGCTCAACACAAAAAAGATTGAAGGATTCATCTTTAAATAGGAATTTAACTAAAATTAACCAAGATTCTTGCATCTCACATTAGTTTTAGGACCTACATTTCATATAAGATAGTCATTCATCTAAGCAGCAGTTGCTAATCGATTACTTGGTTTTAATTTCCCTAGCAAGATCGTTGACTCCATAAGGCGCTGGTATCAATCGTTTAAAATCTAATCAAATCCTATAAGTATTGCTAAATCTTAATCAAGTACTTGATCGCTTCACTGTGTCTCCTGAACTGGTTGGTTCCCAACTAGTTCTTCTTCATTCCACTTTTCCATAGGGTCTACACCCCTTAGCCTGCTGTAGGGAGACAACTTAAATGGAGAGATTGGGGATCAGGGTGATAGTGCCCAATCTGAGCGTTGTTGCGCTGCCTAGACACTTTGTGAGACAACATTTTTTGGCGACGTTGCCGGGGACCGCTTTATTGGGCCTTGGCTTTACGACATTCCTCTTTCATCTTTCTCATCTCTTAATTGAGCTGGCAAAGCCAACATTTCTTGGCATTACCATCGGGGACAAAGTTTTTTATGTCCTTGGTTTCTTCGACATCGTTTTAATCATCTCATCTTTTCCGCCATTCATTAGCCTATCAAGCGGCACAACATTTCCTGGCATCATTTGATCTTTTCATCACCTTGCCTTTCGTCATCTCATTAATCGTTTCATCTGCACCTTTAGCACCTGGACATATCAGTTCGTTTCTTGTTTGGGTGGCGACTCCACTTATTCATCCATTATTTCTCAAACAAGAAACCTTCCCTTATATCCAGTTGTTTGCCTTTTGGATCTTAGAGCTAGATTCATGTTCAAGTGGCGACTCCACTTCTTTCATTTCTTACAAGAATTTCTACTAGAAGCTTGCTTCTTGTTGATCTCTTGATTTTCTTGAGCAGGGGTCTCTCTCTAGAATCCATTTGGTCCCTCCTTATCCCTTCAAGCAAGTCATCGTGGATGATTCGTTTACCCTGTGTCATTTTACTGATTTTCTCCATGATATACCGGAAGAGGCCATTTGTAAATTGCCTTTGTTCTCAGGTGGTGATTCAGTCACTATTAGAAAGCATCTACGCAGGGTTTCTCATACAATAATCAAATATTGTAAGATGTCAAAATGCGTTTATTTTCCTTTTCTTTAGAGGGTGATGCTTTGAATTGGTTTAATAATTGTCCTGAAGATTCATTCGCTTCTTTACAAGACAATGCCAATGATTTTGCAGATAGATATGGTGATCAAGGTAGCTCGCCTTGTGTCCCTAACATTATGCAACAAAATGAGAGTGATCTTGTAAAGGATCCAACTGTCAGTGAAAGATTTCAAGACAATTCTCCATATCAGAATGTGCCATCCACTTGTACGGTTGCAAGTCAAATCCATGACAGTGGAAAAGCAGGAACAAGTTATCAAATCAGTGGTGACAATGAAAGGGAGAATGATAAGCATCTTATAGAAGAACTAAAGCAGTTGGTTAAAGACATGCAGTTTAGTCAAATGCAGCTGGTAAAAAATATGAGCTTAATCAAGAAAAAATTGTAACTGATTACGTCAAGGATATGAGAACTTTATACACCCACTTGGAAAAACTTGATAAGGAGATGGAAATCATGAAAATTAAACACTCTGATCACGTAACCGACATGCAGAGTCAACATGCTAAGGAAATGGAAACCATGAAAGCTAATCATGACAGAGAAATTAATTCTATGCAAAGCAAGTTATTAGCCCTAGATGAAAGGATGACGATCTTGAAATTCAATCATTCATATCAAGTGACTGCCATGGAAGCAAGTTATCAAGAAGAAATAAGTTCGATTCAAAACAAATTGTCAACTATGGATGAAGAAATGACCATCATGAGATTCGATTATAATAATCAGTTAGCTACCATGCAAGCAGATCATAAGAAAGAGATAAACTATATCCAAAATTGTTTCATGGGCATGAAAGTAAAAAATGATAAAATTATAAAGGACATGGAAGTTGGTCAAATATCTCTTCAGAATAGATTATTGGCCATAGAATCAAATAAGGGCTATGCAAGCTAATCATGTCACTCTGCAAGAAAGATTCGTGAAAACTGAACTCAATCAAGCGAAGTTAATATTAAGACATGCCAGAGAAATGGGTTCGTTGTTGAAGTTTCTAAGTTTACTTAGTTAGAAACCCTCCATGCACTTTATCTGATTTATTCCTACCTACTTGTTATCTTCCTTAACAAGTTATTTACAATGTAAACACTGAAAATAAACACTAGTGCATGCTCAACATATTACAAAGCAGCAACTAAAAGAAACAAGAACAAACACACCACGTAATACGATTATTTTTGGACTAATGTCCCCGAAAAAACCCAATGTGGGAAAACCGGTGTAGCAATCTGAGGGTTTTCTTATTAAGCAATATCAGAGTACAATTTGGGTGCCGAAACTGCCTTGCCCAATAGTGAATTTGCTTAGCAGTAACACCTCTCAGTTTCTAACAAATCTACTCGCTGAAACCCTCGATAATCCTTCTGGTAGCAACTCAGCACCAATCTGCCCCAGAAACCCTAGCGTCTGCCTAATCTAGACTGCGTCAGCCTCTCCTAGCCCAGCGTTGGCACTGCGTCAGCCTATCTTGGCTTGCGTCAGCCCCAGGAGGCCCTGCGTCAGCTCTCTGAGCCTCTACGTCAGTTACGCTAGCCCCTCTGGTGCTCTGCACAACACTTAGCTGCCTCTGCATGGCCCTACGTGAGCACTAGTTGTTCCTGTGTCTCTCTCTCTGGCTACTCTGCTACTATTCCAACACTATCTCTGCCTTTCTGTCTCTCTGTACTCAATGCCCCTCAGTTGCTCTCCCGATCACTGATTCTATCTCTCTTAGCAAACCCTGCTCTAGAGAATAGAATGACTGATCACTCTGGTGTGTTCTCCAAGTGAACCTCAAGCCTCTTATATTTTTCCTGTTGACATCTCAATGGCCGAGATTAAGTCCCTAATCAACGACTAAGATTAGATCCGGTTTGCTCCATGTCTTTTGGACCACTCTAACACAGATTCATATTAATACACATGAATATTTTATTTTCCCTAAGTTTAGATGTAGGGATTCCATTAAAAATATTAATTATTTTAATATCTCCTGATTTGTTTAGAATCTGCCCAAACCCTTTCTGGGTATTGGAGATCTCATGTGCCCCAACCTCTCCACCAAATTTCGTTGCTAAAGCACATCCGATGCTACCCCAGTTCAACACTCCCTCTTAGCAAGGACTGTGCTCTAGCAATACTCCTCACTGAGTATTGCTCTGATCATCCGTCATCGGTACCTGTGTTGATGCTAAGCCTTCCTGCCCAACATCCTCTGCACTGCTGCATCCTGTATTGCTGCCCATGGTTCTACCACTGCCACTGCTGCATCTGCACGATAGCTCCCTCTACATCCGTGCCGCTGCTGGTCCTTTCTCCCAGCACTGCATCCGCACTGCACCTCCTCTCATCAGGCTGCATCGTGCTGCTCACTGTTGCACTGCAACTCAATTACTGAGAAGTAACTGATCCCCCAACTAACCTCCCTGTTGGGCTAGAGACACCCACTGATGCTGAAGCTCCCTCTGCCACTGACAAGTGCTCCCTATCTTTGACCTCTGCGTTGCTGCAACAACTCCCTGCATCTCGCACTATTGCACACCTCTCTGTGCCTTCCTGCACTAGTGCAATACTCCTGCGCCTCTCGCACTGCTGTAGCCTACTAGGTCTGCACTATCTCGGGACTCCTGCACTATAGCTCTCTCTAGCACTCCATCCGCATCCGTCTCTACCCACATCAGCCAGTTCTGCTACTCCTCGTCGGGAGTCCTATAGCATGGTCTAATCCAAGAGGCTGAGAACCTCGAGGATTCTGCCCCTCATCGCCTGTAGTCCATCTGACTACAGCTCGATGTCTCCCCACTTCCGCTCAAGTGGCGTGTGTGTACTCATGGCACAATCACCGTTTGTCAAAACTTCCTTCTCTGCCCGTGCTGGCACTACCTTAGTCTCAGAAGACTCTCCCTTACTCTTCTTCCTTGTACACTGGGTCGCATAATGACCTAGCTCCCCATAGTGGAAGCACTTGATCTTGGAGAGATCTTTCTTCTTCCGCTTTTCCTACTTTCCCTCAGATGCTAGGGCCACATCTTTCTCCTCCTGCTTGACTTTGATCCCTTTACTGCTGCTACCTGTCTTCGACTGCCGTCTGATCTCTTCCTGGCGAAGAGCTGCCCACATCTCATCCCAAGGTGGGAGAGTCCCTCTGCCTAGGATACTCTTGACAAATACTTCCAATCTTCTAAGACAACATTCAGGGCTATCCTCACCATAAGCTCCTAATCCAGTGTCGCTCCTATAGCAGTCAACTGGTCTCGGATCTCATTCAGTCCTCCAAGGAAGGTGTCAATCGATTGACCCTTCTTCATCTGATACGACCTCATCTGGTTCTCGAGCAACATTCTTCTCTGCATAGAAGTATGCTAGTACAGCTTTTTGAGAGCCTCCCACATCTCAAATGTCGTTTCCTTCTCGGCTATATGTGGTACCACATGATCCTTGACCCTGTCAAGAATAATGCACTTGACCCTCACCATCGCCTCTTCGTACTTGTCTTTATCATTTGGGTCGAATGGGACAGCTATTACCTTCAAGGCGAAGTTCTTGACACGATTCCTGTCAAGCACTGATAAGATTCTGGCCTTCCAGACTGCGAAGTTCGATGCTTCGTCCAATCTATCCTGGTTTCTTACCCCACGTAGTGCCATGATGCTCCTCTACTTCCCTCCTAGAAGTTCTTTGTTCGACTCCTCCGAGTCTCTACTTCCAGTTTGGAAGTTGTCTTCTGGAGTCCCTTTGAGTCCTGATTTCCCTCCTGGAAATCCTTCTGCCACTTGTCGAGATGCCCCCTACTCTGATCGACTTGTGCACCTGCACTGCTGATCCGAGTTCCTCGGCTAGAAACCCTCGGTAACAACTCCTCTGGCCTTGCTCTGTCAGGTACTGTTCTGACTACAGTACCTCATCAGCTCCACTCTGCAATATTTCTGCAGCCTTCTAGACCCCAACAATTGCCTCTCTGTGAATTGCGTCAACCCCTCTCTGCCTCACGCTGGCTTTGTGTCACCCCAAATGGGTTTGCGTCAACCCTAGGATGCCGTATGTCAGTGCTTTGGCCCTCTGCGTTAGCAAAGCTGGGCTTTCTGGGGCTCTACACAGCTCCCGACTTCCTCTACGTGGTCTTGGCTGGCTTTGCATCACACTCCTTGGCTTCTGCGCTGCTAGAAACAACTTTTGTCACCTCGGGACAACTGTTTTTTGTTGCTATTGCTCCGATTGGCTGATGTCTCTTAGTCCTCCTGTGATCTGCAATCACGCTCTGATACCATGTTGAAGTTTCTAAGTTTACTTAGTTAGAAACCCTCCATGCACTTTATTTGATTTATTCCTACCTACTTGTTATCTTCCTTAACAAGTTATTTACAATGTAAATACTGAAAATAAACACTAGTGCACGCTCAACATATTACAAATTAGCAACTAAAAGAAACAAGAACAAACACACCACATGACACCATTATTTTTGGACTAATGTCCCCAGAAAAACCCGATGTGGGAAAACCGATGCAGCTATCTAAGGGTTTTCTTATTAAGCAATATCAGAGTACAATCTGGGTGCTGAAACTGGCCTGCCCAACAGAGAATTTCCTTAGCAGTAACACCTCTCGGTTTTTGACAAATCTACTTGCTGAAACCTTGGATAATCCTTCCGGCAGCGACTCGAAACCAATCTGCCCCAGAAACCCTAGTGTCCGCCCAATATGGACTGCGTCAGCCTCTCCTAGCCCAGCGCTGGCACTGCGTCAGCCTATCTTGGCCTGCGTTAGCCCCAGGAGGCCCTGTATCAGCTCTCTGAGCCTCTGCGTTAGCTACGCTAGTCCCTCTGGTGCTCTGCGCAACACTTAGCTGCCTCTGCATGGCCCTGCGTGAGCATTGGTTACTCCTACGTTTCTCTCTTTGGCTACTCTACTGCTATCCCGACACTATCTCTGCCTCTCTGTCTTTCTGTACTCAATGCCCCTCAACTGCTCTCCTAATCATTGATTTTATCTCTCTTAGCAAATCTCGCTCTAGAGAATAGAATGATTGATCACTTTGGTGTGTTCTCCAAGTGACCCTCAAGCCTCCTCTTATACTTTTCCTATTGACATCTCAACGACTGAGATTAAGTCCCTAATCAACGACTAAGATTAGATCTGACTTGATCCATGTCTTTTGGACCACTCTAACACAGATTCCTATTAATACATATTAATATTTTATTTTCCCTAAGTTTAGACTTAGGGACTCCTTTAAAAATATTAATTATTTTAATATCTCCTGATCTATTTAGAATCTGCCCAAACCCTTTCTGGGTATTGGAGATCTCATGTGCCTCAACCTCTCCACCAAATTTCGTGGCTAGAGCACATCCGACGCTACCCTAAATCATTATTTGTTACATAAGAGGCTGGAAGAGAGGAAATCACAGGTCCTGTCTTGTTGTGAATATCCCAAGAAAGAGGCTAACTCCATTAACGAAGATTTAACTAAGAATGACATGATCAAAGAAGAAATTAAAAAGGTCAAGTTATAACTCATGATACCTGTGTGACTGATCCATCATTCTTGACAGAGCAGATGCAAAATGAAGAAAGACATGTCACGCGTATCTTACATACTTCATCTAAGAGTTTTGAAGCAAAATGTGCCACATCATCAGTGATACAGCCTGCCACAAAGAAAAAGCGCAAGAGAAAGAGAATGAGAAAGCAATTTGATGCATCAGATGGTTGCGAACAACTTGATTTTCGGATAGGAAAAAGTCCTACCATATGCAGAATGGGACATGGCACATCTGAGAAACAACGGACAGATTTGCCTGAAAGCAGGCAAATGCTCAATATGCACTATATTGAATGCATCTGATGCCATGGGGCATCTTTGTATTGTATTTCTAACCTTATGCCCTGTTATTTCAGTATTTCAATTAGATTTGTGTTTTTCATGTTATTAGACTAGTTAATAAATGAAGAGCTTATATCTTTCCTGTGCTTAACGTTATATGATGATTTTTGGATGGACGCTACTGTTGGCATTTTGGCACAGGTGTGGCCCTATGGTGCAAGTGTTGTCCTTGATGGCAACTCACTTTGGTGTCAGACCTCAGTTCAGGCGCTCAGAATGAAGGAAATCTTGTATACGCAGGTTCACCTTGCCGAAGACGCGTATACACGCGGGTTATACGTTCAGAAGTCGCGTATGCGTATACACGCACTTTTATGCACAGAAAAGCGCGTACATGGTGGGAAACTTATTTTTGGTCCATGGTTGTTAGTCCTTGGAATTTGAACCTATGGTTTTGGACCATGGTATCTCGTCAGAAGTGTTGACCCCAGGTTTTGGGCCCTTGGTATTGGTTTATTATGGTTTTGGACCGTGGTATTGTGGAAGGCCTAAAACTATAAAAGAGGAAGGAGATCATGTGACAAGGCATCATCTGAATTATTATTGAATATCTGATAATGTACGAGATCTGAAATATTGGTGATTAGCATTGTGGAGCAGATTTGGATCTGAATGAAGGAGAAATCTTAGCGAAAAGAAGGATAAGTTCTATTGATGGGTCATAATCTCTTGGCTTAAATGATAATATCTTTACATGATTTTGATCTGTTATATCTGGCGCATGCGTGATCTATAAATCTGATAATCTGGGTTAATCAGTGCCTGAATACTTGAAAGAGTGATTTTTTTTTTTTGTAGATCTATATGTAGGTTCAGTTCAGCTAAGGCGCGTATATACGCAGGTTCAGTGAAGGAAAACAGCGTATACGCAGGTTGTTCCATACGCAGAAGCGTATGCACGCAGGTTTCAGGCCATTAAAGTAGCGTATACATTTTGAGTTGTGTTTTTGCTGCTTCTGTTTATTGCTGCAGTGTTCTGGGTTCAGTTTTGGTGTGTGGTACTGTTACTGTGATCTGGGTACAGTCGTCAAAGAAGTGTTTATGTTGATTCAGTTTTGATTGGTGAAAAGGTGATTGGTTGATGCAGAAATTCTTGATGGTTGATTGATGTTATTTGTGGATCCAGTCTGAAAATTTATGAAACGTGGTCCCTGAAAGAAAGAGAAGGTTGTAGCCTTCTGTAGGCCAACACCTACGTACTAGTATCTTGGCTAGTGCAAGAGCTAAGGGGGTTGTAGCTCCCTTCCAGGAGAAGCTGGAAAATGAGAGAGGGTTGTAGCTCTCTGCAGGTTGCAGCCTGCGTACTGGTAAAGGACTGCACCAGTACATTTGTAAAAAGAAGTTTCTAATTAAAGAAAAGATAGAGACGAATTGCAGCAGGTGGTTTTCACCCACATTGGGTTTCCACCTTATATCTTGTGTTCTTGTGTGCGATTGTCTTTCTGCTCTGTTTTACTGTTTCTGGTTACTGGTTATTTGCTTCTGAATCATAGATTAACAATCAACATCAGAAAGATAAAGTAAATTAAAAGTTTGCATTATATACGCGGGTTTTCTTCTGCATAGTTGTGTATATACGCGGGTTTAATTAACTGAAGTAGCGTATAGCATTTGATTTTGAAAAAGGAATATTTGACTTGTTAATATTGATTCACACCCCCTCTCAGTATTATTTCCAACAATTGGTATCAGAGCAGGTCCTTCAGAAGAAGCTTGATCGCTTGAAGGAAGATCATTCATCATGAGCAACTACGAGAGGGAAGCATCAATCAGGCCACCGATTTTTGATGGGACAAACTTCGTTTATTGGAAGGTAAGAGTTACTGCCTATCTTCAATCTCTTGGTACAGAAGTCTGGGATATCATAGATACAGGGTATACTTTTCCATCAGCAACTCCTACAGATCCAACTGAAAAGAAGAAATATGAAACAAATGCAAAGGCGGTCAATACTCCATTAGGATGCCTATCTCAATCAGAATTTGTCAAGGTAATGCAGTTTAAATCCGCAAAAGAGATATGGGACAAGATTGTTTTGAGCTATGAAGGAGATGATCAGGTAAAACGAGCAAAACTTCAAACCCTCAGGATTCAGTATGAAAATCTCAGGATGTATAATGATGAAAGTGTGGCTAACTATTTTCTTCGTGTAGATGAGATTGTTAATTGTATGAAAAATTTGGATGAAGAAATAAAAGAGGCTGTTGTGGTTGAAAAAGTTCTAAGATCTTTGTCCCCTAGGTTTGAATCTAAAGTTTCTGCAATAGAAGAAAAAGAGAATCTACAAAGCCTTAAAATGTCACAGCTGCACGGAATTCTAACTGCTTATGAAATGAGGAAAGGAGGTCCATCAGACAGGAGAGAAGCTGCCTTTAAGGCTTCAGGCAAAGGCGAGTACTATGAGTCAGGACACGTGTCAGAAGAAGAAGAAGAATCAAATTTTGTCAGAAATCTTCAACAGGGTACTGGGCGGTTCCGAGGTAAGTTACCTTTCAAATGCTTTGCTTGTGGAAGAGTCGGCCACTATGCTGCCAAATGTCCTCACAAGGATAAGATTGACAAAGGGAAGGAACCTATTAGATGGAACAAGAAACAGAATGCAAATAAGAAAAGCTATTACACTCATGAAGATAGTGATGGACTTTCAAATAGTGACGAAGATGAATGAGGTAATAAGTATAAACTTTTAATGGCTTTTGAAGATGATAACTACATGGATGCTATAGATGTAGAAGGTTTTTATGAAGAGATATCTAATCTCAAAATTTGCTTAGAAGAGAAAAATGGGATTATTGATTCTCTGCAATGTCAACTGGCTGAAAGGGAAAAACATCTTGAAAATTTGGAATGTGAAATTGTTGGTCTTAGAAAGGAGATTGAGAAAACAAAAGCTATTAATCTTAAATTTGTTAAAGGATCTGAAACTCTGGATGAGATTATCAATGTGCAACGTTCTCCACTAATTAAGACAGGTCTGGGATATAATGAAGAAACATCTCAAGCATCCACCTCCAAAAGTTATCTTGATGCAGCAAGGAGGAGCGAGCAAAGGCCTAATAGAAATCATCAGGTATATCAGGGACAGTTTACCTAAAAGACAAACAAAGACTATCAAGAAAATCGGGGGCAAGCTACCTTAAGGACAAATAGAAGCTACAATCAGCCTCAGGTAAAATCTTCCCAATTTGCCTCAAGAATGGATGTCAGTAGAAACTACAATCGGTTGGATGATAGATTTAATAATCGCAGGAGTCTCTTCAATGGCCAATGCTTCTCTTGCCATAACTTTGGTCACAAAGCAACCCAATGTGTTGCCTATAAGACAATCATGACTAGAGAAGCTCAAAAACAAAGGAATATGACTGGGATCACGAAAAGGACTTATAACAACTTTTCAGCCCTTGAAAATGAAGTTGAATGTTCTATTTGTAATAGCTTTGGTCATGAAGATTCTAAATGCAGGAGCAGGTTTTGGAAGACAACTCAGCAGGAACAAACTTCAAGTGCCAGAACATGGAGAATGAAGGAACCACAACCAGAAAGATGTGGGATAACCTTTTATGCAGAAGGAAAAGAAAATCTATGGTATATCAACAGCGGATGTTCGAAGCATATGACAGGTGATAAAGAAAAACTTGAATCATATACTGCATTAGAAAAGGGAAAGAAGGTTTCTTTTGGAAACGATACCCCTGCAGCCATAAAAGGAAAAGGCACTGCTCAGTTGAAAGAAAAGGTCAAGGCTGGAAATGTTTTGTATGTTGATGGCTTGAAGCATAATCTACTGAGTGTTAGTCAGATGTGCGATCAAGGAATCGAGGTAATATTTCGATCAACTGGATGTAGTGTTCGTGATCTTGATACAGGAGAACAGTGATCAAAGGCAGAAGAACTCCAAATAATCTATACATATTTGAAGAAGGACAACAACAATGCTATTTAATCAAGGATGATGAACACTGGTTATGGCACCGGAGGTTGGGGCATCTAAGCTTTTCACAAATAAGGAAAGCATGCAAATACCAGGTAGTTCGTGGTCTTCCAGATATCAAAATTCCAGACAACACCATATGCAAATCATGTCAGTTTGGTAAGCAAACCAGAACTAACTTTCCTGAGAAGGAAGGATCAGCTAGCAGGCCTCTTGAGCTAGTCCATACAGATGTATGTGGTCCATTTAGGATAAGGTCACCTCGAGGAGAAGAATACCTTATATTATTCATTGACGACTTCTCCAGGTTTGTTTGGTTAGGACTTATGAAGCACAAAGACGAAGCATTCGAAAAATTCAAATCCTTCAAAGCCTTGGCTGAAAATGAATCAGATTACAAAATTAAGTGCCTCAGGTCTGACAGAGGTGGGGAATTTACCTCAAATGATTTTTTTTGATTTCTGTGAAGAACATGGAATAAGAAGGGAATTCTCTACAGCTAGGACTCCTCAGCAAAATGGAGTGGCGGAAAGGATGAACAGAACAGTCCAACAAATGGCTCGTGCTATGCTTGATGAGTCTGGAACTCCCGCAACCTTCTGGGGTGAAGCTGTGGTTGTTATTCTCAACAAAACAAATGTCCGAGTGAACAACACTCAAACTCCTCATGAGCTCTGGTATGGTGAGACTCCTTCGGTAAAGCATTTCAAAATTTTTGGGAGCAAATGCTATATTAAGAATACAGATGAGCAGCTTGGCAAACTTGAACCTAGAGCAGATGAAGGCATTCTCCTTGGTTATTCTCCCTACAACAAAACATATAAGTGTTACAATAAAAGACTTGGAAGAATTGTTGACAGCATTGATGTAGTGGTTGATGAAAAAGGATACATCCCTAGGCAAGTGAATCATGAAAATATCGATGAGGATGAAGACTACTCTCCAAATCAGACAGATGATGAAGAAGAACCCCAAGAGGCACCAGAGGAACAGATAAGGATAGAAGAGAAGACTCCATCCAGGTACGTTCAGAAGAATCATCCAGAATCTCAAATTTTGGGGCAGAAAGAAGCAGGTATACAAACAAGAAGAACAATGGCAGAAGCTTCAAGCTATTTGGCATTACTCTCTTCCATTGAACCGCAAAATGTAAAAGAAGCATGCAAAGATGAATGTTGGGTTAAGGCAATGGATGAAGAGCTTGAGCAGATCGAAAAGAATAACACTTGGGAGTTGGTTCCTAGACCAAAAGACAAAAATGTCATAGGAACAAAATGGATCTTCAAAAATAAGTTGAATGAAAATGGGGAAGTGATTAGAAACAAGGCCAAACTTGTTTGTAAAGGGTATGCTCAACAGGAAGGAATAGACTTTGAAGAAACTTTTGCTCCCGTTGCTAGACTTGAGGCCATCAGAATGTTCCTTGCTCTCTTTAGCTTCCAGAAGTTCAAAGTATTTCAAATGGACGTAAAATCAGCCTTTCTGAATGGAGACTTAGAAGAAGAAGTTTACATAGAGCAACCAGATGGCTTTATCCTTGGGAATTATCCAAATCTTGTATGTAGACTTAAAAAAGGCTCTCTATGGGCTTAAACAAGCTCCAAGGGCTTGGTACTACCGCTTGGACAAATACCTTCATCAACAAGGTTTTTCAAAAGGATCAGCAGATAGCAATCTTTATATAAAAATTGAAAATGACAAATTGCTAATACTTGTTGTGTATGTAGATGATATTATCTTTGGCAGCAACGAAGAAGCTATGAGTCAAAGCTTTGCCTTAGTGATGCAGAAAGAATTCGAAATGTCTTTGCTTGGAGAACTGACATACTTTCTTGGATTGCAAATCCAACAAAATGAGGGCGGTATCTTCTTGTCTCAAACCAAGTACCTCAAGCAGATTCTGAAGAAATATGGCATGGAAGATTCGAAACCAGTATGTACCCCTATGGTTACAGGATGCAGTCTCAGTGCAAATGATGAATCAGCAGCAGTACATCAACCAACCTATAGATCGATGATTGGAAGTCTACTTTATTTGACAGGTACCCGACCAGACATCATGCATGCAGTGGGAATAGTTGGAAGATTTCAGGCAAATCCAAAGGAAACTCATCTTCAGGCAGTCAAGAGAATCTTCAAGTACCTTCAAGGAACTCAAAACTATGGCTTATGGTATCCTAGAGATACAGATCTCACACTTCATGCTTACACAGATGCAGATTCGGTCGGAAGCGTGGATGACAGGAAGAGCACAAGTGGTGGTGCATTCTTTATGGGTTCCAGATTAGTATCTTGGTTCAGCAAGAAACAGAGTTCGATTGCTTTATCTACAGCTGAAGCGGAATATGTGGCTGCTGCATCTTGTTGCACTCAACTTCTTTGGATGATGCAAACCTTGCAGGATTTTCAAATCACTTGTACTCCACCTGTCTCTATCTTATGTGATAATACGAGTGCAATAAGCATTTCAAAGAATCCTGTCATGCATTCAAAGACCAAGCACATACCTATCAAATATCACTTTCTTCGGGAACAAGTGCTTGAGCAAAAAGTCAAGTTGGAGTATGTTCCTTCTAAGGAACAAGTTGCTGATATACTCACCAAACCACTGCCCAGGGAAACTTTTGAATATCTCAGACAGAAGCTGGGAGTAGTTGATGCTTCATCCTACTGTTGAAGCTTGTCTGTTTCAGAGAAAAGATGGTGTACGCGAGTTGGATGAGGGGCATCCGCGTACATACGCCGATTTATGCAGGTGCAGTCGCGTATATGGAGTTCTGAAGAAAATCAGCAAGGACAGACTCTGGTTGGAGAGAGTCTGATATGGGTCTGTCAGAGACCATCAGGCACAGGTTCAGGGGGAGCAAATAATCTTCTAATAATGCATTGTTGGCATTACCTTAGAAGCTCTTAAGCTGTTTTTGGTTCAGGTGGATCAACTGCAGAAAGGAGAACTGAAGGAGAACATGGTTGTTGATATATACAGTGATTGTCAGATGTTGCTGATAGTAGTTATTGGTGATTTGCATAGTCTTGATATTTCGTCTCTATGTCATGTATATCTTTTTTATCAAGGTCATGTAACGGCCTATTTTGGTTTCCCCACTATGCCTGGGATGATTTATGCAATGTGATTGGTTGTCATATGTAAATTTCTGATGTATCCCCACTTGGTTGGGTGGATGATCCCCACTTGGTTGGCTGATGGTTGTATGTATCGAGTCTTTTGGTGATAGGAAGGTCTTTTATGATGTATAAGTCATGGTTCCTCTTGAAGAACACCTTTTGCAGATCTTGCCTACAATCAGGGGGAGCATGTTCAGCACAACAGAGCAGAGATATTAGCATGTACTCAGGGGGAGCATAGCCCTTTGCCTTTGATGACAAAGGGGGAGAATGACTTTGAGGATCTTGGGGTTGCCATCAAGTCCAAAGGGGGAGATTGTTGGCATTTTGGCACAGGTGTGGCCCTATGGTACAGGTGTTGTCCTTGATGGCAACTCACTTTGGTGTCAGACCTCAGTTCAGGCACTCAGAATGAAGGAAATCTTGTATACGCAGGTTCACCTTGCCGAAGACGCGTATACACGTGGGTTATACGTTCAGAAGTCGCGTATGCGTATACACGCACTTTTATGCACAGAAAAGCGCGTACATGGTGGGAAACTTATTTTTGGTCCATGGTTGTTAGTCCTTGGAATTTGAACCTATGGTTTTGGACCATGGTATCTCGTCAGAAGTGTTGACCCCAGGTTTTGGGCCCTTGGTATTGGTTTATTATGGTTTTGGACCGTGGTATTGTGGAAGGCCTAAAACTATAAAAGAGGAAGGAGATCATGTGACAAGGCATCATCTGAATTATTATTGAATATCTGATAATGTACGAGATCTGAAATATTGGTGATTAGCATTGTGGAGCAGATCTGGATCTGAATGAAGGAGGAATCTTAGCGAAAAGAAGGATAAGTTCTATTGATGGGTCATAATCTCTTGGCTTGAATGATAATATCTTTACATGATTTTGATCTGTTATATCTGGCGCATGCGTGATCTATAAATCTGATAATCTGGGTTAATCAGTGCCTGAATACTTGAAAGAGTGAATTATTTTTTTTGTAGATCTGTACGCAGGTTCAGTTTAGCTAAGGCACGTATATACGCAGGTTCAGTGAAGGAAAACAGCGTATACGCAGGTTGTTCCATACGCAGAAGCGTATGCATGCAGGTTTCAGGCCATTAAAGTAGCGTATACATTTTGAGTTGTGTTTTTGCTGCTTCTGTTTATTGCTGCAGTGTTCTGGGTTCAGTTTTGGTGTGTGGTACTATTACTGTGATCTGGGTACAGTCGTCAGAGAAGTGTTTATGTTGATTCAGTTTTGATTGGTGAAAAGGTGATTGGTTGATGCAGAAATTCTTGATGGTTGATTGATGTTATTTGTGGATCCAGTCTGAAAATTTATGAAACGTGGTCCCTGAAAGAAAGAGAAGGTTGTAGCCTTCTGTAGGCCAGCACCTACGTACTAGTATCTTCGCTAGTGCAAGACCTAAGGGGGTTGTAGCTCCCTTCCAGGAGAAGCTGGAAAACGAGAGAGGGTTGTAGCTCTCTGCAGGTTGCAGCCTGCGTACTGGTAAAGGACTGCACTAGTACATTTGTAAAAAGAAGTTTCTAATTAAAGAAAAGATAGAGACGAATTGCAACAGGTGGTTTTCACCCACATTGGGTTTCCACCTTATATCTTGTGTTCTTGTGTGCGATTGTCTTTCTGCTCTGTTTTACTGTTTCTGGTTACTGGTTATTTGCTTTTGAATCACAGATTAACAATCAACATCAGAAAGATAAAGTAAATTAAAAGTTTGCATTATATACGCGGGTTTTCTTCTGCATAGTTGCGTATATACGCGGGTTTAATTAACTGAAGTAGCGTATAGCATTTGATTTTGAAAAAGGAATATTTGACTTAATAATACTGATTCACCCCCCCTCTCAGTATTATTTCCAACAGCTACTTATGTTATGTTGTGTGTCGCGTGGATGCAGATTCTAGATTCTCACATTCCTCTAGTGCAGCAATGTGTCCCCAAGTAGAGCCAGATGTTGACCACTACGTGTCAACGATCCATAACAGTACACCCCTTTTTCGCGAAAGGGATAGTGCCTGATTGATGTGTTCGTGCTGTCCAGCTATCATCATCAGCTTGATCATCATCTTATAATGTAAACCCAGTCTGCATGTGTATAATGAAAATAATCTCAGCAGATCCATGTCGTGTATGTAATTAGCTAGGTAAACCTACTTTTCTAGTGACGATCTACATTCCGAGAGGCTTTTTGTCTCACCGATCCATTCTCAAATGGTCGACAGAGTTTTCCTTCAGCCTTACCCCAAAGCCAGAATGGATTGTCACTGGGATCTTAGGGAGTCCTAGTGTTCTAGTTCGAGTCTATGTAAAAGTGATTTGGGAATAATCCTAACTATTTGGATAGGTTATTTTATTACAAATTGCTTAGTCTTCTATATTATATTTGTGTCGTAGAATTGTGTAGTCTATGAGGGTCTTTTGGAAATGGGTTTTCCCCCTTGAGATGTAGAAAATGTAAAAATCATGATGTAAAGTGTCTTAAGGGTTGGAAAAATAATTTATCCCCTCGTAGGTTAATTAATTAAATTTTCTGGTCAGAACTAATTAAAATCCTAAACCATAAATTTAATTAATTCTAGGTCCTAGGTAAATTTAAATTCTTCGAAGGCAAAATTCGTCGGTCCTTAAAAATTAAATTTTAAGAGGTCCAGGGACTAAGGTAAATTAATTATTTTGCTAAATTTTAAGCCTTTGGTCCCTAGGGTTAAGTCAAAGTCAAAATTTTGAGGAAATTAATTCAAAAATTTAATTTTTGAATTAATTAAAATGCATTTAATTGAAAAATTCGAATTTCCTCAAGAATTTAAAATTTCGACAGATGAGATTAAAAGGAATTTTGATCCTCATCAACGGTCGAGATTGCTTTGACGAAGATCACTCGAACTAGCCGTTGGAGGATTTATCTTTAAATAGGAGGTCATTTGTCAGTCAGTTGATAGGATTTCTGGATCGTGTACTAAGCTCTCAAGCTCTCTTGTATACTTTTTTGAATTAATGCAAAAGCCTTTGGGGTTTCAACATGTTGTAGTGTTCCTCTTAGTGAATTTATGGTAACATTGTTTTAATTTCTGCTTAATATTATGTGAAAACTATCAATCAATAGCTCTATTAGAATAATCTGAATACAGGTATTTTATTCAGTTTGTTGGAT
The DNA here is from genome assembly GCA_031772625.1 of Pinus tabuliformis. NCBI lineage: Eukaryota > Viridiplantae > Streptophyta > Pinopsida > Pinales > Pinaceae > Pinus > Pinus tabuliformis. The sequence goes on along the minus strand of CM062812.1, from coordinate 221,069,996 downwards.
CTAAGGTAACATTTTTAATTTTGATTTTAGTAGCAGGTATCTCTATTTCTTCAGAATTTTATTGTTGTTCTATTTCTCTACTTGATTTGATGGTTGATCTAGTGTTTGCAGAAGATCTCTCAGGTTCTCATTGAGTGTTTGGAGATAGTCTTCAGTTGGACTAGCCAACTCTCAACACATATTTTCTGAAGAGCCTACTTCATATAAGCCTCAGGATTTATCTAACGATAATCTTTTTTCTGCAGGGTGTTTTTGGGCTAGTACCTCTCTAAAATTTCAAAATCTTTTAAATATTTTGTGGAAATTTTGATAGATCTAACTATTAAGAGCCTTAGATTATCAGATCTGGAAGCGGAGTTGGACTCATACTCAGATCTAATAGATCTGTAAATTATTTGTATAGATTTGTTATTTACTTATGTAGATCTGAAATTTTGTAACATAATTTTGAATTTTAACACTTGGGTTTTTGGGATTTTCTCTATTTTTGTACATATTGGGTATTGGGTTTTTCTCTTTTCACTTGTGCAGGAATAGATCTGAGAAATTAACCAAGAAAATCTTCAGATCTGAGCTAGATCTAAACCTTGGAGGGCAAGATCTGGGCTCAAAGATTGTGTGCAGAAATAGATCTGAGAAATCAGCCAAGTAAATCTTCAGATCTGATATTTTTTTCAAGCAGATCTGGGGGTTTTGAGACAGATGTAGGCCCTGGAGGGCAATATCTTGTCCCAAATATTTTTGCAAGGCCGACCATAAAATATTTTGCAATAAATCTGAAGATTTGAAACAAAATAATTTTTTTTCAGAACAAGGGTTTCAAGTTTTGGGGCTCCTAAACCCAGATCTTCCTTCTCTTAGCCCAACGCTAGTTCTATTGGGCCTAGTGCTAGTTCTAATTGGCCCTAGATTCCCCTTGCTCCATTTCTGATTTGAATATTTGATTTTCTGAAGCTAATCATTGGTGGGTTTTTTTGCAAAAAATTTGGTAAAAATTTGTGTTTTAGGTATTGAATTTTTTTTGGCAACTTGGGCAAGTGATCTTCAAGGTCTAGGGCCTAAGGGTTTGATCTCTAAAACATCTTTTTCATCACTGTTTGCTACAATAGTGATATACCTTTCTAATAGTGGTGAAAAACACATCTAAGTGGTTTGAAATTAACTAAAAAAATTGCTAAATATATCAATAAGTCATTTATGTTTGATGTGTATAACAAATTTGGCCTAAATCTACATTTTGGGTGACTGTTATCTCTGAATAATTTTGTTTCTGAAGTCTGAAATATAACAGTGGCAAAATTTCATGTGGGTTAGCCTAAAATCAGTTCCTAAGTTGTTTAATACATTAAAGAATTAATTTCTTGAGTTGGGTATTCATCATTAGGTTTATTTTATGTTTTAATTGCTGGCTGTAATAAGTATATAGGATTTGATATAATTATGGAAATCACATCATAACAGGCTGAATTTTTGTTATAATTCATGTGGGCAAGTTTGGAAAATTTTCGGAATTTTTTTGGCATAAAGATATCATTGATAGCTTACTGTTTTCATTGTCATATTGTTGTTGTCATAAAGTTTTTCTTACTGCTGTCCTAAAAACTAATTTTTTGAAAATTAAGTACTCAGTTATGGAGTTGTGATAAAATGCATATCTTCTGTTTCATAAACTGAGTATTTTTTGAGCATCTATTGACATTGATTGCAAAGAAGTTTTTTTCTCTTTGAGCTATAAATGTATCAAAAAATATTTGAAATAAGCTTGTGGTTTAATTGTAATAATTTTAAGGGTTTATTTTTAAGTCTTCATCCAATAAAGCGAACATTTTATTTTGGTGATTAAGGGCTTTTGCGACACAAGTGTTTCTAGTCCTCGGATCTAACTTTTTCTCATCATCTGATGCATTTGCATATAAGTTAGTTTTGCATAAATAAAATTTACTTCCAAGCATAAGCTTGGTCGATAGAGAGATAAGTATCCATCAATCTTTGCTTGAGAAGCCTGTTTTTAATAGTACTTAAAACGGTGACCTTGCAGTCATAGAGCCACATCTCTCTGCAGCGCCGAAGGCACCGGGTATGTTAGATTTTCAATGGGTATCGTTAATCACACCTTAGTGTGCTTCGCCTTATCTTCTCTCTGCTAATTACTACAAAATCAGGCTCAACACAGCAAAGATTGAAGGATTCACATTTAAATAGGCATTTAACTAAAATTAACCAGGATTCTTGCATCTCACAGTAGTTTCAGGATCTGCATTTCATATAAAATAGTCATTCATCTAAGTAGCAATTGCTAATCGATTACCTGGTCTTAATTTCCCTAGCAAGATCGTTGACTCCATAAGACACTGGTATCAATCGTTTAAAATCTAATCAAATCCTATAAGTCTTGTTAAATCTTAATCAAGTACTTGATCGCTTCACTGTGCCTCCCGAACTGGTTGGTTCTGTTGACCACTATGTGTCAACAACCCATACCAGTACACCCTCCTTTTTCGCAAAAGGGATAGCGCCTGATCGATGTGTCCATGTTGTCCCGCTATCATCATTAGCCTAATTATCATGTTATAATGTAAACCCATTTTGCATATATGTGATGTAAATAATCTCAGCAGATCTGTGTCATGTATGTAATTACCTAGGTAGACCTATTTTTTTGGTAACGATCTACATTCCGGGAAGTTTTTTGTCTCACTGATCCATTCTCGGATGGTCGACAGAGTTTTCCTTTAGCCTACCCCAAAACCGGAATGGATTTTGTCACTGGAATCTTAGGGGAGTCCTAGTATTCTAGATCGAGTCTATGTAAAAGCGATTTTGGAATATTCCTAACTATTTAGTTAGGTTATTTTATTACAAGTTGCTTAGTCTGCTAGATTATGTTTGTGTCGTAGAAAGGGGTAGTCTGTGAGGGTCTTTTTCAAATGGGTTTTCCCCTTTGAGATGTAAACAATATAAAAAAAAATCATGATGAAAAATGTCTTGAGGGTTAGAAAAATAATTTATCCCCTCATAGGTCCTAGGTCCTAGGTAAATTTAAATTTTCGAGAGGTAAAATTCGTGGATCCTTTAAAAAATTAAATCTTAACAGGTCTAGGGACTAAGGTTAGTTGATTATTTTGCTAAATTTTATGTCTTAGGTCCCTGGGGTTAGGTCAAAGTCAAAGTTTTGAGGAAATCAATGCAAAAATTTTAATTTTTGAATTTAATAAATTGCATTTAATTGAAAAATTTGAAATTTCCTCAATATTTAAAATTTTGACGGACGAGATTAAAAGAAATTTTGATCCTCATCAATGGTCGAGATCACTTTGACAAAGATCACTCGAACTAGCCTATTAGGATATTCCGACACATAGGAAATAGTTAAGTACAACTTGGTCTAGTATAGAGTTAGGTAAAGTGTGTTTCTTTACCTTGTACATTTTGTAACTTACAATCCGACGGTCACGATATGTAGTGATCCGACGGTTCATTCGCTCCTCGGTATTACCGACACTTGATCCGTGGCTTGACACCCAATTGGTCCATGATTTCTATTTAAAGTGCATGGAGGGTCATTTGTAGGGTAATCCGTCTATGAGAGAAGCTTATGTAAATTTTCATTCTTTTATGCATAGATCTGCTACTCTTATGCATAGATCTATAATTTATTTCTGACTTAGGGTTTCTAGGGTTTCATTTTTTTGTGGTATATCGAGATTTTGGGTGTTTGTGTTTTTAGGAACAGGTTGCAGATCTGAAGGTGAAGTTCAATTTTTAAGCTAGATCTAGGCCCTGGAGGGTAAGATCTAGCCTCAAAACCAACTTTTGCAACTGCATTATTTTTGCAGTCCAAAGGTTTCTTAAAACTTTTTAAATCTGGAGATAATTTTACAGGGGCTTCGATTATAAATCTGAATCAAAACATATCAATTTAATCTGGAAATTTCTAGGTTTTATTGGGCCACGATTTTCCATTTTGTCTGATTCCTGGGGTTTTTTTTTTTGTTTAGCAGTCTCGCTGAAGAAATTTCGAACTTTTTTTTAGGAGACGCCCATAGCTGCAATTCTGAGTCTTTCCATTCCTGCTCTTTCCTAAATCGACGGCCCTCATTGTTTTCTCCTGTCTCGATTCCGCCTCGCGCTTCCTTTTCAAAATTGTATCCTTCAAAACCCTCATGCGTCCATTCCTTCACCTGCAAAAAATGCATCAAATAGTCATAGCTCCCTCATCCCTATCTCTGCGATTTTCATTGCCATTTCCCTGCTTCTCTTCTGCCTTACCTTCCTTCACTTTTCACCCTCACACGCAGCCCATTGCCATCCCCTCAAGCTCTCTGCTCCTGCGGCTCCCTCTAGCACTCAGTCTTCTCCCTCATTGCACGCAGTCCTCCATCACTGCCCATCTGCAGCAGCTGCTTCCTAAACCCTCCTCTCGTGCTAAGCATTAGTCAAATCCGCAAGTCCACCCATATCTATGTTCATCGCATTTCTTTCCTTGCCATCAGTTGGTTCTCTTCGCTGCTCCCTCTCTGCTTTCCCGCATCAGCCGTCCAACTTCCATTACTCCTCTCCTCTCCATGCAAACTTGCACACAAATTCTACGTAGCTCCATCTGTTCCTCTCCTTCGTTTTCCACCACCAATTTTTTTTCTTCCTCCCGTAACCCCTCCAAAGCTTCATGATTTCATTTTTTTCATTTTCTTTTGGGTTTCTATGCGTTCGTTGAGTTAGGGTTAGGGTGATGCATTCAAATTCATTTTACCCTTTATATCTGTTCTATTTTAAATATAAAACATATACAAACAAAATCTAAAAAAAATAAAATGGATTTTAAATTTGATTCTTATTTATTTATTTTTTATTTTTAAATTCCTTTTATTGGCTTTCGACTTTTTGATTATTTATTTGGCGTTTAATTTTATTTATTTATTTTTTTTCAATTCGATTTTGTTTTGATCCTTTTATATTTTGACTTTACTTGTTTACATTTCATTTTTTATTTTATTTTTTATTTAAAATTCTAAAACTTAAAAAAAATGTAAAAAAAAAGAAAAAGTTCTAAACATAAAATACTTAAAAAAAAAAAAAAGGAACTTCATTTTCATTTTTAATGTGACTTTGAGATATCCTAAAGTTTTAAATCGAAATAAATTTCACATTTAAAGGTTTTAAATTTTTTATGTGGCCCTTGGCCCATTAAAAAATTAAAAAATTTTAATTTTTAATTTATTTTTTTTTTTTTCGATTTATTTTGGTCACATTTAGTATTGCTTAGCACATCGAAAAAGTTTTCCTAAAACTAATCGAATTCATCAAAGATAAAATCTAAAAAGTGAACTTTTGTGGTATTAGTGTTTGCTATTTTTCTATGTGCTTAAATTTTTATCTGAAGATTAGCTATTTGAAAGTGATGAATCTCCTAGATTTGGGTCATTAAGCATAATCATTTAAATTCTAGGATCTGAGTATGTTATCTTTCAAATTTCGTGGTTGATTAAGGTATTTGTCTCTCTTGAAATTTAATTGCTAAGACATTATGCATCTAGTGAAATTGATCGTCATTGCTTGAATTATTTAATGCTCATTACATGCTAGACATTTTGCAAATATTTTCAAGCGATTGTTAAAGATTTTTATTGTGGAATTGCAAATAGATTTCATCTTCCTAAGCAGCAGTTGATAATCAATTACTTGGATCATTGACTCCATAAGGCACTGGTATTAATCATTTAAAATTTAATCAAATTCTAAATCTTGCTAAGCCTTAATCAAGTATTAAAGAGAGTGTCCATACAGGTTGGTAGAATTTTTTATATTTGTGGAAGAATCTGTGAACAGTTTTTGAAACCAACGTTTCGGACTAGCTTAGTGAGTCCATCATCAGGGCAATGTGATTTGTATTTTGAGAAGAGAGAGCGTGAAATTATGGAGCTATTAATAGTTAATTGAAAAAATTTTGATGTCTTCTTTTATTGTCGGCTTCTAGCTCTGGAAATTCTCATCTTCTCAAAATTTAGAGCATTGTTCATTATGTCCCTTCCATGGTGGGACTTAATGGTGTTAAAGAGAGAGTCCATACAGGTTGGTAGAATTTTTTTATGTTTGTGGAAAAACCTGTGAACAGTTTTTGAAACCAACATTTCGGACTAGCTTAGTGAGTCCATCATCAGGGCAATGTGATTTGTATTTTGAGAAGAGAGAGCGTGAAATTATGGAGCTTGTTGTCACACAGATTGTCACGACAATGCTCAGACTGTTGGCATTATGATTCAGGTGTTGTCCTTGATGGCAACCCATTCAGGTGATAGATCACTATTCTTGATTATCAGCTCTCTATTTTTAAGAAGGACGCAGGCAATCTGTTCAGAAAGTGCGTCCCCGCAGGTATACCATGCAGAACCCGCGTCCAGGGACGCAGGCCAGCCTTTCAGGGGGTGCGTCCACCCAGTGCACACATTTCAAGACAGAGAAAAGCATGTGGGGGTTTCTTGTGTGGTTTCTAGCCGACGGTTTTGTGTTTCTATGGTGTCGGCTCGTGGTATTGTTCCATGTTTTGGGGAGGAGCTTGCCTATATAAAGCAAAGGTTTTCATTTGGATTAATCATGTTTTTGGTTGAACATCTTATGAGGGTAAGATCTGGTCTAGATCTAAACAAGGCGAATCTGATGGACCGAGATCTCTTCGGCTCTTGCTCGGATCTGTAGATCTGATTGTCTGGGTTACTTCTAAAGTCTTGAAATCATCTTTGCCCAGAGGGACGTAGGTGCAGTAAGGGTTCAGGCGCGTCCGGGACGCAGGAGCGAAGCGTTTCAGGTGCGCCGGACGCAGGTGCAGGAAGGGTTCTGGTGCGCCGGGACGCAGGCAGTTCAATAGACTCAGTGCGAGGGACGCAAGCTAGCAGTTGAGCAGGGTGCGTCCGGGACGCAGGCTAGCAGTTGAGCAGGGTGCGTCCAGGGACTCAGGTCAGCAGTTGAGCAGGGTGAGTCCAGGGACTCAGGCTAGCAGTTGAACAGGGTGAGTCCGGACTCAGGCTGGCAGTTGAGCAGGGTGCTTCCTTCTCTTAAAATCCTTGTTTATCATTGTTGTGTTCTGGGTTTTGGTCCTATTATTGTTGATCTCGTTACTACAGTTGATTGGGTGATTCTCTTACACTTGATGATCAATTAATGCTTATGGATCCAGTTTGAAAATTTATGAAAAGTGGTCCTTGTATGAAAAGAAGTAGGGGGTTGTAGCTCCCTTCCAGGAGAGACTGGAAAACGAGAGAGAGTTGTAGCTCTCTGCAGGTTGCAGCCTGCGTACTGGTAAAGGACTGCACCAGTACAAAATCATTGTAAAAGAATTTCTAAATTGAAAGAAGATAGAGACATATTGCAGCAGGTGGTTTTCTCCCACATTGGGTTTCCACCTTACATCTTGTGTTCTTTGGTGTGACTGTCTATTTTCTTTGTTCATGCTCATTATTTTATGGTACTGATATGCAAGAATAATTCAAAAGATCAAATAAGGAAGATTTGTTAAATTGCTAGATAATACTGATTCACCCCCCCTCTCAGTATTATTTCCAACAATTGGTATCAGAGCAGGTCCTTCAGAAAAGCTTGATCGCTTGAAGGTAGATCGTTCATCATGAGCAACTACGAGAGAGAAGCATCAATCAGGCCACCGGTTTTTGATGGGACAAACTTCAATTATTGGAAGGTAAGAGTTACTGCATATCTTCAATCTCTTGGTACAGAAGTTTGGGACATTGTAGAAACAGGCTATGCTTTTCCTTCAGCTACTCCTACAGATCCAGCTGAGAAAAAGAAGTATGAAACAAATGCAAAAGCAGTCAGTACTCTATTAGGAAGTATATCCCAAACAGAATTCATGAAGGTAATGCACTTCAAATCAGCAAAAGAAATATGGGACAAAATGATCACGAGCTATGAAGGAGATGAACAGGTAAAACAAGCTAAACTTCAAACTCTCAGGATTCAATATGAGACTCTCAAGATGTATAATGATGAAAGTGTGGCTAATTATTTTCTTCGGGTAGATGAGATTGTTAATTGTATGAAAAATTTGGGTGAAGAAATAAAAGAGTCTATAGTAGTTCAAAAGATTCTAAGATCATTATCCCCCAAGTTTGAATCTAAAGTATCTGCAATAGAAGAAAAAGAAAATCTCCGTGTTCTCACTATGTCTCAGCTACATGGAATTCTAACTGCTTATGAAATGAGAAAGGGAGGTCCATCAGACAGAAGGGAGGCTGCTTTTAAGGCATCAGGAAAAGAAGATCACTATGAAGCAAGCTATGTTCCAGAAGAAGAGGAAGAAGAATCAAATTTTGTCAGAAATCTTCAAAGGGGTTCTGGAAGGTTCAGAGGTAAGCTACCTTTCAAATGCTTTGCTTGTGGAAGAGTAGGTCATTATGCTGCAAAATGTCCTTATAAGGATAAAGGAAAGGAACCAGCTAGATGGAACAAGAAACAAAGTGCAAATAAGAAAAGCTACTACACCCATGAAGATAGTGATGGCTTATCAAACAGTGATGAAGATGAACAAGGTAATAAATATAGGTTGTTAATGGCATTTGAAGATGATGATTATGAGGATGCTGTAGATGTGGATAACCTTTATGATGAAATTACTAGACTCAAGAGATGTATAGAAGAAAAGAACATGATCATTGATACTCTACAATTTCAAATTGATGAAAAGGAAAAACATCTTGAAAAATTAGAAGGTGAAATTGTTGGTCTTAGAAAAGAAATTGAGAAAACAAAAGCTATTAATCTCAAGTTTGTCAAAGGATCTGAAACTTTGGATGAGATTATCAGTGTGCAGCGGTCTCCACTAAATAAGACAGGTCTGGGCTATAATGGAGAAACTTCTCAAGCATCCACTTCAAAAAGTTATCTTGATGCAGCAAGAAGAAATGAGCAAAAGCACAATGAAGATCATCAGGTAAAGCAGGGACAAACTTCAAACAGAAACTATCAGGGGCAATCCAGCTTAAGGGTGAACAAAAGCCACAACCAGCCACAGGTAAAATCTTCCCAGTTTGGTTCAAAAATAGATGAAAATAGAAATTACAATCAGTTGGCTGGTAGATTCAATAACCGCAGAAGCTTCTTCAATGGACAATGCTTTTCTTGTCATAACTTTGGTCACAAAGCAGCTCAATGTGTTGCGTATAAAACAATCATGACTAGGGAAGCTCAAAAACAAAGAAGTATGACAGGGATTACAAAAAAGACCTATAACAACTTTTCGGCTCTTGAAAATGAAGTTGAATGTTCTATTTGCAATAATTTTGGTCATGAAGACTTTGAATGCAGAAGCAGGTTTCAGGAAAGAAAGGAACAAGAACGGAAAAAGGAACAAGCCTCAGGAACCAAAACATGGAGAATAAAGGAACCTCAAACAGAAAGATGTGGGATAGCATTTTATGCAGAAGGACAGGAAAATCTATGGTACATTGACAGTGGATGTTCGAAGCATATGACAGGTGATAAAGAAAAACTTGAGTCTTATTCTATTTTAGAAAAGGGAAAGAAAGTCTCTTTTGGAAATGATACTCCTGCAACTATAAAAGGAAAAGGTATTGCTCCTTTAAAAGAAGATGTTAAGGCTGGAAATGTTTTGTTTGTTGATGGATTGAAGCATAATCTACTAAGTGTCAGCCAGATGTGTGATCAAAGAACCGAGGTTATATTCAGATCAAATGGATGTCTTGTTCGTGATCTTGATACAGGTAAAACAGTTCTCAAAGGGAAAAGAACTCCAAATAATCTATACATATTTGAAGAAGGGCAACAACAATGCTATCTAAGCAAGGATGAAGAGCACTGGTTATGGCATCGAAGGTTGGGACATCTAAGCTTCTCTCAAATAAGGAAAGCATGCAAATATCAGGCAGTTCGCGATCTTCCAGATATCAAAATTCCTGACAACACCATATGCAGATCATGTCAGTTTGGAAAACAAACCAGGACTAACTTTCCAGAGAAAGAAGGATCAGCTAGCATGCCTCTTGAGCTAGTACATACAGATGTATGTGGACCATTCAGGAAAAGAACACCTAGAGGAGAGGAATACTTGATATTATTTATTGACGATTTCTCCAGGTTTGTTTGGTTAGGACTTATGAAGCACAAAGATGAAGCATTCGAAAAATTCAAATCCTTCAAAGCCTTGGTTGAAAATGAATCAGGTCACAAAATTAAGTGCCTCAGATCCGACAGAGGTGGGGAATTTACTTCAAATGAATTTTTCGATTTCTGTGATGAACATGGGATAAGGAGAGAATTCTCTACAGCTAGAACTCCTCAGCAAAATGGAGTTGTTGAAAGAATGAACAGAACAATCCAACAAATGGCTCGTGCTATGCTTGATGAATCAGGAACTCCCGCAACTTTCTGGGGTGAAGCTGCACATGCTGCGGTTATTATTCTCAACAAGACAAATGTTCGGGTAAACAGCACTCAAACTCCTCATGAGCTCTGGAGTGGTAAAACTCCTTCAGTAAAGCACTTCAAAATCTTTGGGAGCAAATGCTATATCAAGAATACTGAGGAGCAGCTTGGCAAACTTGATCCTAGAGCAGATGAAGGCATTCTTCTTGGCTATTCTCCACATAGCAAAGCATACAAATGCTACAATAAAAGACTTGGCAGAATTGTTGACAGCATTGATGTAGTGGTTGATGAGAAGGGATACATTCCTAGGCAAATACATCGTGAAGACATCGAAGAAGATGAAAGCTACCCTCAAAGACAGAATGATGAAGAAGAAGAACCTCAAGAAGAATCTCAAGAAGAACCTCACGAAGACGCAGAAGAACGAACAAGAATAGAAGAAAAGACTCCATCCAGATATGTTCAGAAGAACCATCCAGAATCTCAGATCATGGGACAGAAAGAAGCAGGTATACAAACTAGAAGAACAGTTGCAGAAGCTTCAAGCTATTTGGCATTACTCTCCTCTACTGAACCACAAAATGTGAAAGAGGCATGCAAAGATGAATGTTGGGTGAAAGCAATGGATGAAGAACTTGAGCAAATCGAAAAGAACAACACTTGGGAGCTGGTTCCTAGACCAAAGGATAAGAATGTTATCGGAACAAAATGGGTCTTCAAAAATAAATTGAATGAAAATGGAGAAGTAATTAGAAACAAAGCCAGACTTGTTTGTAAAGGGTATGCACAGCAAGAAGGAATAGACTTTGAAGAAACTTTTGCTCCTGTTGCAAGACTTGAGGCCATCCGAATGTTCCTTGCTCTCTCAAGTTCTCAGAACTTCAAAGTATTTCAAATGGACGTAAAATCAGCCTTTCTGAATGGAGACTTGGAAGAAGAAGTGTACATTGAACAGCCAGATGGGTTCATTCTTGGAAATGATCCAAATCTTGTATGCCGATTGAAAAAGGCTCTCTATGGTCTCAAACAAGCCCCAAGGGCTTGGTACTACCGGTTGGACAAATATCTTCATCAACAAGGTTTTTCAAAAGGTTCAGCAGATAGCAATCTATATATAAAAGTTGAAAATGACAAATTGCTAATACTTGTTGTGTATGTAGATGACATTATTTTTGGCAGCAATGAAGAAGCTATGAGTCAAAGCTTTGCCTCAGTCATGCAGAAAGAATTTGAAATGTCCTTGCTAGGAGAACTGACATACTTCCTTGGTTTGCAAATCCAACAAAAGGAAGGAGGAATCCTTTTATCTCAAACCAAGTATCTCAAGCAGATTTTGAAGAAATATGGCATGGAAGATGCAAAACCAGTATGTACGCCCATGGTCACAGGATGTAGTCTCAGTGCAAATGATGAATCTGCAGCAGTACATCAACCAACCTACAGATCTATGATTGGAAGTTTACTATATTTGACAGGTACCCGACCGGACATCATGCATGCAATTGGAATAGTTGGAAGATTTCAGGCAAATCCGAAGGAAACTCATCTTCAGGCAGTGAAGAGAATTTTCAAATATCTTCAAGGGACTCAAAATTATGGCTTATGGTATCCTAGAGATACAGATCTCACTCTTCATGCTTATACAGATGCAGATTGGGCCGGAAGCGTGGATGACAGGAAAAGCACAAGTGGTGGTGCGTTCTTTATGGGTTCCAGACTGGTATCTTGGTTCAGCAAGAAACAGAGTTCAATTGCCTTGTCTACAGCTGAAGCAGAATATGTTGCTGCTGCATCTTGTTGCACCCAACTCCTTTGGATGATGCAGACTTTGCAGGATTATCAAATCACTTGTACACCTCCAATCCCTATCTTATGTGACAACACAAGTGCAATCAGCATCTCAAAGAATCCGGTTATGCATTCAAAAACCAAGCACATACCAATCAAGTACCATTTTCTCCGGGAACAAGTACTTGAACAGAAGGTCAAGTTGGAGTATGTTCCTTCTAAGGAACAAGTTGCTGATATTTTCACCAAACCGTTGCCCAGGGACACTTTTGAATACCTCAGGCAAAAGCTGGGGGTTGTTGATGCTTCATCTTATTGTTGAACATCTTCTTATTGGTGGTATAGGCTCAGGGGGAGCACATAATGCGTTGTTGGCATTATGGAGAAGGAGATCTTGGAAATAGCTGCAATATGTCTCTATCTCTTTCATGGTGGTACGTTGCTGCAGATCAGGTTCATAGGGGGAGCATGAGCGTAGGGGGAGCATACCCTTTGCCCTTGATGTCAAAGGGGGAGAATGAAGCTGAAGATCATGAGGTTGCCATCAAGTCCAAAGGGGGAGATTGTTGGCATTATGATTCAGGTGTTGTCCTTGATGGCAACCCATTCAGGTGATAGATCACTATTCTTGATTATCAGCTCTCTATTTTTAAGAAGGACGCAGGCAATCTGTTCAGAAAGTGCGTCCCCGCAGGTATACCATGCAGAACCCGCGTCCAGGGACGCAGGCCAGCCTTTCAGGGGGTGCGTCCACCCAGTGCACACATTTCAAGACAGAGAAAAGCACGTGGGGGTTTCTTGTGTGGTTTCTAGCCGACGGTTTTGTGTTTCTATGGTGTCGGCTCGTGGTATTGTTCCATGTTTTGGGGAGGAGCTTGCCTATATAAAGCAAAGGTTTTCATTTGGATTAATCATGTTTTTGGTTGAACATCTTATGAGGGTAAGATCTGGTCTAGATCTAAACAAGGCGAATCTGATGGACCGAGATCTCTTCGGCTCTTGCTCGGATCTGTAGATCTGATTGTCTGGGTTACTTCTAAAGTCTTGAAATCATCTTTGCCCAGAGGGACGCAGGTGCAGTAAGGGTTCAGGCGCGTCCGGGACGCAGGAGCGAAGCGTTTCAGGTGCGCCGGACGCAGGTGCAGGAAGGGTTCTGGTGCGCCGGGACGCAGGCAGTTCAATAGACTCAGTGCGAGGGACGCAGGCTAGCAGTTGAGCAGGGTGCGTCCGGGACGCAGGCTAGCAGTTGAGCAGGGTGCGTCCAGGGACTCAGGTCAGCAGTTGAGCAGGGTAAGTCCAGGGACTCAGGCTAGCAGTTGAACAGGGTGAGTCCGGACTCAGGCTGGCAGTTGAGCAGGGTGCTTCCTTCTCTTAAAATCCTTGTTTATCATTGTTGTGTTCTGGGTTTTGGTCCTATTATTGTTGATCTCGTTACTACAGTTGATTGGGTGATTCTCTTACACTTGATGATCAATTAATGCTTATGGATCCAGTTTGAAAATTTATGAAAAGTGGTCCTTGTATGAAAAGAAGTAGGGGGTTGTAGCTCCCTTCCAGGAGAGACTGGAAAACGAGAGAGAGTTGTAGCTCTCTGCAGGTTGCAGCCTGCGTACTGGTAAAGGACTGCACCAATACAAAATCATTGTAAAAGAATTTCTAAATTGAAAGAAGATAGAGACATATTGCAGCAGGTGGTTTTCTCCCACATTGGGTTTCCACCTTACATCTTGTGTTCTTTGGTGTGACTGTCTATTTTCTTTGTTCATGCTCATTATTTTATGGTACTGATATGCAAGAATAATTCAAAAGATCAAATAAGGAAGATTTGTTAAATTGCTAGATAATACTGATTCACCCCCCCTCTCAGTATTATTTCCAACACAGACTAGGGGCTGTCACCCTGATCCCCGATCTCTCCGTTTAAGCCTGTTTCCCGCAGCTAAGGGGGGTAGACCCTATGGGAAAATGAATGACCAACTGGGGACCAGTTGGGTTGGGAGACACGAGGGGAAACAAGCACTAAATTGATTTTATTAAGTTAATAGACCAGTGCCTTATGAAATAAATGATTATTTATCAAATGCTGGAGAAATATGAGCTCATTAACAATCATTTACCATCAAAAAAAGCTTTTACCAAATGTGAGATAAACGTTGAATGGCTTAACAATATTCCAGCAATTAAAATTTCGAATGCTTTAAACCACCACGTAATTTCAAATGCTAACCAGATATCACATTCATATAGCTAATCTTCAAAATGATCTTTCAAGCATGTTAAAAATGAATAAACATTAATTCCCACATCAAAACTTTAGCCTCAGCAGGAAAGATATATTGCAAAGACTGAATCTGGCAAAATATCCCAAAATATTTTTATACTTTTCAAATAAAACAAGACTAAAGACTAAATGAAACTTTAAATCTAAAATCTAATTAAAAGAAATTTACTTTAAACAAGATTAAATCCAAACTAAATTTAATCAAAATCTAAACTACAAGAAAAGAAACTCTTTATGCTTTTTAAAATTTTTATTTTTTATGATTTTTCTATAAAATTAAATCTAAAATCTATCTAATATATATGAAACGAAATATGAATATTAAGTAAAACAAAAAAGAAAAATTCCAAATCTTTTTTTTTTTTGTTAAATTGATTTTTTTTATTTACTTTAAAATAAAAACAAAACAAAACTTTTTTTTAAAAGAGAAAAGAAAAATAACTGTTTATCAAAACTAAAATCTAACTAAAGGAAAAATGAATCAAAACCAAACTTGGGCTAATAATATATACATGCACTGACGCTATAAGTTAAATAACAAATAAATAAATAAAAAAAATCTAATTCTAACCCTGAATCCTAAGCATACGATGCTTAAATAAAATCTAAAATCAGAACCTTAACTCCTAACGTAAGCCAACAGACGTTCATAAAAAAAAATCGAAAGCGTATGATTATTTGTCTTTTGTAGGTGGCCCGTCGATCCAAGGAAGCTGCGGGAGGGGCTGCTGTGGGAGGGGCTGCGTGGAATGTTGCTTGTCGATAGATTGCAGGTCGAGGGAGCTGGCGGAGGAGGGAAAAACTGAGCGACAAGTAAAAAAATCGAAGGAGTGAGCCACGAAAATGGCAGGTCGGGGATATGAAGAGCTGAGGCAGCTTGACGGCAGGATTGATCACGTTCTTTTTTTTTTGTTTGCAGGCTTTATATATATATATTTTTTGCTGCTGCCGGTTTGGATGAGCGTGGAGATGAATGGAGCCGCGACAGAAAAGAAATGCAAGGAGGATGGCAGCGATGTGAGCTGGAGCTGGATTTGGCAATGATGATACACAGGTGTGCAGATCAGGAGCTCGTATGGGAGCTGGTGAATCTGATGGCAGCGTGAATGAATCGCAGGCTTGGTAGTGGCTGAGGGAAAAAACTGAGATGAAAGCAGGGAGAGGGTTTGTGGCGATTTGATTGCAGAAGTTGAAAGAGCAGCAATATATGGAGAGACTGAAACGCAGCTTTGCCTCAAAAATTCCAGAATGTCCCTGTAACACAGTTAAACCTGTAACATGACAAAACCCTGAGCAATAACAGGGAGCTGATCAAACCCTCAGAAGTCTTCAGAAAACCCTGCAACCTGCAATGGCAAAAAAAAGAAAAAAGAAAAACAGAAACCTAGAAATAATATGTGCAGAAGACAAAACTGAAACCCTAAATCAGCTAAACAATTACAGTATTTACAAATTTTGACTCTTAAGCAGCCAGATTTGTCAATAATTACAGTAATATTATCAGAATATCAGATTTACTATGAGATACTTTCAGAAATCTCTCATGCAACTCAAAAAATAAACTTTAAATATCAGAGTCAAAATCGAAACTGGCTAGGCTCAGCAAGAAAATGTTTTGCGGGAGTTGGCTGTTTCAGCCGAGAACTTCCCCAAACGCCCACTGATTTCTCCAGTAAGGGTTTCCTGCACAACTCATTTCAACCATCAATAAAGAGAGAAAAACAGTACTAGATCCCAGATGCAATGGAGATACTTGCCATTATTTCAGAAATTCTAATACTATTCAAACCCTAGTAAGTGAACAAGATACTTGTGTTCAACAATACTCTACATTAAGCTATTACTAATGGCTGAAAATAAAATTATACAGAAAATAAAACAGCGCACAACACTTCAGGAGAGTAACACCAGCAAGATTTCAACCCCAAAGTCTTTCTTTATTTGCACCAGAAAAAGTTTACAAGAGAGAGCTTTCTTCAGCACAAGACTCACAAATCGAATGATCTCAAATGACCCCTAGCACCCTATTTAAAGGAAAAATTCCCAACGGCTAGTTCGAGTGATCCAAGTCAAAATGATCTCGACCGTCGATGAGGATCAAAACATCTTTTAATCTCATCCGTCGAATTTTTAGATGCATTAAAAATTTGAAATTCTGCATTTATTTACTCAAAAATTTGACCTATTATTATTTTATTATTCTTTTTAAATGGATCCTCGAACTTAGCCTTTGGAAAAATCACTTAGGACCTAGGACTTAGGACTTATGAGGGGATTAAAACATTTTCTAACCCTCAAGACACTTTACATCATGACTTTTACAATTTTACATCTCAAGGGGGAAAACCCATTTGACATAGACCCTCATAGACCACCCAGTTCTGCGACACAACTATAATCTAGCAGATCAACGTACTAGGATTCTCCTAAGATTCTAATGACAAAATTCATTCTGGCTTTGGGGTTAGGCTGAAGGAAAACTCTGCCGATCATGGATTGGTGAGACAAAAAACCTTCCGGAACGTAGATTATCACTAGAAAATTAGGTCCACCTAGGCAATTTACATACATGACTCAGCTCTGCTAAGATTATTTACAATTTACACATGCAGACTGGGTTTACAACATAATATGATCAAGACGACGATGACTGTCGAATGGCACGGACACATCAATCGAGCACTATCCCTTTTGCGAAGAAAAGGGGGTGTACTGCTATGGGAAGTTGACACGCAGTGGTCAACAGAGCTATTAATAGTTAATTGAAAAAATTTTGATGTCTTCTTTTATTGTTAGCTTCTAGCTCTGGAAATTCTCATCTTCTCAAAATTTAGAGCATTGTTCATTATGTCCCTTCCATGGTGAGACTTAATGGTGTTAAAGAGAGAGTCCATACAGGTTGGTAGAATTTTTTTATGTTTGTGGAAGAACCCGTGAACAGTTTTCGATTGCCTCGCTGTGTCTCTTGAGCCGGTTGATTCCCAGATAGTTCTCCTTCATCCCGTTTATCCATAGGGTCTACCCCCCTTAGCTTGTTGTAGGGAGACATCTTAAACGCAGAGATTGGGGATCAGGGTGACAGCCCCCAATCTGAGCGTTGTCGCGGTGCCTAGACATTCTGTGTGACAACATGTTCCCAACTAGTTCTTCTTCATTCCATTTTTCCATAGGGTCTACCCCCCTTAGCCTATTGTAGGAAGACAACTTAAACGGAGAGATTGGGGATTAGGGGTGACAGCCCCCGATCTGAGCGTTGTCGCGCTGCCCTGACACTTTGTGCGACAACACACGCCATTCAAACTGCTAGTGCTTCACCAAAGAGGCAATTTGATCATTGTCGCTACAAGTTACCCATAGAAAGCTATATATAATCCCTTTGCACCATGTTTAGACTTCAAAATCTCAACATATTTCCCAGATCAAAACACCAATGGTGGAATGATGGTTTACTTCTTTTGATCCCACATACATCCAATGCCTCAGCCATTGTCTACTTTGAATTATTAAATTCACCTCATCATGCTGCCATGGAAATCACCTTAATGCTTGGGATTGATCTAAAGTTGATAGTCAACCGTTGAGCCAACACTCTGCTCAATTTACCTTTTATAGTGTTATAGCAGCTTTGCTCCTTACACCAACTGCACATGAAATGGCATGAAATCCTGTGCTCTTAGGACCTTATAGTGCTGCAAAATCAGCATATTCTCCTTCAATGAGTAGCTCCTTGAAACCCCATGAAAAGACTTTCATAAGGCACCATTGACTCCTCTGAATAATACATCTTCATCACCAGAATGCTGGAAATAGCATCTTTATCAAGTTAAATATTTGGCACATAAATCAGCCCTATCTCTATCTGAGAAAGCAGTGCCCTAACAACCAAATTTCTTCTTAAAATCTGTGCCCTCCAGTCTGTTGAGAGTTATTTCATCAGGGCAGCATTGTAATCCAAATAAGACAAACCACAGGTGACACCCAAACCACTGGCAATCACCTACCAAACAAAAACCACCCAGACTGCACTCCTATTAGTTTACATGCATCAACGTTTCTCCAAATGGAAATAACTCCACAGGCTATAGTTTTGTGAACAGTATGCAAAGATATGCAACCATGAAGAGAGAAACAAGACATGACAATCAATCAGCAGAATACCATCCCACTCCAATGAAATGACTATCTCCAAGTCAAAGGCAAAGGTCCATGAAGCATATGCTGCACAGTCTAAGCAGCTTCTACCAAAATTTCAACCTTTTGAAGGCTAGAATCATTATGCCACCATGCAAATCTCTGAAACATGCGATGAAAATCACATGTGCAATCCTCATGCAATATGAGGGATAGCAGTCTCCACTGTGGCAGAAGTTGGGTTGCCAAAGAGGTCTATTCTTCTTAGTTCAAGGTTGTCTTCTATAGCACTCTACTGAAGCTAACTAGCTATCGTTTGATCACTGGGCTTTCTGCTAGCAAAAGTGTTAGATATGTGTTACTAAGGTGCAAACTTGCAAAGTGTATTGGATTTTCATCTCTTAGAAAGGTCCTTTAAGAGAAAACATGTATCAGTAGTATTGTTCAATTCAAAAGATAATAGACTCCACCAAATTAAGTGTTTTAAGAGGTTTGGTTATATCAAAAGATGTGGTTTATATTTGCTTTAGTTTTTTTATATGCTTTTATACACTTACTGAGATCAAGAAATTCCCCTTGGACATATAAGGCTTGTTGCTTTGTAAAGACAGTGCACCGTTACAATTGCTAGTCTTACAATTTCAAAGGTCATCAAACCTGTGAGAATGCATAGTTTAATCATACCTGAACTTATAGCCCAATGGATTATTTGCATCAGCAGGTGATGGAAGGCCTCCACAGTATGAGACAAAAGACTTGATCTTTCCTCCTTTGAAATGAGCTTGATTGATCATTTTCATTGCCATCATATGATCTGGAGAAAGATGAAAAGAATAATCAATCACATTTCCATCTAGAGTTGGGATGATATGATAAATTTCTATTTTGACTTCATTTATTTGAACACAAACAAGATAGTGCGTAGTAGATTTCTTATATCAATTATCCATGCGATACTAATGTCTTGCTTAAGCTTTATCCTATATCTTCTAGTGACTCGTACTGTAGATAGAAACATAAAAAATCAAATATTTTAATTTAAAACACAATAATTATGGGAAAATTCAACATGGGTATTACTATTTTCTGTATGAGCTAAGTAACTAGAGTTTAGTAGTTGAGTGAAATTATAGTTGTGAGGTTTGGCTAAAAACATCGACCTCACCATAAAGATTGTTGTTTGATTGAATATTAGTAAATCAACAAAAGAATAAGCTGTCCACTTCGAACATAGTATTTCCAAAATTCTCAACTCTAATGGCATACACAAACACCGCTCCTTGAAAAGACTAGCGTATAATCATACAACGAGATTGGGTAATGACAAACCTGGCAACTAAATGTAATAAATGCCTTGCCCAAGTTAGATAATTAAACAGAACAAATAATTGGAGAAAAAAGTTTCAATAGCATATTCGCATTATTAAGCAACCAACAATTACGTTAAGGGATACTCTTATAGTGAATGGTCCTCCAAGTGTGATAAAAAAAGCAATCCTAACATGGAAAATGTCTACTGCAATCAGCTACGGTGTTCCACACAGGTTCAATGTGAATGTGTGAGAAGTAATTTGAGATGTTCTGAAAAGTAATTCTATTTTCGAAAATTAAACACTATTTTGTAATTACTTTACTGAAAAAAAGAGTGAAAAGTCTTATATTTTGCTATTAAGACTACAAATGTCTATTTCATGCATGTACGACTTAGACTACAAGTAAACTAAAAAGTATAATAAGGTTTTGGTCTCAGCAAAAAAGCATAAACAGAAGTCAAGACAGTGTCCTAGGAGGGGTTCCAAAGGGACTGCTACTAGACCAAGTGACAACAATGGGACAAGGACCCAATGTCACCTTAGTCGCTGTCCCCTGCTCTTTATGTACTTTCACCAATGGGAGGAGTCCCAATATCAAGGAATCACTTGAATGATGTTGAAATTTCTAAGTCTATCCAAGTAGAAATTCTTTCTGTACTATTTGGTTTATTTCACCTACTTGTTTAATTACTTAACAAGTTATTTACCATGTAAATACTGAAAATAAACACAAGTACAATATCAACATTTACAGATCATCAACTGAAAGAAAACAAGCACACAAGTGACATCGTTATTTTTGGATCAATGTCGCCAGAAAAACCCAATGTGGGAAAACCAGTGCAGCCATTCAGAAGGTTATATTATTATGCAGTTTATCTGAGTACAATTGGGTGCCTAAACCGGCTCACCTGACAGAGAAAAATATATGGCAACAATACCTCTATATCCGAAAACAGGTATTCAGAAAACCTATCCCATGAAACCCTCTCTGGCACAACTGAAGCTCAGCGCTGGCCCTTTTGGCCACTGCGCCAGCCCTCTGAGGCACTGCACAACCTCTGGGAGCCTCAACGTCAATCCCTCTGCCCTCTGCGTGGATGATGTAGTCTCTCTGGGCTCTGCGCTGCCCCCACTGGGCTCTACGTAGCCTAGACTGACTGTTGCTCTCGCTCTCTTTGCTTCTTTGCCAGTCTCCCAGTATTGTCCCTGCCTCTCTACCTCGTAGTCACTGCCCCTCGCTGTTGATCACTTATTTACTTTTGCTTAGCAACCCCGCTCTAGCAAAATGAATGATTGATCACTTTGGTGTGTTCTCCAACTAACTCTCAAGCCTCCTCTTCTACTTTTTTCATTGGTCCATTAATGACCGAGATTTAATTTCTAATCAACGGCTAAGATTAGATTTGGCTTGACCCATGACTTTTGGAACCTTCTAACCCAATTTTATATTAATACCCATTAATATTTTATTTTTCCTAAGTTTAGACTTAGGAACTCCATTAAAAATATTAATTATTTTAATATCTCCCAAACCGTGTACAATCTGTCCAAACC
Organism: Pinus tabuliformis; assembly: GCA_031772625.1. NCBI lineage: Eukaryota > Viridiplantae > Streptophyta > Pinopsida > Pinales > Pinaceae > Pinus > Pinus tabuliformis. The sequence goes on along the minus strand of CM062812.1, from coordinate 221,048,531 downwards.
ATTTCTGGGTCTTGGAGATCTCATGTGCTTTATCCTCTCCACCAATTTTCATGGCTAGAGCACATCTGATGCTACCCCAAATTAACACTCCCTCTTAGCGAGAACTGTGTTCTAGTAATACTCCATACTGAGCATCACCTTGATTATTCGGCATCAGTTCGTGTTCTGATGCTAGGCCTCCCTCCCAACATCCTTTGCCCTGCTACATCCTGTACTGCTGCCCATGGCCCTGCTACTGCCACTGCTGCATCTGTACAACAACTCCCTCTACATCCTTGCTGCTGCTGGTCCATCCTCCCAGCACTGCATCTGCACTGCATCCCCTCTCATCATGTTGCATCGTGCTACTGCACTGCATCCCCTCTCATCATGTTGCATCGTGCTACTGCACTGCATGCCCTCTCATCATGTTGCATCGTGCCACTGCATATTGCTACTGCACTGCAACTGAGTTACTGAGAAGTAAGTAACTGAACCACCCAACTTTTGACATCCCTGTCAGGCTAGAAACACTCCTTATGCTGAAGCTCTATCTGCTGCTAACAAGTGCTCCCTCTACTGACCTCTGCGCTGCTACAACAACTCCCTGCATCTCGCACCGTTGCACACATCTATGCCATCATGCACTGGTGCAACACTCCCGTGCCTCTCGCACTGTTGCAACCTGCTAGCCTTGCGTTGTCCCGAGACTCCTGCACTGTAGCACTCTCTACCACTCCATCCGCATCCATCTCTACCGACATCCACCAGTCCTGCTACTCCTCTTCAGGGCTCCGGTAGCAAGGTATAATCCAACAATGTTTTAAAAACCGGTCGGTCTGAACCGGTAACTGGTCAAACCGGCTGATTAGCAAGCCCATCGGGTCATACCGGCTTGAAAACCCAATTTACCTCCTCATTTTGCCTTTTTTTGCCCTAAACGGTCATAACCGACCGGTTTATTGCCAGGGAAACTATAACCCCCACAAAATGCATTTTTGTGAGTTTTGAAGCTGGTTTGAGGGAAATTTGGGGTTGTTTTCCTCCAAAAATAATCTCTCCAAAAAAAAAACATGCCTACCCTCTCATTTTCCTGACACATCTCAACTCTAACAATGTTGGCAATTAATGGTAATGTTAAATTCTTAAAGTAAAAGGATGAAAATGAAAATTGAAGGAAATGTTCCTTTAATTTTCATTTTCATCCTTTTACTTAAATTTTTAACATTACCATGAAATGACTTAGGATGTTTGAGAGTGGTTTTGACCTCATTGGATTTCATATGGAGAAACTAGAATTTTAGATTTCACTCAAAATTCAGCAGACTTAATGGTTTTCAGGATTTTATGGTTTGGGGGTTTGCAATGTTTCCATTTGATTCTATCATGCGTGAGGGTATGAGATTGGCATTTGGTCAAGAGCATGAAGCCTTTTAAGAACCTTGATCATGACGACATTGATTGTTGAACTTTGTTGATGTTGGTGGTACTGATTGTTGAACTCCTCTACCATGGCCTTAACAAAAATGCACCTTTCACTCAAAGGAAAACAACTGGTTAGGCATGCTAATATTTTTCTACCAGATTATAAGGTTAAGGAGATGAACCCTTCACTCAAACCAAAATCATTGGTTAGGCATGTTAAACCTTTTCAATTTCTATCATGATATAAGGTTGAGCAATCCAAGTTTGAAGACTTTGAGCTAGATGATGTTCATGTATCTCTTGTTGATGATGTTTATGTATTTCTAGTAGCGTTGAATCAATGATGAGTTTCATGAGTGACCACGTTGATCAGTGATTTGTAGTTTTGATGTCTATTTTTGCTACTACTACTAAAGTTGTAGAGGAGTTTTAGGAGTCCTCAAATTCGGAGGCATATTATTTATGTAGTTCATGTTGATGATCTCGTCTAGCAGTGGTGATGAGTTTAATCATGATGAGAAGTGATCATGTTGTTGATCATTGATATGTAGACTTGTAGTAGTTCAGTGACCCCATAGCTTAGAGCATTGTTTCCGGACACTAGAGGCCATTTAGAGCCTCATTGATTATGTATTTTGTTACGGATATGTATTGCACTCGATGCCATTTTGATATATTCACCTTTACATGGTATATAGATAAGCAAACTTTGCATATTTTGTTTCTATTGGCTTGGAATCATGGTTTTAAATCTTAAAAATAGTTTTTTTCATTAAAAATTAATTATGTAATGTATTTTTTTAAACTGGTTTGTTTAGACCTGACCAGTGCCGGTTCAACTGGTTCCAGTTCGAAACCCGATTTATTAGGTGGACCAGTCCAGTCACTGGTTCCGGTTTTTAAAACATTGAATCCAAAAGGTTGGGTACCTCAAGGATTCTGCCCCTGATCGCTTGTAGTCATCCTGACTACAACTCGATGTCTCCCCACTTCTTTTCAAGTGGCACATGAGCACTCATGGCACAATCGTCCTCCTCCTCGACTTCCTTCTCTGCCTTTGTAGGCGCTGCCTTTGAGTCTGAAGTCTCTCCCTTACTCTTCTTCCTAGGACACTGGTTCACAAAATGACCCAGTTCCCCACAATGGAAGCACTTGACATTGGAGAGGTCCCTCTTCTTCCTCTTCTCCTGCTTTCCCGCAGATGCTAGAGCCGCATCCTCTTCTTCCTCCTTCTTGATCCGAACCCCTTTTCTGCTACTCCCCGCCTTGGTCAGTCGTCTAATCTCTTCTTGACGAAGAGTCGTCCACACTTCTTCCCAATCTAGAAGACCCGTCCTGCTTATTAGTATGCTCTGGACAAATACCTCCCAATTCTTGGAAACTGCGTTCATTGCGGTCCTCACCATCAATTCCTCATCCGGTGTGGCCCCTATGGAAGTTAGCTGGTCACAGACCTCCTTCAACCAACCAAGGAAGACATCTATTTGCTCTCCCTTTTGCATCTGGTATGCCCTTAGCTGATTCTCCAGGAGCATCTTCCTCTGCACGAAGGTATGCTGGTGCAATGTCTTCAAGGCATCCCACATCTCCTTTGTCGTTTCCTTTTCAACAATATGTGGTACCACATGATCCTTGACCCCATTAAGGATGATGCACTTAGCCTTAGCCGTTACCTTCTCGTACCTTTCATTAGCTGCAGGGTCAACTGGGATAGCTATCACTCTTGAGATGAAGCCCTTGAGGCTATGTCTGTCTAGAATGGACAAGATCCTGGCCTTCCAGACCACAAAGTTGGAAGCTCCGTTTAGCCTATCCTGATCTCTCAACCCATTCACGACCATCTCGCTGGTCTTCTTTCAACTCCTCCGAGTCTCTCTACTTCCCTCCTGGAAGTCCTCTGTTCGACTCCTGCTGAGTCTCTCAACTTCCCGTCTGGAAGTTCTCAGTTCGACTCCCTCTGAGTCTCGATTTCCCTTCTGGAAATCCCTCTGCCAACGTCAAGTTGCCCCACTCCGATCGTTTGTGCAACTGCACCACTGATCTGGATTCCTTGGCTAAAAATATGCCTCGGCAGCAACTCCCTCCTCCTTGGGTCTCGCTGTTGATTTGGGGTAGCATCGGATGTGCTCTAGCCACAAAAATTGGTGGAGAGGCTAAGGCGCATGAGATCTCCAATACCCAGAAAGTGTTTGGGCAGATTCTAAATAGTTTGGGAGATATTAAAATAATTAATATTTTTAATGGAGTCCCTAAGTCTAAACTTAGGGAAAATAAAATATTAATGTGAATTGATATAAACTGTGTTAGAATGGTCCAAAAGTCATGGATCAAGCCAGATCTAATCTTAGCCGTTGATTAGGGACTTAATCTCAGATGTTGATTTGTTATCGAGAAAAGTATAAGAGGAGGCTTGAGAGTCACTTGGAGAACACACCAAGAGATCAAGATTTCGACTTTCTAGGGGTGGGTTTGTTGAGAAAGTTGAAAGAGTGATCAGAGTTGCAACTGAAGGGCAGCGAATACAGAAGCAGAGAGGCAGAGATAGCACTAGGAGGATCGGCGTAGTAGCCAGAGAGAGGGACGCAGAAGTAGCCAAGGGTTCATGCAGAGGCAACTAGGAGCTGCGCAGTGCCTCAGAGGGTTAGCGTGGGTGACGCAGAGGGCTAGAGGGTTGACGCAGTGCCTCCAAAGGCTGATGTAGGCCAAGCTAGAGTGATGCTGGGCTAATGCTGGGCCAGAGAGAGGCTGACGCAGTCCCTAGAGGCTGATGCTGGGGTTTCGTGGGGCATATTGGAGTTGTAGCGCTGCCAAAGTGTTTATCCAAGTTTTAGCTGGAATATCTGCTTCCGATTAGAGATGTACTATTGCCGAGATTTTTCTCTATTGGGTGAGCTGGATTTGGCACTTAGATTGAATTTTGAAACTACTTAATAAATCAAACCCTCAGATAGATGCACCGATTTTCCTGCATTGGGTTTTTCCAGGGACATTGGTCCAAAAACAACGGTGTCACTTGTGTGCTTGTTTCTATTTCCTTCAGTTGATGATCTGTAATGTGTTAAGCATGTACTTGTATTTATTTCCAGTATTTACATGGTAAATAAATTGTTAATTAACAGAACAAGTAAGTAGGAATAAATCAGTAAAGTGCATGAAGGGTTTCTAATGTGTCAGACTTAGAAATTCCAACTTGGTATCAGAGCGTGGTTGCCGATCACAGGAGAACTGGGGACATCCACTGAGCAGAGCAGAAAACAGCTGTCCCGAGTTACAAAAGTTGTTCCTAGAAGAGAAGCAACAATGAAGGGGTGACGCAGTGCCTGCGTCATCAAGTTTGAGCCGGGAAGAGGATCAACGCAGTGGTAGAGGGAAGTAGACTCAACCTACGCAGTGCTCGATAATCTTTCTCAGTTAGGAAGGATTGATGCCCGTGGCCAGGAGGTGCGGATTTTTAATAGAGTCGGGATTTCGTAGAGCCTAGAAGCTCTAACCTTTAGTTTGGTGGGGCTTAGGAGGCTGTGGGTAAGTTGCAGAGTGAAGCTGGTGGGCTACTGTAGTCAGAAAAGTACCTAACAGGGCAAGACCAAGGAGGAGGGAGTTGCTGCTAAGGATTTCTAGCCAAGAAATCCAGATCAGTGGTGCAGCTACACTAAGGATCAGAGTGGGGGCATCTTGACATTGGCATAAGGGTTTCCAGGAGGGAAATCGAGGCTCAGAGGGAGTCACAACAAGAACTTCCAGGAGGGAAGTAGAGGAGCAACGAGATGACAGTGAACGGGGTAAGAGACCAGGATAGACTGTGTTGTCGCACAGATTGTCACGACAACGCTCAGACCGGGGGCTGTCACCCTGATCCCCGATCTCTCCGTTTAAGCCTATCTCCCGCGGCTAAGGGGGGTAGACCTTATGAGATGATGAAAACCAACTGTGAACCAGTTGGGTTGGGAGACACGAAGAAACAAGCACTAAAATAGACCAGTGGCTTATAAAGTTAATGTTTAAATGATTACTTACTAAGTGTTGTAGAAAAGTAAACCATGTAGAGCAATCATTTATCATCAAATAGCTCAAACAGAGACTAACTTTTACCAAATGAGAGAAAATGCTTAAATGATATTTCAGCGATTAAATCTTCAAAAGATGAAATTCGATATAAAACCACGAAATTTTTAAACGCTAACCATATATAACATTCACGATCATTCAAGCATGTTAAATCGCATAAACATTAATTTCACATCAAAATTTTAGCCTTAGCAGAAAAAGATAAAATGTGATAAATCCCTGAGCTAAGACTGAATCTGGGAAAATATTCCCAAAAAATGATTTTATGATTTTTCAAAGAAAATTAAAGACAAAAAAAAAAAAATTTCTAAACAAACTAAACTAAAAGGAAAATTTTTATTTTTTATCTTTTTATATTTTTATTTATTATTTATTTTTCTTTTAAATAAAAATCAAAACAAATAAAATGAAAAATGAAAATCCAAATTTAATTTATTTTTAGTTTTTTGAACTTTTTCTAGGTTTTTATTTTTTATTTATTTAAATGAAAAAACAAAATAACTGAGAACCTAAATCTAAATCTAAAATAAGGATTAAATCTAAAACTATAAAATAATCAAAACTAAAAAAAAGACTCTTTTTAATTTTTTTATAATTTTTATGATTTTAAATTTTTTATGATTAATAAAACTAAAATTAAGATCTAAAAAAAACAAAACTTTAATAAAACTAAAATCTAGTCTAAAATTATAAAAATCAAACTAAATCTAAGTCTAAAGCTCTAACCTAAAAAATAAATTTATAACTAAATCAAAATTTATCTAATGTATGAAAATAAAACAAAACATAAAAAAAAAAACTCAAGTCTACAGTCAAAAAATCCAACAAATAAAAATAAAAATCGATTTTTTTTTTTTGATTTTAATTTTTATATACCCGCATCAAATCAAACCAAAGGACTTACGTTATAAAATAAAATGGCGTAAAAAAAAAAAAACTAAACTGAAATTGCTCAGCGCAAAGGGGAAAACCTGGCCTGTAAATAAAATCGTGATCTAACCTAGAAGAAAATGAAAATCGACTTTAAATTTTTTGTAGAATCTAAACAAAAAAACGTTTTATGCTGTACCATATACTGCAATCTAAGAAATCAAAGTTTTAAATTTGCACTTACGCTGAAAACCAAAGGTGTCTTGTTCATACGTAGGCAGGGAGAAGAGTTTACGAAAATTTACCTGGCCCGTGATCTCTTACAGTGCGGCTTGCAGATCGATCGACGACGGATGGATGTCGTTTGCGGTTTTGCAGCTTCTGACAATCATGTAGAACCACAATGATTTGCTGCGTTGATTAGAAGCCTTTTTCAATGGCAAAAAAAATATGTGTGAATGCAGGTGCGTGGAGCTCTTCAGCAACTGAAGCAACGGGGGTAATTTTGACGTAGGATGAAAATTTGTAGCGGATATGGATAAGGATGGAGGCACAGAAATAAAATAAAGAAATTTGTGAGAGAAAGGAGCCACGGGAGTAGGTCGGATGCAAGCAATATGCAGGTGCGGAGGGCAGAAATGTAGCTTAATGAGAAAAGCGTGAAGAACTGCAGCTGCGGAAAAAGTTGTTGATTGAGCTGCGTTTGACAGTGTGAAGGCAGCGTGAATAGGAGAAAACTGAGGCAACGATGGCAGGATGGACGAAGAGCGAAGGAATAAGGGTCTGATGATGTGGTTTGCTGCAGGTGTGGAGGATAAAGAGACAGCGTGAGAGGTGAGGGAGGTAAGCTAAGGAGCTGAGCAATTGGAGACTGTGGGCAGCGTTGAGGGATGTGACTGCGTGAGAATGAGGAGTTGCGTGAGGAACTTTACCCAGCCTCCTTAAAAAAAAATTCGAAAATTTTTCCTGCAATAAAAATGAAGCCCTGAGCAGCATAGAAACTGAAACCGTAGTCCAGAAACTTAATTAAAATTTAAAACCCTTCCTGCTTCAGATTGCCTGATAGAAATATTGAAAATTTTTCAAAATCTGTACCTACAACCTGCAAAAACCAAACACCCAGAAATGATATGTGCATAAAACAAAACTGAAAACCCTAAACCCAGCAAACAAAATTTACAGTATTTACAACCTGAAAGCTCTTAAGCAGCCAGATTTATCATTAATCACAGTAATATTATCAGAATTTAATTTTAATGTAAAACGCTTCAGAAAACCCTGCATGCATTCATAAAAAATATTTCGAATGATAAGCCCGGGATTAAGAACTGGCTGGGCTCTTTCAGAAAACACAACCCGGGGGTTGGCTGGTTCAGCCGAGAACTTCCCCTAATGCCCGGTAATCTGAAAAAAGGATTCCCTGCACAGCTTAAAATCAACCATTAACATAAAAAGAGAAAACAATAGTGAAAACCCCGATCAAATGGAGATACCTGCCACTATATTTCAGAATCTAAACTATTATTCAAACCCCAAAGATCAGACAAGATACCTGTGCCTAGATCAATCTTCATTAAGCTATCATCAATGGCTGAAAATAAAATTATGCAGAAAAACTAAAACAATCTTACAACATTTTCAGAAGAGTAACACTAGCAAGATTTCTAACCCCAAAGTCTTCTTTATTGCACAAAAAATGACTACAAGAGAGCTTTCTTTAGCACCAGACTCTCAGATCGAATCTGCTCTCAAATGACCCCTAGCACCCTATTTAAAGGAAAAATTCCCAACAGCTAGTTCGAGTGATCCATGTCAAAATGATCTCGACCGTCGATGAGGGTCAAGATATCTCTTAATCTTATCCGTCGAATTTTTAATGCATTAAAAAATTGAAACTCTCATTTATTTACTCAAAATATTATTATTTTATTATTTTTTAAGCTTTTACTTTATTTTATTATTTTTATTTATTATTATTATTATTTTAATTAATTAAATAATTAATTTTATTATTATTATTTTTAATTTTTTAATTTATTTTTAAATGGATCCTCGAACTTAGCCTTTGGAAAAATCACCTAGGACCTAGGACTTAGGACTTATGAGGGGATTAAAAACATTTTCTAACCCTTAAGACACTTTACATCATGACTTTTACAAATTCCCATCTCAAGGGGGACAACCCATTTGACATAGACCCTCATAAACCACCCAGTTCTGCGACACAACTATAATCTAGCAAATTAACACACTAGGATTCTCCTAAGATTCTAATGACAAAATCCATTCCGGCTTTGGGGTTAGGCCGAAGGAAAACTCTGCCGATCATAGATCGGTGAGACAAAAAACCTTCCGGAACGTAGATTATCACTAGAAAATTAGGTCCACCTAGGCAATTTACATACATGACTCAACTCTGCTAAGATTATTTACAATTAAATATGCAAACTGGGTTTACAACATAAATTGATCAAGCTGTCGATGACTGTCGAATGGCACGGACATGTCGATCAAGCGCTATCCCTTTTTTGCGAAGAAAAGGGGGTGTACTGCTAGAAAGTTGACACATAGTGGTCAACATCTGGATCCACTTGGGACACGTTGCTGCACTGTAGGAATGTGAGAATCCAGAATCTGCACCCATGCAACACACAACAAAACATAAGTAGCGTCCATCCAAAAAATCATCATATAACGTTAAGCACAGGAAAAATATAAGCTCTTTATTTATTAACTATCTAGTAACATGAAAAGTAAATCTTAATCCTAAAATAGAAATGAAAATGCTGAAAAAACAAGGAGTAAGGTTAGAAATACAGGGGATGCCCCATGGCATCAGATGTGTTCAATATAGTGTATACTGAGCATTTGCCTGCTTTAAGACAAATCTGTCGGCTGCTTGTCGGATGTGTCATGTCCAATTCTACATATGGTAGGACTTTTTCCTATCCGAAAATCAAGCTGCTCGCGGCTGTCTGGTGCATCAAATCTTCTTCTCATTCTCTTTCTTTTGCACTTTTTCTTCCTGGCAGGCCGTATCACTGATGACATGGAACTTTTTGCTTCAAAGTTATCAGATGAAGTATGTAAGATATGCGTGACATGTCTTTCTTTATCCTGCATCTTATCATTTTTAATTCTATCTGGATCACCTTCAATTAACCACCTTTCAATCGAACCAATGACCTCCTCATAGTAAGATGGAGCTTGTTGCAGCGGATGAGAAGGCTCTTGATCTATTGATTCTTCCTGGTTTCCTTCATCTTCCAACTGCTATTGAAATTTCTGAAACTATATTTTAATGGCGTCTATCTGACTAGAGTGTTCAACCCTTATAGCACTATATTCCCTGGCATGGTCTTCTTCCATGGTCATCAAGCAATGCTGCATAGAGTTTATCTCTTTCTTATGATTTGCTTGCATGGTCGTCATATTTTCCTCTAAGCCTGACATCTTGCTTTGCATAAAACTGATTTCTATGTCATGATTAATCTTCATGGCTTCAATTTCCTTACTATGTTGATTTTGCATGATCTCCATCTCCCTATTACGCTTTTCCAAGTGAGTGCATAAAGTTCTCACATCATTGGCATAATTAGTTTGATTTATCTCCATATTTCTTACCAGTAGCAATAGATCTTGTATAATTTGCTTATGATCTTCCTTTTCATTGTCAACACTACTATGATCTGCAATGGTACAAGTGGATGGCACATTCTGATATGAAGAATTGTCTTGGACAGCTGGACCTTTTACAAGATTACTTTCATTTTGTTGCACAATTTTAGGGGCACAAGGCGAGCTATCTGGATCACCATATCTATCTTTAAAGGCATCGACAATGTCTTGCAAAGAAATGAAGGAATCTTCAGGACAACTATTAAACCAATTCAAAGCATCACCCTTTAAAGAATGGACAAATAGACGCATCTTGACATCTTCATGATTATATTGAGGAAGTCTACAATATATGATCATTACACAAGTAAAGCTGTTTAAATGCTGTCTAACAGCGACCGAATAACCACCTGAGAACTTAAATAATTTAGAAATGGCCTCTTTAGAAAAATCATAGAGATTATCAGTAAAATGACATGGTTTAAATGAATAATCCATGATGAATAATAAGGGATCAAATGGATGATAGAAAAAGATTTCTGCTCAAGAAAATTAAGAGATGAAAGAAGTGGAGTCGCCACTTGAACAATGAATCTAATTCTAAGATCCAAAAAGCAACCAACAAGCAGATATGAGAGAGGCATCTTGTTTGGGAAATGAAAAGAAATGGAGTCGCCACCCAAACAAGAAACGAACTGAAGAGTAGTTGTTGATATGACGAAAGATAAGGCGATAAAAGATCCAAATGATAACCAAAAATGTTGAATCTGCCAGCTCAAATGAGAGATAAGAAAGATGATGAGAAGATGAATGTCGTTGAAACGCCAGGAACAGAAAAACTTTGTTCCCGGCAACGACGCCAAAAAATGTTGTCGCACAGATTGTCACGACAACGCTCAGACCGGGGGCTGTCACCCTGATCCCCGATTTCTCTGTTTAAGCCTGTCTCCCGCGGCTAAGGGGGGTAGACCCTATGAGATGATGAAAACCAACTGTGAACCAGTTGGGTTGGGAGACACGAAGAAACAAGCACTAAAATAGACCAGTGCCTTATAAAGTTAATGTTTAAATGATTACTTACTAAGTGTTGTAGAAAAGTAAACCATGTAGAGCAATCATTTATCATCAAATAGCTCGAACAGAGACTAACTTTTACCAAATGAGAGAAAATGCTTAAATGATATTTCAGCGATTAAAGCTTCAAAAGATGAAATTCGATATAAAACCACGAAATTTTAAACGCTAACCATATATGACATTCACGATCATTCAAGCATGTTAAATCGCATAAACATTAGTTTCACATCAAAATTTTAGCCTTAGCAGAAAAAGATAAAACGTGATAAATCCCTGAGCTAAGACTGAATCTGGCAAAATATTCCCAAAAAATGATTTTATGATTTTTCAAAGCAAATTAAAGACAAAAAAAAAAAAAAAAATTCTAAACAAACTAAACTAAAAGGAAAATTTTTATTTTTATTTTTTTATATATATTTTTTTATTTTTCTTTTAAATAAAAATCAAAACAAATAAAATGAAAAATGAAAATCCAAATTTAATTTCTTTTTAGTTTTTTGAACTTTTTCTAGATTTTTATTTTTTATTTATTTAAATGAAAAAACAAAATAACTGAGAACCTAAATCTAAATCTAAAATAAGGATTAAATCTAAAAGTATAAAATAATCAAAACTAAAAAAAAGACTCTTTTTAATTTTTTTATAATTTTTATGATTTTTAATTTTTATTTTTTTTTTATGATTAATAGAAATAAAACTAAAATTAAAATCTAAAACTTTAATAAAACTAAAATCTAGTCTAAAATTATAAAAATCAAACTAAATCTAAGTCTAAAGCTCTAACCTAAAAAATAAATTTATAACTAAATCAAAATTTATCTAATGTATGAAAAAAAAAAGAAAAAACTCAAGTCTACAGTGAAAAAATCCAACAAATAAAAATAAAAATCGATTTTTTTTTTGATTTAATTTTTATATACCCGCATTAAATCAAACCAAAGGACTTACGTTATAAAATAAAATGGCGTAAAAAAAAAACTAAACTGAAATTGCTCAGCGCAAAGGGGAAAACTTGGCCCGTAAATAAAATCGTGATCTAACCTAGAAGAAAATGAAAATCGACTTTAAATTTTTTGTAGAATCTAAACAAAAAAATGTTTTACGCTGTACCATATACTGCAATCTAAGAAATCAAAGTTTAAATTTGCACTTACGCTGAAAACCAAAGGCGTCTTGTTCATACGCAGGCAGGGAGAAGAGTTTACGAAAATTTACCTGGCCCGTGATCTCTTACAGTGCGGCTTGCAGATTGATCGACGACGGATGGATGTCGTTTGCGGTTTTGCAGCTTCTGACAATCATGTAGAACCACGATGATTTGCTGCGTTGATTAGAAGCTTTTTCGATGGCAAAAAAAAAATGTGTGAATGCAGGTGCGTGGAGCTCTTCAGCAACTGAAGTAGCAGGGGTAATTTTGACGTAGGATGAAAATTTGTAGCGGATATGGATAAGGATGGAGGCGCAGAAATAAAATAAAGAAATTTGTGAGAGAAAGGAGCCACGGGAGTAGGTCGGATGCAAGCAATATGCAGGTGCGGAGGGCAGAAATGTAGCTTAATGAGAAAAGCGTGAAGAACTGCAGCTGCGGAAAAAGTTGTTGATTGAGCTACGTTTGACAGTGTGAAGGCAGCGTGAATAGGAGAAAACTGAGGCAACGATGGCAGGATGGACGAAGAGTGAAGGAATAAGGGTCTGATGATGTGGTTTGCTGCGTATGTTCTATGTTAGAGCAATTTATTTAAATTTTCACAGTTAGCAATCACATCACCATTATAATAAACTGCAGATAGAACATAAATATAAAATCGTAGAAGACAAGCCAAGGCAAGAGGACACAAGATATGGCGCGAGCCAGGGACAAACCCCACAATGTGTGGGGAAACCCTTTGATCAAATCTTCTTTTATCTTCAAAGTTCAACAGAGAAAGAGAGAGAGAGTACATTTACAATAGAAGTCAATACGTTGACTTTTGATATCGCATGAGATCAGTTGAAGACATATTGCTTCAACTGATTCTCTTAAGTGACTCCTTCACCTATCTTAGTGCAGCATCTCGTCCATTTGTTGCACCTAGCCATGTGACACCATGCTGTATTAACACAGTTTTGAACCTGATGACAAAGCTGCTCTCATCTGCTCTCATCATCATGCTGCTCATTATTTATCCTGCCCACTGTGCTACATCTTCCATCATCATGTTGTTTCATTCATCATCATTCATCACTTAACGAGAGGATTATACACCATGACTGTTCCGAGAAGCTGAGATGATCTTTGTACCTTCATATTAGTGTCACCAAGATCAAGTTTGCAAGACCACCATTCACTGAGTTATATCGAGATCAAGTCATGATCCTATAACTATCATAAGACTGTAATTAATACAGAGATCATTCCTTACCATCAATATATACATTGGTCACCAAGTATAAGTAATCATATGTACATTATCCTTATAGATCTGACTGGGATATCATCATGATCTTCTATACTAAGATCTGTCGAGAATGTGCCTCTGTTTACTCATGCGAAGATCCCATAGATCTGCCGAGAATGTGCCTCTGTTTACTCACGCAAAGATCTCATAGATCTGCCGAGAATGTGCCTCTGTTTACTCATGCGAAGATCTCATAGATCTGCCGAGAATGTGCCTTTGTTTACTCATGCGAAGATCTCATAGATCTGCCGAGAATGTATACCGAGACTGCTACAGGAATATCATATATATATATATATGTCGAGATTGTCATAGCAACTGTTATCACTGCGGTTAGCTGAGATTGTCATATCAATCTATTCATGTAATGCAGAGACTTTCATTATAAGGATTCGGTCTCTGTTGAGAATGTATATAGCTCAGACCTCACTGCAGTGTCCTTATCCGAGATCTTCATTTCCTTATCCATCCGAGTTTTGTGCCTTTGATTCATAGGTATGCCGAGAGAATATTTAGCCCAGTTCATAGATCAATTCTGCGTCCTCATTATACCTTCGAGTTCTGGTCATGACCCCGTTCGAGGTGCAGTCATACCCTAATGCGGGCCTGCTTCTTCATGCGAGATTTCAGAGCGAGGAAATGCGAGATCTTCTTCCTTGATTGCGAGCTTTGTTCCTCCTTGATTGCGGCTCCTTATCTGCGGTTGCTTCTAAGATTGAATACCCTTCCTTGTAATGTCGAGGTTGTCATGATTAGCTTGACTGCGGCCTTACGCGTGATTGCGGCCTTCCATGCTTGACTGCGGCCTACAACCTTTAACTTTATCACGACGGATTCCATCTACCATGGCTCCCTTCTCCTACGGCTACCATCTATGCTATTTCCGTTGCTGTGCGTATAGTTGCTCCATGCATATAGAATGACGTGTATATAGTTTCCATAGCCAACAGATTAGGGATCACATAACTATTTCCATTGCTGTGCGTATAGTTGCTCCATTGCCAACGGATTAGGGCATCGTACTGCAGCTAGGGCTCCTTCTTAGGCCAGCGTATTCTTTTGGTTCTCTCCTTCTCCAAAAACCCAGACGTGGAGAGGAGATCACCTCAAGAATACGTGTGTGCAAATGATATCAAATCCTCATCTATTTATACCAAAATGAGGATGATGAATAGACACGTCGGTTGGGCTTCTAGAGCCTACATAAGAGTTGGTCGGCTTGACTATAATTACATAAACAAAATAAATTCACATCTCCATAAATACTTATCGGAATCGGATGATCTTTGGATCAATCCTACACCTCTCGACGGGAGGGATCCAATAAAATTATCAGCTGCCATAAATAAGCTGACCCATATGGAGTTTTTCCCTAGTTGCCAATTTAACACTCCCTCTCAACTAGGGGAAACTCCATCCGCTGATCCATATGACCGACTGTACTATCTCTGCCATCAGTGCCCTGCACTGCTCTGCCCATCTTTGCTCAGCTCTGCTGGCTCTGCTCTGCTCTGCTGAACTATGAAGAAGAAGAAGAATTGATCGAGAATGTCTCATACCATTCTCCACTGACCCGAAGTTAGACTCAGAGTGCGTAACACTGGTCCCAGACCAATCTCAATCAACCCAAAGTCAGCATCATAGTAGGTACGACTCTCACTGGTCCCAGACCAGTCCCGCACTGACACGAAGTCAGTCTCGGAGTATGTACCACCGGTCCCAGACCAGTCTCAGCCGACCCGAAGTCAGCGTCATAGTATGTACAACTCCTACCACTGGTCCCAGACCAGTATCATTGATCCCAGATCAATAGAGTACATCCTAGCGTAGGGAGTACAGTAGATACAACGATGCGTCAATCGGTACTACTATGGTCCCTAACTTCATTTCCCTGCTCATTGATCAGATGAGAGGTACTTCCCATGAGTCCCAGACTGCATGGGTAGGATGCCTCGACAGGAGAACTTAATCAATCCTGTCCTCACAGGAGAACACATCAATCCTGTTACAATCGCCATGGAGAACACATCAATCCAGGCTGCCATGGAGAACACATCAATCCAGGCCTCACAGGAGAACACATCAATCCTGCTACAATCGCCATGGAGAACACATCAATCCAGGCCTCACAGGAGAACACATCAATCCTGCTACAATCGCCATGGAGAACACATCAATCCAGGCCTCACAGGAGAACACATCAATCCTGCTACACAAGAGAGTGAATCATCTTGTCCCACAAGAGAGCGAATCATCTTGTTCCAGCGCGCACCACCAGGGGAGGGTGAGTCACCCTGTGGTCGGATGTTGCTCCAATAGAACTGCAAGCCCCCCAAAGCTCCCAGAGCTCAATGTATGCAGGACCCTTTTACAAAGGTCTCTCGACGACTCCAAGTCATTTGGGAAAATCACAAATTTGGTCTTTCCACGGGGCTCTAACCTGAACATCATCTTAATGCGATGGAGCCTCCTTGATCATCGACTTACCATAGATAAGGCAGTATTCGATGTCTATCTGCTGGAGCAATTGTCAAATACGGGATTCCTCAATAATAGAATCCCATCTCTGGTTGTCACAGAGAATCACAGTGGTATTCATCATGTGTACAAACAGCTCACTGAAGAGCTTTAGAACCAGACCGCCTCACAGAAGGCCATACTATCAGCAATGTATTCTGCCTTGGTGGTGCTCAGAGTCACCGACTTCTACTTCCTGCTCATCCAGGATAACGAGGCAGATTCCAAAGAGAAATAGCACTGAGAAGTGCTCTAGTGATCCTCCACACTGCCTGCCCACCCTTCATAATCATGTGGTTTCATATTTCCGGCAGTGTATCTCAATCCATGACAGATTGTGCCCTGAAGATATCTCAGAAGATTCTTGGTACCAATCCAGTGAGGCTCAACCAAATATGAGCTCACCATGCTAACTGCAACACATATGTTCGAACAGAGGTTCTCCAAGAACATCAATGCGAATGAGTTTATGAAACTCAAAGGCATTTCCCAAATCTGGTCCGACATCATTACCATATAACTTCTGAAAGTTAAGATCCTCGAGGTAGTCACAAGCTTGCATCTTATCTTCCCACATTCAGAATCCAACTCCCTCTGTCTCCTATAAATGAGAGGGTCTGCACCTGTCAGACATAGGTGCCGGTACGAGAGGTTTATCATCCACAACCTTCGAGTAAAGGTTTGGATCGGTTTCACTCCTAGTGAATCTCAGCGGCATTAGACAGCTATCAATCCTCTCATATTATGCCTGAGGTGTTTTTCTTCAAGCCATAGAGGGCTTTCTTCCACCTGTATACATGAGATTCCTTGATCATGATTCTCAGACTCCTCGGGTTGTTCCAAACCTGTGAACCTGCTGCATGAGGGGAATGGTACCCTTATAGTATTTTCCTTTGGTACATTTCAGACATGTACCTTCATGCTTCCTTTTGAATTCAGGCATCCTAGTCACCATTTGACTCACAGACCTCTAGAGCTGAGTCAATGGACATGGTCCCCAGTGGAAATCTATTTTCAAACACGTACCTTTCCATCGATAAGTGCCACCTTGTAACCTTTGACTTCCATTTCCGAGATGGACATCAGGTTCAATCAGGTACATAAAAGAGATTTTGGGGGTTCCTTGCTTTCGTGGAAGAGTCGACCATTGTCTTTGATGACCCGCATCTCTGTCATTCGGGCACTCCTTCGCATAAGGGCCGAACCAACACATCTACCTTTCCTTCCTATCCTTAGATCTAAACTTCCCAATGAAGTGATGCCATCAGAAGTTTTGCTGCGCCATTCTAATAACATTCTCTGATTCAACTTCACCCTAGGTGAATTATGAGGAACCCATTGATCCTTTTGTCTTGTCCCAACTGTCTTCGGTGATTGCTTTTTCACTCCTGCTTGGGCATTGTCTTCACCTCTGCTCTGATACCATGTTAATTTTAGGTATGTTCTATGCTAGAGCAATTTATTTAAATTTTCACAGTTAGCAATCACATCACCATTATAATAAACTGCAGATAGAACATAAATATAAAATCGCAGAAGACAAGCCAAGGCAAGAGGACACAAGATATGGCGCGAGCTAGGGACAAACCCCACAATGTGTGGGGAAACCCTTTGATCAAATCTTCTTTTATCTTCAAAGTTCAGCAGAGAAAGAGAGAGAGAGTACATTTACAATAGAAGTCAATACGTTGACTTTTGATATCGCATGAGATCAGTTGAAGACATATTGCTTCAACTGATTCTCTTAAGTGACTCCTTCACCTATCTTAGTGCAGCATCTCGTCCATTTGTTGCACCTAGCCATGTGACACCATGCTGTATTAACACAGTTTTGAACCTGATGACAGAGCTGCTCTCATCTGCTCTCATCATCATGCTGCTCATTAGTTATCCTGCCCACTGTGCTACATCTTCCATCATCATGTTGTTTCATTCATCATCATTCATCACTTAACGAGAGGATTATACACCATGACTGTTCCGAGAAGCTGAGATGATCTTTGTACCTTCATATTAGTGTCACCAAGATCAAGTTTGCAAGACCACCATTCACTGAGTTATATCGAGATCAAGTCATGATCCTATAACTATCATAAGACTGTAATTAATACAGAGATCATTCCTTACCATCAATATATACATTGGTCACCAAGTATAAGTAATCATATGTACATTATCCTTATAGATCTGACTGGGATATCATCATGATCTTCTATACTAAGATCTGCCGAGAATGTGCCTCTGTTTACTCATGCGAAGATCCCATAGATCTGCCGAGAATGTGCCTCTGTTTACTCATGCGAAGATCTCATAGATCTGCCGAGAATGTGCCTCTGTTTACTCATGCGAAGATCTCATAGATCTGCCGAGAATGTGCCTCTGTTTACTCATGCGAAGATCTCATAGATCTGCCGAGAATGTATACCGAGACTGCTACAGGAATATCATATATATATATATATATATATGTCGAGATTGTCATAGCAACTGTTATCACTGCGGTTAGTTGAGATTGTCATATCAATCTATTCATGTAATGTAGAGACTTTCATTATAAGGATTCGGTCTCTGTTGAGAATGTATATAGCTTAGACCTCACTACAGTGTCCTTATCCGAGATCTTCATTTCCTTATCCATCCGAGTTTTGTGCCTTTGATTCATAGGTATGCTGAGAGAATATTTAGCCCAGTTCATAGATCAATTCTGCGTCCTCATTATACCTTCGAGTTCTGGTCATGACCCCGTTCGAGGTGCAGTCATACCCTAATGCGGGCCTGCTTCTTCATGCGAGATTTCAGAGCGAGGAAATGCGAGATCTTCTTCCTTGATTGCGAGCTTTGTTCCTCCTTGATTGCGGCTCCTTATCTGCGGTTGCTTCTAAGATTGAATACCCTTCCTTGTAATGTCGAGGTTGTCATGATTAGCTTGACTACGGCCTTACGCGTGATTGCGGCCTTCCATGCTTGACTGCGGCCTGCAGCCTTTAACTTTATCACTGCGGATTCCATCTACCATGGCTCCCTTCTCCTACGGCTACCATCTATGCTATTTCCGTTGCTGTGCGTATAGTTGCTCCATGCGTATAGAATGACGTGTATATAGTTTCCATAGCCAACAGATTAGGGATCACATAACTATTTCCATTGCTGTGCGTATAGTTGCTCCATTGCCAACGGATTAGGGCATCGTACTGTAGCTAGGGCTCCTTCTTAGGCCACTGTATTCTTTTGGTTCTCTCCTTCTCCAAAAACCCAGACATGGAGAGGAGATCACCTCAAGAATACGTGTGTGCAAATGATATCAAATCCTCATCTATTTATACCAAAATGAGGATGATGAATAGACACGTCGGTTGGGCTTCTAGAGCCTACATAAGCGCTGGTCGGCTTGACTATAATTACATAAACAAAATAAATTCATATCTCCATAAATACTTATCGGAATCGGATGATCTTTGGATCAATCCTACACCTCTCGACGAGAGGGATCCAATAAAATTATCAGCTGCCATAAATAAGCTGACCCACATGGAGTTTTGCCCTAGTTGCCAATTTAACAAGGTGTGGAGGATAAAGAGACAACGTGAGAGGTGAGGGAGGTAAGCTAAGGAGCTGAGCAATTGGAGACTGTGGGCAGCGTTGAGGGATGTGACTGTGTGAGAATGAGGAGCTGCGTGAGGAACTTTACCCAGCCTCCTTAAAAAAAAATTCAAAAATTTTTCCTGCAATAAAAATGAAGCTCTGAGGAGCATAGAAACTGAAATCGTAGTCCAGAAACTTAATTAAAATTTAAAACCCTTCCTGCTTCAGATTGCCTGATAGAAATATTGAAAATTTTTCAAAATCTGTACCTACAACCTGCAAAAACCAAACACCCAGAAATGATATGTGCATAAAACAAAACTGAAAACCCTAAACCCAACAATTTTTTTTTTATAGTATTTACAAACTGAAAGCTCTTAAGCAGCCAGATTTATCATTAATCACAATAATATTATCAGAATTTAATTTTAATGTAAAACGCTTCAGAAAACCCTGCATGCATTCATAAAAAATATTTCGAATGATAAGCCTAGGATTAAGAACTGGCTGGGCTCTTTCAGGAAACACAACCCGGGATTTGGCTGGTTCAGCCGAGAACTTCCCCTAACGCCGGTAATCTGAAAAAAGGATTCCCTGCAAAGCGTAAAATCAACCATTAATATAGAAAGAGAAAACAATAGTGAAAACCCCGATCAAATGGAGATACCTGCCACTATATTTCAGAATCTAAACTATTATTCAAACCCCAAAGATCAGACAAGATACCTGTGCCTAGATCAATCTTCATTAAGCTATCATCAATGGCTGAAAATAAAATTATGCAGAAAAAATAAAACAATCTTACAACATTTTCAGAAGAGTAACACCAGCAAGATTTTTAACCCCAAAGTCTTCTTTATTGCACAAAAAATGACTACAAGAGAGCTTTCTTTAGCACCAGACTCTCAGATCGAATCTGCTCTCAAATGACCCCTAGCACCCTATTTAAAGGAAAAATTCCCAACAGCTAGTTCGAGTGATCCATGTCAAAATGATCTCGACCGTCGATGAGGGTCAAGATATCTCTTAATCTCATCCGTCGAATTTTTAATGCATTAAAAAATTGAAACTCTGCATTTATTTACTCAAAATATTATTATTTTATTATTTTTTAAGTTTTTACTTTATTTTATTATTTTTATTTATTATTATTATTATTTTTTTAAATTTATTTATTATTATTATTATTTTTTTTTAATTTTTTAATTTTTTTAATTTATTTTTAAATGGATCCTCGAACTTAGCCTTTGGAAAAATCACCTAGGACCTAGGACTTAGGACTTATGAGGGGATTAAAAACATTTTCTAACCCTCAAGACACTTTACATCATGACTTTTACAACTTTACATCTCAAGGGGGAGAACCCATTTGACATAGACCCTCATAAACCACCCAGTTCTGCGACACAACTATAATCTAGCAGATTAACACACTAGGATTCTCCTAAGATTCTAATGACAAAATCCATTCCGGCTTTGGGGTTAGGCTGAAGGAAAACTCTGCCGATCATAGATCGGTGAGACAAAAAACCTTCCGGAACGTAGATTATCACTAGAAAATTAGGTCCACCTAGGCAATTTACATACATGACTCAACTCTGCTAAGATTATTTACAATTAAATATGCAGACTGGGTTTACAACATAAATTGATCAAGCTGTCGATGACTGTCGAATGGCAAGGACATGTCGATCAAGCGCTATCCCTTTTTTGCGAAGAAAATGGGGTGTACTGCTGGAAAGTTGACACGTAGTGGTCAACAGACTGGACGAAGCCTCAAACATTATAGTCTAGAAGGCCATAATCCTATCCGTTCTAGACAGGAATCGTGTCAAGCACTTCGCCTTGAGGACGATAGCTATCCTAGTTGACCCAGCTGATAACGACAAGTACGAGGAGGCAATGGCGAGGGCCAAGAGCATCATCCTTGACGGGGTCAAGGACCATGTAGTACCACATATTGCCGAAAAGGAAACGGAAAATGAGATGTGGGAGGCCCTAAAGAAATTGTACCAGCATACTTCTATGCAGAGAAGGATGTTACTAGAAAATCAGCTGCGATCATACCAGATGCAGAAGGGAGAACAGATCAACCCCTTCCTTGGTTGATTGAAGGAGATTCAGAATCAGCTGACTTCCATAGGGGCAACGCCAGATCCAGAATTGATGGTGAGAACAACCCTGAACGCAGTCTTAGAAGACTGGGAGGTGTTTGTCCAAAGCATACTGGGCAGGGCGACCCTTCCAGATTGAGAGGAAATGTGGGCTGCTCTTCGCCAAGAAGAGATCAAAAGGCTGAGCAAGGCGGGAAGTAGCGGCAAGGGGTTAAGAATCAAGAAGGAGGAGGAAGAGGATGTTTCCCTAGCATCTGAGGGAAAGCAGGAGAAACGGAAGAAGGACCTCTCCAAGGTAAAATGCTTCTACTGTGGGGAGCTGGGTCATTATGCGACCCATTTTCGAAGGAAGAAGAGTAAGGGAGAGGCCTCCGAGACCAAGGCAGTGCCAGCAAGGGCAGTGAAGGAAGTGGAGAGAGATGATGACTGTGCCATGAGTGCACACACACCACTTGAGCGAAAGTGGGGAGACATCGAGCTATAGTCAGGCGGACTATAGGCGATGAGGGGCAGGATTCTCGAGCTACCCAACCTCTTGGATTAGACCTTGCTACAGGAGCCCCGAAGAGGAGTAGCATTACTGGTGGATGTCAGTAGAGACAGATGCAGATGGAGTGACAGGGGAGTTACAGTGTAGGATTCCCAGGACAGCGTGAGGCAACAGTGTGAGAAGCACGAGAGTGTTGCACCAGTGCAGGATGGCACAAAGAGGTGTGCAATGGTGCGAGATGCACAGAGTTGTTGCAACAACGCAGAGGTCAGAGAGGGAGCACTTGTCAATGATAGAGGGAGCTTTAGCATCAGGAGTGTTTTTAGCCTGACGGAAATGTCAGAGTTAGGAGATCAGTTACTTACTTCTCAGTAACTGAGTGCAGTGCAACAGTTAGCGGTGGTAGTGCTATGGGCAGCACGATGTAGCATGATGAGAGGGGTTGCAGTGCAGATGCAGCAGTGGCAGTGGCAGGGCCATGGGTAGTAGCACAGATGCAGAGGGAGTTGCAGTACGAATGCAACAGTGGCAGTGGCAAGGCCATCGGTAGTAGTACAAGATGTAGCAATACAAATGATGGGCAACAGGCTTAGCATCAGCACAGGGACTGATGCCGGATGATCAGGGCGATACTCAGTGAGAAGTATTGCTAGAGCACAATCCTTGCTAATAGGGAGTGTTGATTTGGGGTAGCATCGAATGTGCTCTAGCCACGAAAATTGGTGGACAGGCTAAGGCCTATGAGATCTCCAATACCCAGAAAGTGTTTGGGCAGATTCTAAACAGTTTGGGAGATATTAAAATAATTAATAATGTGAATTAATATAAAACTATGTTAGAATGGTCCAAAAGTCATGGATCAAGCCAGATCTAATCTTAGCCGTTGATTAGAGACTTAATCTCGGTCGTGGATTCGTCAACGAGAAAAGTATAAGAGGAGGCTTAAGGGTCACTTGGAGAACACACCAAGAGATCAAGATTTCGACTTTTTAGGGCTGGGTTTGCTGAGAAAGTTGAGAGAGTGATCAACGTTGCAGCTAAAGGGCAATGAATACAGAAGCAGAGAGGCAAAGATAGCACCGGGAGGATCAACACAGTAGCCGGAGAGAGGGACACAGTAGTAGTCAAGGGTTCACGCAGAGCCGGCCAGGGCTCACGCAAAGCCAACCACGAGCTGCGTAGTGCCTCAAAGGGTCAGCGTGGGTGACGCAGAGGGCTAGAGGGTTGACGCAGTGACTCCAGAGGTTGACGCAAGCCAAGCTAGAGTGACGCTGGGCTAATGCTGGGCCAGAGAGAGGCTAATGCAGTTCCTAGAGGCTGACACTGGGGTTTCATGGGGCATATTAGAGCTGTGGAGCTGCCAAGTGTTTATCCGGGGTTTCAGTCGGAATATCTGCGTCCAAGTAGAGAGGTACTATTGTTGAGATTTTTCTCTATTGGGTGAGCCGGATTTGGTACCTAAATTGTATTCTAAAATTGCTTAATAAATCAAACCCTCAGATCGCTACACCGGTTTTCCCGCATTGGGTTTTTCCGAGGACATTGGTCCAACAACAACGGTGTCACTTGTGTGCTTGTTTCTATTACCTTCATTTGATGATCTGTAATGTGTTGAGCATTTACTTTTATTTATTTCCAGTATTTACATGGTAAATAACTTGTTAATTAATAGAACAAGTAGGTAGGAATAAATTAGTAAAGTGCATGAAGGGTTTCTAATGTGTCAGACTTAGAAATTCCAACACTTGCCGTGTTAGGTACTGTTCTGAACATAGTACCCCACCATATTTGCTCCACAAATTACCCACAACCTCCCATACCCCAGCAACTGAAGGATTGAGCCACTTGGCTCTGCGTAATCCCGACACCGGAAAATCAGCTCCCCCAGCCAACTGCGTCAGCCCTCATTGCCTCTACGTGGGCCTGATTCTACCTCCCTTAGCCTCTGCGCTGCCTTTCGCTGGCCCAGAATGATGACGCAGTCCCTCTGCGTCACTCCTTCCTCTATCGCCTTCTACAAGGATCAACTCTGTCACTCGGGACAGCTGAATTTGCTGCAAATGCTCTGCTCGGCTGATGCCTCCAGTTCTCCTGTGATCTGCAACCACACTCTGATACCATGTTGAAATTTCTAAGTCTATCCCGTTAGAAATTCTTCCTGTATCTCATTCATTTCACCTACTTGTTTAATTACTTAACAAGTTATTTACCATGTAAATACTGAGAATAAACACAAGTACAGTATCAACATTTACAGATCATCAACTGAAAGAAAACAAGCACACAAGTGACACTGTTATTTTTGGACCAATGTCCCCGAAAAAACTCAATGCGGGAAAATCGATGCAACTATTCAGAGGATCATATTATTATGCAGTTTATCTAAGTACGACTGGGTGCCTAAACTGGGTCACCCGACAAAGAAAAATATACGGTAGCAATACCTCCATATCGGGAAATAGGTATTCAGAAAACCTGTCCCATGAAACCCTCTACGGCACAATTGAAGCTTAGCGCTGGCCCTTCTGGCCACTGCGTTAGCCCCAGGACCCTTTGCATCAACCCTCTGAGGCTCTGCACAACCTCTAGGTCACTCCCTCTGTCCTCTGCGTGGATGACGTAGTCTCTTTGAGCTCTGCGCTGCCTCTACTGGGCTCTGTGTAGCCTGGATTGACTGTTGCTCTCGCTCTCTCTGCTTCTGTGCTGGTCTCCCAGTATTGTCCCTGCCTCTCTGCCTCATACTCACTACCCGTCGCTATTGATCACTGATTCAGTTTTGCTTAGCAACCCCGCTCTAGCAAAATGAATGACTGATCACTCTGGTGTGTTCTCCAACTGACCCTCAAACCTCCTCTTATACTTTTCTCGTTGGTCCATCAATGGCCGAGATTAAATCTCTAATAAATGGCTAAGATTAGATTTGGCTTGATCCATGAATTTTGGAACTTTCTAACCCAGTTTTATATTAATACCCATTAATATTTTATTTTTCTTAAGTTTAGACTTATGAACTCCATTAAAAATATTAATTATTTTAATATCTCCCAAACCGGGTACAATCTGTCCAAACCATTTCTGTGTCGTGAAGATCTTATGTGCTTTAGCCTCTCCACCAATTTTCATGGCTAGAACACATCCGATGCTACCGCAAATCAACAAATGATAGAATCAATGGCAAGGTATAACGTGATTTCCTAGGCCCATTCAAAGCAAAGGCTCAATTAATGGTTCAAATATTTAAAGAAAGTTGAAAGGCTCCCCAAGAAAGACCTATGGAGGATGCCCTCAAGCTTAGGAGTATTTAAAAAAGATGAATGCTTAAGATCAAAACTTCTAAAATCGCTCACTTGTGATTAATGTGTTTATACTAGGGTTCAAAGTGAGGCAAGGATGGCTCATTCAATGGAAAGATTCAATTAAAGTGTGAGCTTTGGGAGAAGCTAGGGTAACTTTCAACGAAAAACCCCTTAGGGAAATACTATAAGAGACCAAGGGTTGAGAGATATACCATGGTAAAGGCTCGTCCAGTCATCACCTATAGTTAAGAGAAAAGGTTTTGAATGATGAACTACAAAGTGCAAAACTTCAAGAAATCCCCACATGAAAGCAGCTTCAAGGGTTCCCTCTTGATGTGATAGCTAGGGCATCAATTTATTTGAAATTCCACCGTCGAAATTCGTTCAAACTTCAAAACTAGAGGATGCCCAGAGGAGACATAAATGAAGAAACTTGTCTAGACGAAATCCTAAAATTCCTCCTCCCTAAAATTTTGCACCAAGCCCTAGAAAATCTTCTTATCTTTTGAGGATGAAGAAAAGAGGAAGAAAAGAGTTGAAAGAATGAAATTTCATTAAGTTAGTGTGATCACCAAGGATTTAGGACCAATGCCTGGCTATTGGGAAGAATGGAGTAAAAATGATCAAGATTTAGGATCTTTGCTCTTCAAGGAGGCCTAAAGAAGCAACGATGCTCTCTGTGGATGCAGCGTCACAGTAACTTCATACTTTTATACTTCGATATGCAATATTTGGAGTTTCAAGGTAAAAGGTGCACAACCTACCTCTAGGAAAATTCGTTCTTCTTGCCAAGATGAATAACATATGCAGCGAGGCAAGATTACAAGTGTTTCATAAATTCACATTAACTTTTAGGGCACAAGTAAAATCATGACATAACATTCCATACATTAGACATGAAACATTATGAAACTCACATGAACAAATCCCTTACATGACAAAAAGAGCATATCCATCCACAAACTTTCCAAATAGAATCTCCAAGAGAGATAGCGAAAATATTTCACACATCAGAATGCATTTAATCATCCAAATCATTCCACAAATTGCAGGTCTGAAATCTTTAGAAAGATATATCCCAAATCCAACTGATGATGAGAGATCAAATGAACCTTTCTTATATTTATATGATCCTCCAAGGGATTCCAATGGCCTAATTATGCCTAATAATGCCTCTACAATAAAAAAAATGTGCAAAATAACATCCTTTTGGTGACAGACCCACTAAATAGCTCCATAATATGAAAAATAAGCCTCTCCAGAGGGCCAAAATGATAATACAATAGCTAAGAGGGTCATTGGAAGGCTGAACGAAGTCCAACATGTGCCAAAATGAATATTGTTGATTTTGGGTAGCATCGGATGCGCTCTAGCCATGAAAATTGGTGGAGAGGCTAAAGCACATGAGATCTCCAAGACCCATAAATGGTTTGGGGAAATTCCATCCAGATGAGGATTTATTAAAATAACTAATATTTTTAATGAGTTCCTAAGTCTAAACTTAGGAAAATTAAAATATTAATGGGTATTAATATAAAACTGGGTGAGAATGTTCTAAATGACATGGATCAAGCCAAATCTAATCTTAGCTGTTGATTAGGGACTTAATCTCAGCCGTTGAAGACTCAACAGAAAAAGTATAAGAGGAGGCTTGAGAGTCAGTTGGAGAAACACCAGGGGAGACCAGTCAGTTCGATTTCTGGAACGGGGTTTACTGAGAAATTCGAACTAGAGGTCTGGATTGTAGTGAGAAGAAGCGAGTACATAATAGAGAGGCAGGGATAGCGCTGTTGATTTGGAGTAGCATCATATGTGCTCTAGCCACGAAATTTGGTGGAGAGGTTGGGGCACATGAGATCTCAAATACCTAGAAAGGGTTTGGGAAGATTCTAAACAGTTCAGGAGATATTAAAATAATTAATATTTTTAATGGAGTCCCTAAGTCTAAACTTGGGGAAAATAAAATATTAATGTGTATTAATATGAAACTGTGTTAGAATGGTCCAAAAGACATGGATCAAGCCAGATCTAATCTTAGCCGTTGATTAGGGACTTAATCGCGGCCGTTGATATGTCAATGAGAAAAGTATAAGAGGGGGCTTGAGGGTCACTTGGAAAATACACTAGAGTGATCAATCATTCTATTCTCTAGAGCAGGGTTTTCTAAGAGAGATAGAATCAGTGATTAGAGTTGCAGCGGAGGGGCATTGAGTACAAAGAGACAGAGAGGCAAAGATAGTGCCGGGAGAGTAGCGCAGGAGCCAGAGAGAGTGACGCAGTAGCAGCCAGGGCTCACGCAGAGGCAACCGGGCGCTGTGCAGGGCTTTAGAGAGGTCAGCGTTGCTGACAGAGAGGGCCAGAAGGCTGACGTAGGGCCTCCTAAGGCCAATGCAGGCCCATTCAGAGTGATGCAGGGCCAACGCATGGCAGGGAGAGGCTGACACAGTCCAGAAAGGCAGACACTGGGGTTTCTGGGGCAGATTGGAGCTGAGGAGCTGCTAGAAGGTTTATCCAGGGTTTTAGCCGGGACATTTGTCTCAGACTGAGAGGTACTACTGCCAAGGAAATTCTCTGTTGGGTAAGCCGGATTTGGCACCCAGATTGTACTCTGAAATTGCTTAATAAGAAAACCGTTAGATAGCTGCAACGGTTTTCCCGCATTGGGTTTTTTCGGCAACATTGGTCCAAAAATAACGGTGTCATTTGGTGTGATTGTTTTTGTTTCCTCCAGTTGTTGATCTGTAATATGTTGAGCATGCACTAGTGTTTATTTTTAGTATTTACATTGTAAATAACTTGTTAAGTAATAGAACAAGTAGGTAGGAATAAATCAGTAAAGTGCATGGAGGGTTTCTAACTGGTAGACTTAGAAACTTCAACATGGTATTAGAGGGTGATTGCAAATCACAAGAGGACTGAGGACATTAGCCAAACAAAGCAATAGCAGCAGAAAACAATTGTCCCAAGGTGACAAAAGCTATTTCTAGCAGAGAAACGACAAGGAAAGGGTGACGCAATGCATGCGTCATCAAGGATGAGCCAGGAAGAGGCAGCATAGAGGCTAAGGAAGGCAAAGGGAGCCTCACGCAGAGCCACGCAGAAGCTAGGAGGGCTAACACAGTTGGTTGAGGAGGTCGGGTTGCTGGTGCCGGGATTGCGCAAAGCCTAGGAGCTCTCACCTTCAGGTTGTTGGGGTTTAGAAGGCTGTGGGAATATTGCAGAGTGGAGCTGGTGAGGTACTGTAGTCAGAACAGTATCTGATAGGGAAAGGCCAAGAGGAGGGAGTTGCTACCGAGGGTTTCTAGTCGAGAAACCCAGATCAGTGGTGTGGTTGCACAGACGATCAGAGTAGGGGGCATCTCGACATCGGCAGGAGGATTTCCAGGAGGGAAATCAAGACTCAGAGGGAGTCAGATCAAGAACTTCGAGGAGGGAAGTAGAAGAGCATCATGGCACTACACGGAGTAAGAGACCAGGATAGACTGGACGGAGCGTCGAACTTCGCAGTCTAGAAGTCCAGAATCTTAT
The DNA here is from genome assembly GCA_031772625.1 of Pinus tabuliformis. Taxonomy (NCBI): domain Eukaryota; kingdom Viridiplantae; phylum Streptophyta; class Pinopsida; order Pinales; family Pinaceae; genus Pinus; species Pinus tabuliformis. The sequence continues at coordinate 221,019,532 of CM062812.1, read as the reverse complement.
CCGTACTTGACAGAGATCGTGTCCAGAACTTCGCCTTAAGGTTATAGCTATCCCAGTCGACCCCAATGATAACGACAAGTACGAGGAGGCAATGGCGAGGGCCAAGAGCATCATCCTTGACGGGGTCAAGGACCATGTAGTACTACACATTGCCGAGAAGGAAACGACATATGAGATGTGGGAGGCCCTCAAGAAATTGTATCAGCATACTTCTGTGCAGAGAAGAATGTTACTAGAGAAACAGTTGAGGTCGTATCAGATGAAGAAGGGAGAACCGATTGACACCTTCCTCGGAGAACTGAATGAGATCTAAGATGAGTTGACTGCTATAGAAGCCAATGCCAGATCAGGAATTGATGGTCAGGACGACCTTGAATACAGTGTCAGAAGACTGGGAGGTATTTGTCCAGAGTATACTGGGCAGAGGAACACTTCCACCTTGGGATGAGATGTGGGCTACTCTTCGCTAAGGAGAGATCAGACGATAGTCGAAGATGGGTAGCAGCAGCAAGGGGATCAAAGTCAAGCAAGAGGAGGAAGATGTTGCCCTAACCTCTGAGGGAAAGCATGAAAAGCGGAAGAAGAAGGATCTCTCTAAGATCAAGTGCTTCCACTGTGGGGAGTTAGGTCATTATGTAACCCAGTGTCCAAGGAAGAAGAGTAAGGGAGAGTCTTCCAAGACTAAGGCAGTGCCAGCAAGGGCAGAGAAGGAAGTGCACTATTGACAGATGATGACTATGCCATGAGTCACACGCACCACTTGAGCGGAAGTGGGGAGACATTGAGCATAGTCAAGCGGACTATAGGCGATGAGGGGCAGGATCCTCGAGGTACCCAGCCTCTTGGATTAGACTTTGTTACGGGAGCCCCGAAGAGGAGTAGCAGGATTGGCTGAGTCGGGTAGAGATGGATGCGGATGGAGAAGCAGAGAGAGCTACAGTGCAGGAGTCACGAGACAACGCGAGGCTAGCAGGCTATAGCAGTGCGAGAGGCATGAGAGTGTTGCACTAGTGCAAGATGGCACAGAGAAGTGTGCAACAGTGCGAGATGCAGGGAGTTGTTGCAGCAGCGCAGAGGTCAGAGAGGGAGCATTTATCAGTGACAGAGGGAGCTTCAATATCAGGAGGGTCTCTAGCCCAACATGGAGGTTAGAGTTGGGAGATCAATTACTTACTTATCAACAACTGAGTTGCAGTGCAGTAGTAGGCATCACGATGCAACATGATGAGAGGAGGTACAGTGCAGATGCAATGGTGGGAGAAAGGACCAACAAGAACACAGATGCAGAGGGAGTTGTCGTACAGATGCAGCAGAGGCAGTGGTAGAACCATGGGCAGCAGTATGGGATACAACAGTGCAGAGGATGGTGGGCAGTAAGCCTAGCATTAGCACAGGGATCGGTGCCGGATGATCAGAGTAATACTCAGTGAGGAGTATTGCTAGAGAACAGTCCTCGCTAAGATGGAGTGTTGATTCGGGGTAGCATCGAATGTGCTCTAGCCACGAAATTTGGTGGAGAGGTTGGTGCACATGAGATCTCCAATACCCAGAAAGGGTTTAGGCAGATTCTAAATAGTTCAGGACATATTAAAATAATTAATATTTTTAATGGTGTCCCTAAGTCTAAACTTAGGGAAAATAAAATATTAATGTGTATTAATATGAAACTGTGTTCGAATGGTCCAAAAGACATGGATCAAGACAAATCTAATCTTAGCCGTTGATTAGGGACTTAATCTTGGCCGCTGATATGTCAACGAAAAAAGTATAAGAGGGGGCTTGAGGGTCTCTTGGAGAATACACCAGAGTGATCAGTCATTCTATTCTCTAGAGAGAGGTTTGCTAAGAGAGATAGAATCAGTGGTCGGAGTTGCAGTTGAGGGGCATTGAGTACAGAGAGACAGAGAGGCAGAGATAGTGCTGGGACAGTAGTGCAAGAGCCAGAGAGAGTGATGCAGTAGTAGCCAGGGCTCATGTAGGGCCACGCAAGGGCAGCTGGGAGCTGCGCAGTGCTTTAGAGAGACCAACGTTGCTGACGGAGAGGTCCAGAAGGCTGACGTAGGGCCTCCTGAGGCTGATGCAGGCCCATTCAGGGTGACGCAGGGCCAACGCAGGGAAGAGAGAGGCAGACGCAGTCCAAAAAGGCAGACGCTGGGGTTTCTGGGGCAGATTGGAGCTGAGGAGCTGCGGGAAGGTTTATACGGGGTTTCAGCCGAGACATTTGTCTCAGATTGAGAGGTACTGCTGCCAAGGAAATTCTCTGTTGGGTAAGTCAGATTTGGCACCTAGATTGTACTCTGAAATTGCTTAATTAGAAAACCCTTAGATAACTGCACCAGTTTTCCCGCATTGGGTTTTTACGGGGACATTGGTCCAAAAATAATGGTGTCATTTGGTGTGATTGTTTCTGTTTCGTTCAGTTGTTGATCTGTAATATGTTGAGCATGCACTAGTGTTTATTTTCAGTATTTACATTGTAAATAACTTGTTAAGTAACGGAACAAGTAGGTAGGAATAAATCAGTAAAGTGCATGGAGGTTTCTAACTGGTAGAATTAGAAACTTCAATAAGTGCCAGAGGACCAGCGCAAAGATCACAGAGGCAGACATAGAGCCAATCAGAAAGACGCAGAGGCAGTTGGATTGTGTAGTGACTAGAGGGTCTGCGTGGGTGATGCAAAGAGGCCAAGTGTTGATGCAGTGAGGTAGAGTGCTGACGCAGAGGGTCTGGGAGCTGTGCAAATTAATTAATACCCTTTAATTAACCAGATTTCCTAGGTTTGGACATAGGGAACCATTTAAAAAAGTTAATTATTTTAATTAATTCGTTCCTAGGTGGAATTTCCAAAAACGATTTCTGGGTTTTGGAGAAGACATGTATTCTAGACTCTCCACAAAATTTCGTGGCTAGAACACATATGATGCTACAAAAATCAACACTCCTTAGCGGGGAATGTGTTCTAGTGTTGCGACCCACTGAAGCATCACTCTATCTCTGCACCAGCTCCTGTCACACCGCTGATGTGTGGCTGTTGTCGCCAACCAAAAACCGTGTGACTCTAATGTGTGTTGCATCTGTGCTGCTGCTGACCCTGCTGAACTACTATCAACTATTGCATTTGCACTGCAAATCCCTCTCAACTGCTGCTGCTGAGAATCTATTGAAATGAATTCTCCACCATACCCATTTGTTCTCTGAACTGGATGAACTTAGCTCTCCCTAGAGCTTTAGTGAGTATGTCTACTACCTGATTGCTTGTGGGGACATACTGCAGATGGATTGACCCACGTTGAACACAATCCCTGATGAAATGACATCTGATATCAATGTGCTTTGACATATCATGAAATACTAGATTCTTAGAGAGTTTTATGCAACTCTGAGTATCACAGTAAAAACTGGTCGCTCCCATTTTCTTCCTGAACAAACTCACCAACAATTTCCTAGGCCATATGGCTTTGCACGTAGCTGTGATAGCCGCCATATATTTTGCTTCAGCTGAGCTCAGCGCCGCTGAATTTTGATTTTTGCTGCACCAAGAGATCATCCCTGATCCAACGCTGAAGCAGTACCTGGAGGTACTTTTCTTGTCCACTGAACTACCTACCCAATCTGCATCTGTGAATCTGCTCAACCTGACGTCATCTCCTCGAGTATATTTCAACTCGAGCCTGATTGTTCCATGCACATATCTGAGAATGTGCCTAGCTGCTGCCCAATGTACCCTTTTTGGTTCCACCATGAATTGACTAAGGGTATTGACAGCGAAACAAATGTTTGGCTTGGTGTTGACTAGATACATGAGGGACCCAATTAGCTGTCTGTACAAGGTGGGTCAAATTCCCTGTCCTCTGAGGCATCTATCTTTTTCCAGTTGGTAATCATGGCTGTTTCCATGGGTTTGCAATCTTGCATTCTGAATCTTTTCAAAATTTGTGTAGCATATCTCCCTTGCCCAAGGAAGATTTCCCCATTCTTCTATCATACCTCCAACCCCAAAAAATATTTCATCAGCCCCATATCCTTCATGTTGAATTCTATTGCAAGGTTCCTTTTGCAGTCCTTTATGAGCCTCGATGATCCCATCAAAAACATATCATATACATATAAGACTAGAATGAGAGGCTCATTCTCCACCATCAGATAGTAGAGATTGGGATCTGCATCACTCTTGATGAATCCCAACTGCTGCAAGTAATTGTCAATCTGATCGTACCATGCCTTGGGTGCCTGCTTGAGCCCATACAAGGATTTCTTCAATCTGCATACATAAGTGCGCTTCTCATGAGTTTCAAAGGCTTCTGGCTTCTCTATGTACACCTCTTCTTCTATCACCCCATTCAAGAATGTTGTCTTGACGTCCATCTAGTGAATTTCCCATCCCATCTGCGCTGGTAGAGATATGACAGATTTGATAGAGATATATCTGGCAACTAGGGCGAAGGTCTCCTCATAGTCTATTCCTTCTTTTTGTGCATACCCCTTTGCCACGAATCTAGCCTTATACTTTTCTACACTACCATCTGCAGCATACTTGATCCTATAGATACACCTGGAACCCAAAACTGATATGTTCTATGGTCTAGGCACCACCTCCCAAACATCATTTGTCATGATAGAACTGTATTCTTCTACCATGGCATCCACCCACACCTGAAGTTGTGTGGCTTCCTGAAAATTGGAGGGTTCTGCAACTTGAGTCATCAAGGCCTAGTATCTGTCAGTTGCCTGCACTACCTCTTGTCAATTCTAGGAGCTACGACAAACTCTTCTGCGTCCTTCAAGGTCTGACGCACTCCCCTACTGGTTCTACCATTGGTAGTGGGAGGTTCAATCTATTCCTCTACCTGTACCTGCTATTGATTTGTTGTAACATCGGATGTGCTCTAGCCACGAAATTTGGTGGAGAGGTTGGGGCACATGACATCTCCAATACTCAGAAAGGGTTTGGGTAGATTCTAAATAGTTTAGGAGATATTAAAATAATTGATATTTTTAATGGAGTCCCTAAATCTAAACTTAGGGAAATTAAAATATTGATGTGGATTAATATAAAACTATGTTAGAATGGTCCAAAAGACATGGATCAAGCCAAATCTAATCTTAGCCGTTGATTAGGGACTTAATCTCGGCCGTGATATGTCAACGAGAAAAGTATCAGAGGGGGCTTGAGGGTTACTTGGAGAGGACACCAGATGATCAGTCATTCTATTCTCTAGAGCAGGGTTTGCTAAGAGAGATAGAATCAGTGATCGGAGTTGTAGCTGAGGGGCATTGAGTACATAGAGAGAGAGGCAGAGATAGTGCCAGGAGAGTAGCACAGGAGCTAGAGAGAGTGACACAGTAGCAGCCAGGGTTCACGCAGAGGCAACCAGGAGCTGTGCAGTGCTTCAAAGAGGCATGCGTTGCTGACGCAGGGCCTCTTGAGGCTGACACAAACCCATTCAGGGTGATGCAGGGCCAGCGTTGGGCAGAGAGAGGCTGACGCAGTCCAGAGAGACGCTGACGCTAGGGTTTCAGGAGTAGATTGGAGCTGAGGAACTACCAGAGGGTTTATCCGGGGTTTCAGCCGAGACATTTGTCTCAGACTGAGAGGTACTACTGCCAAGGAAATTCTCTGTTGGGAAAGCTGAATTTGGCACCCAGATTCAACAACAACCCAACAACAACCAAATTCAAAGAATCCTAAGAAGCAATATCCTAAAAAGAATGGTCCTAAACCAAACAAGGGTCCTAAGTAATTTCAGTCTCAAAATGAAATCAGTTCAACAAAATGATAAGACAAATAAAAACAAAGGCAAGAACACTGATAGACATTGCAATTTTTGTAATTGAGATGGCCACTTAGAATCCAAATGTTTTAAGAAGATGGAAGCCTTGGAAGTAACAATGAAGAGGCATAACATCCATTTGGAGCACTCTTCAACTTCAACTTCATCTTCAGGAATAACGCTTTCTGCATGTGGTTGTCAAGCATCTCGGTCTGGTTATGCACTAAATATATCTTCTTCTTCTCATTCTCATCAATGGCTCATTGATTCTGGAGCTTCTTATCACATGGCCAAAAACAAAAGCCATGTTTTATTCTTTAAATGATTGTAACACCAAAAATATATATGTTGGTGATGATAGATCTCTTAGTGTTTTAGGGACTGGAACTGTTCATCTAGACAATGGTCAATTTAATGATGTATTATGTGTTCCAACCTAATCCTGCAACCTTCTATCTGTATATCAGATAACTCATTTAGGTGAAGGTAAAACCGTTGAATTTTCACTTCACGATGTTGTAATTAAGGACCTAGGAGATCCTAAACAGATTTTAGCTACTGGCATTGCTGATGATTCTACAAGGTTGTATAAGTTTAACAAATTTGGGTCATCAACTCTCCCCTTGGTATTTGTTGCCCATAATGATGAAGTGAGCAAACTTTGCCATGAGAGATTCGGTCACTTAAACTATCGCTCCCTTCAAAATCTATGTAAAGAAAATATGGTGATAGGTCTTCCTATGGTATCTTGCAGAGATGGTGTTTGTTCCGGATGTGTACTCGGAAAACATCATCGGGATAGTTTTGAAAAACGTGCCTCTTGGCACGTCTCAGCCCCTTTACAACTTGTGAATAATGATTTATGTGGTCCACTTCCAGTTGTTTCATTCTCTGGCTACAAGTATTTCTTAACTTTCATTGATGATTTCTCCAGACGCAATTGGGTATACTTCCTAAAACTCAAGAGTGAAGTATTTAACATGTTCTTGGCCTTTAAGGCCTTTGTTGAGAAACAATATGGACATCAAATTTTTCAGCTAAGATCTGATAATGGTGGAGAATATGTTAACAACAAATTCATCAACTTTTGCACTGAGCATGGAATTCAAATGCAACATACTGTTCCATATACTCCACAACAAAATGGTGTAGCTGAAAGGAAGAATCGCACCTTAAAGGAAATGGCTAATTGTATGCTTCAATTTAAAGGACTTAGTCTTAATTTTTGGGCATAAGCAATTAACTGTGCAAATTACATAGTAGATCGCACTCCTACTAAGGTTTTAAAGCATATCACTCCAGAAGAAGCATGGAGCTCAATTAAACTAGATGTGAGTCACTTTCGTGTTTTTGGAAGTGAAGCATGGATCCATATTGCAGATGAGAAACATAAAGCTTTAGAACCTAAGAATGAAAAATGTATTTTTGTTGGATATTCTGAAGATGTCCAAGGATATAGACTTATTCCACTTAAGTCCAAAAATGTTATCAGTAGAAGAGATATAAAGTTTGCTGAAAATATATCAGCCTATGAGCCTAGTTCGACAAATGTGCCACCTCTCTCTATCCCTTCTACTTCTGAAAACATTTCTTCTTCAGATGATGACAGCGAGGATGACAATCCTCCCCCACCTTCTCAGGATCCTCCTTCAGCTCCTTAGCTTCCAAAATGGGTCCGTGCTACTCGGGATGCAACAGGTGCTCTTGTAGGTGATCCTACAGATCGGCGACGACACGTTCTCAGTTCGATAGAGCCTCTTCTTTACTGGCTCAAGCTTCAGCAAATTATGATCCTAACACCTTTGCAAAAGCTTCAGGCTATCCAAATTGGAACACAGCTGCGAATGAAGAATATCGTTCGTTATTGACAAATGATACATGGGATCTTGTTCCTCTTCCAAAGGGACGAAAACTTGTTAGATGCAAATGGGTTTGTAGAACCAAGTTTGGACCAAATGGAAAAGTTGATAAACATAAATCTTGTCTTGTTGCTAAGGGTTTTTCACAAGTTGAAGGCATTGACTATACTGAAACCTTGTCCCCTATTGCCAAAATGAACTTTATCCGCCTTGTTCTTTCCCTTGCCTACCTCTTTGAAATGGGAAGTCCATCAAATGGATGTTAAATCTGCCTTCGTGCATGGGGACTTGCATGAAGAAATCTATATGGAACAACCTCTTGGCTTTATACAAACAGACTCCAGCCTTGTATGTCAGCTTAAGAAACCCCTTTATGGTCTCAAGCAATCCCCTCGGGCTTGGTATGCCAAAATGGATAGCTTTCTTTTAGATACTAGCTTTTCTAGGTGTCATTCTGACAATAATGTCTACACCAAGAAAGTGGGTAAGTCTCTTATCATTCTTGTTCTTTATGTCAATGATTGTATCCTTACTGGTAGTGATCCCAACCTTATAAACCATGTGAAGTCCAACCTTAAAAAGCAGTTTGAAATGACAGACTTAGGACACTTGCATTATTTTCTTGGTCTTCAAGTCTTGCAATCCAAGGAAGGTATTTCCCTTTCCCAATCCAATTATTCCTGTGATCTTCTATGCCAGTTTCAGATGGAAGACTGTAAGCCAACCCCTTCTCCCTTTCAGTCTTGAGTCAAACTTTCAGTCACTTGTACTTCCCCTGAAGTTGATGCTACCTTATACTGTCAACTTGTAGGAAAACTTTTGTGTCTGACCCATACTTGTCCTGACCTTTCCTTTGTTGTTGGCCTTATTGCTCGGTTTATGCAAAACCCACATGAAAGTCTTTGGAAAGCAGCGAAAAGAATAATTTGTTATGTTCGAGATACAATTCAGTTTGGGATACATTAGAGTGCAAAAGCATGTCCTCTATTGGTTGGTTTCATTGATTCCAATTGGGCTGGTGACCCCGATGATCGGAAGTCTACTGCAGGTTATGTGTTCACTCTTGGTTTTGGACCTATTACATGGGCTTGTAAGAAATAAAGTGCCATTTCTCTTTCTTCAGCAGAAGCAGAGTATCATGGCGTCGTAGAAGCTAGTAAGGAAGCCCTGTGGCTTCGTCAGATCCTATCAGAGTTGGCTTTCAGCAGCAGCATCCGACTACACTTTGGTGTGATAATCAAAGTGCCATTCAACTATGCAAAGATCCAGTCCAACATCAGCGCAGCGAACGCATTGAACTACACATGCACTTCATTAGAAAGCTCATTCATGACCATGTTCTTGAAGTGCAATATTGTTCAACCGATGATCAAGTTGCAGACACCTTTACAAAGGCTCTCACAAAGGCAAAGTTTACTAAACTTCGATTTATGGTTGGAGTTTAGGAAGTTGTCACTAAGGGGGGATAGGCTCTAATGCCTCCTTCCTTCTCCTATTGTGTCATATTTGTACATCCTTCAATCCTATCCCAAGTTGTTCTTAAGGGGGATGTTAGGATATTCGGAAACATAGGAAATAGTTAAGTATAACTTGGTCTAGTGTAGAGTTAGGTAAAGTGTGTTTCTTTACTATGTACTTTTGTAACTTACAATCCGACGACCACGATATGTTCTAGACATTAAGTGATCCGACGGTTCATTCTCTCCTCAGTATTACCGACACTTGATCCGTGGCTTAACACTCGATTGGTCCATTATCTCTGTTTAAAGAGCATGGAGGGTAATTTGTAGGGTGACTGTTCATGAGAGAAGCTTATGTAAATTTTCTTTCTTTTACATTAATAAATTGCCTAAAGTGGCCGTGTTGGCTCAGGCCATGGACTGTTTCCCTCTTTGAGAGTTTTAACCACGTCAAGAATATTGGTGTATTGATCTGTGATCTGTTTGTGAGCAGTGTCCTTTGGTGTTCTATCTGAGGAACTTACCCTGTAAATACGTACATTCTTTGCATATTGACGTTAGGGCATCCCATTTGGCTTGCTATTTCTCAAAGCCCAAGTCAATTGTTCCCTAATTTGGCCTTTCTAGAGGATGTGAATTGCCTTGCTTGCTTTGGTTGAGCCTTGTATTTAAGAAGAGCCATCCTCTACTAGCCTCTAGCGTCACCTTAACCCTTAATCCTAGAATATCTCTCATAGGTGACCTATATAACAAGAATCATCCCATTGGGGAAAGTCCATAAAGAGCAGAGGGTAGTGGTTGCGGTGACAATGGTCCACACCTTGTTGTTGTCACTTGGTCTAGTCTTTTCCTTGTAGGTTACCCTTTACAAGGCCTGCTAGATTTTGAGGCAACATGACTTACTTGAAAAGTTCTAAAATTCTAGTCTTTGTTGCAGATTTGATAACCTACAACCACTTAATTTTTGGATATGCAATCACTTTGACTAAATACAAAAATAAGTTATGCAAAAATAAATCTTGTACCCATCCTTCGTTAGATCTAACAATTAAAAGCAAATTTCCACAACACAAATCTTGCTAAATAAATAAATTCAATGCAAAACCAACAAGATAAATTTATCCTAAACTAATTCTTAAAAGAAAATATTTCGAATTGAAAATAATGTTTTTGAGTTAATACCTATGCCCAACTTATCTCACCCTTGCATAAGTGTGAAATCTACATCTTCTTCAGTTGATCTTGGTGAAAAATTAAGGGAGTGGGTTTGGTCTCTACGAGAAGTTGCCCCCACTATTGACTTAATACCTTCAACAACATTCAAACCCAACTAGGTGTGGCCCCTTCAATGTGGAATTTTCAATATTCAAATTGTGTGTATGAATGTGAAAGCTTGCACAATTCAAAGCTCCCTCTCGAAATGGTCTAGTCACTTGGATTGATCCACCTAAAAATTAAAAAGGCCAAGTGGGGTTGCTCCCTAGTTTGTCTCTTACATGTGACTATGTGGCCCCTCAATGGCATGATCTGTTAATCTTTATGTAGTTTTACTTATTACTAAGTTTATTAAATTAAACCCCAATAGCAATACGATCAAGAAAAAAATGTAAGTAAAAACCTCTCCACACAATGTAAATATAATTATAGAAAAATGTTTACAAAAGTGAGATATTTTATTAATAGATGGTGCTTATCTCATAGACAACAACAACAATACAATGAGGGGATGCTAGCATTCTATAGAACAATTTGCAAAGGCTAGATAATGGCTAGCTAATGACTAGTTGGACTCTCCCTCAAAATATTATTTTACTAGTCATCCAAAAGTTACAGACTTAGTAGTTTTTTCTCGTGAAATAATTCATTACAATTTTTTAATTGCCCTCCAAGGGGTCCACTTACTAAATTTCCCAATTTGGTCCATGTATACCTTTGCTAATGGCTCAGTATGGTAAAAAAGGAAGAATAGGAAGCAAAAATAGCTCAATGTCCCACTGTCCTTGGAGGAACTTGACTTGGTCCAAGACACACTCGATTTGGAGAGAGACAGTCTATTAGTTTTTGTAGCATCAAACATGTGTTCTAGTCTCGATTTGTGTCAAAGAGGCTAAGAACACGAGATCTTCAAAACCCTAAAAAGGTTTTGTGAGATAAGATTGTGAAACACCTTAATTAAATTAATTAACCATCATTTAAATTTTTACTAAGTCTAACTTAGGAAAATTGGTTAATTAATAGTAATTAATTAAGGAAATTTGAGAATTCTCTAGAAACTCACATGGATTGAGTTTGAGATGATCTTATCTTGATGGAGATCTAATCATGGTATTTGGTGATCCAACGAGAGATTATGAGAGCGGGTCGATAGGGATGGAGATAGGCACATCGAAGGAGAGCGAGTTCCTTGGCAGATCAAACTATCCAGTTGCAGAGGTTGAGCATGGAAGAAGAGTTCGATCCAGAAGGAAAGAAGAAGTGAGAGGAAGCAACAACAATGATTTTCGGTGGATTTCCAATGCCAAAGAGTCAGCAGCAAGAGGGCCGCATTATTCCTTAGTAAGGCTACGCAGGGCCTGCACAAAAGGCTTCAGAGGAATGTTTGATTTAGTTGGAGAGGAGGTCGATTCCAATGTTCTAAAAATCTGACTCTGGTTTGGAAACGACCGAGGGTCAGCTCCGACTCCGACTCGGTATCGACTCAACCAGTTTGATTTCGATAACTCGATCGTTGTAAAAAATACATTAAAGATTTATTTTTTTATAAAAAACATAATTTTAAAGATTTTCATTCATGTTTCCAAACACAAAGCTTTAGAATATAGAGAGAAGACAACATATGATCAAAGTAGGCTCATGAATATATCCATTATATCAAAATGGCACCTAGTGCACTATCCAATACATACATGATATAGAGATCAAAACAAAAACACATAACCAAGGAGGCTCTAAATGGCCGCTACAACAAAAGCATAGTTTTTAAAACCGGCCTAGCTAACCGATTATCGGTCTAACTGGCCGGTCAACAGGGCCACTAGTTGGAACCGGCTGAAAAACCTGGTTAAGGAGGCATTGTGGCGAGGATTTGGCCCTAACTGGTCCTAACCGGTCCTAACTAGTCCTAAACTGACCGGTTACCTGCCATGCCCACCAAAGACCCACAGTGTGGCTTTTCCAAGGTAGTTTAGGGGTTTTAGAGGGAAATTAAGGGTGCTTTCCCTCCAAAAACACCCTCTCCAAGCCTTTAAGGAAAAAAAGGTTAAATGATCTTGTTTTCGTGCAATACAACCTTCGACTGAGGAGGAACCAAATGATGAACAAAGCACCTGATCTAGATCCCATTGTGTTGGACGATATTGATCCAACATCAGAATGGGTGGAGGAGACTAAAGATCCTGTGTTTGAGGCTGATTTTGATATCGAAATGGCTTTAGAGGGGGATGAAGCAGATTTTGTGGCGGCATCAAAACCAGGATCAGTAGCGGCATCAAGGAAAGGCAAAGAACCAATGGAAGGCACTAGTTGTGCAGGTCAACAAACTCATGCTTCCATTAGGTCCACTTCTATTGTTATTGGTGGCATTGCTACTGAGGTTGCAGATCAGGTTGAGGCATCCTCAAACTCCGAACTAGATGATGTCTATGTAGCTCCTGATGATGATCCTGTGGCTAGTAGTGGTGATGAACTTGATGATTGATCATGTGTACACTGTAGACTTGTAGTAGGCCAATGGCCTCATAGCCTGCAACATTGGTTTTGGACTTTATAGGCCATTTAGAGCCTCATTGCTTATGTATTTTTCTATTTTGTCGTTGATATGTATTGCACTCGGTGTCATTTCAATATATTCGCCTTTACATGGTATATAAATGAGAAAACTTTGTATATTTTGTCTCTATTGGCTTGGAATCATGGTTTTAAATCTTAAAAATAGTTTTGTTTCATTAAAAATTAATTATTTAATGTATTTTTCTAAAACCAGTTCGTTTAGACCAAACCAGTCGCGGTTAGACCGGTTTCGATCGGTAAACCGATTCATTAGGTGGACCGGTCTGGTCACCGATTCTGGTTTTAAAAACATTGAACAAAAGTAAATTGTAAAACATCACTAGTCACCAGTACTACTGGTTATTGCTAGAGGAGCCAACATCATCTGGCTCAAACTCTGAATTAGAGTCAAGTAGGGAAACCCATGGCTCCTCATCATCATCTCCAACTGCAACTGTAGAAATGGTAGCACTAGCAGGCTGTGCAGCAGTTGCACGCTGAGATAGATGAGATATGCGCTTCCGTCGTCGCTGAGCAGAGGAAGCACCTGCAATTGGAGGACTTGGGGCTAATCCTGAGGCTGGTATAAGTGGATCTGCATTCAAGTGAACATTTTGTTCAAGTGATCCCTCCATCTGTAAATCCAAATCATGATCCTCATCAGAATCAAACTCTGCTGGATGACTCTCCACTACTCAATCTGATGTTGGATCAATATCTTCCAACACAATGGGATTTGAATCAGGTCTTTTGTTCAACAATTGGTTGTGTTTGAGCTGGAGGTTGTATTGGACATAGACTAGATCATTTAACCGTTTTTTATCCAAACGATTTCTCTTCTTCGTGTGAATTCTCTCAAAGACAGACCAATTGCGCTCACACCCAGTAGCACTGCAAGTTTGACTCAAAATAGGATTGCAAACTTCTGCAATTGAGGATAATGGATACCAAAAGCCTCCCACCACCATGCTACAAAAAACATAGTAGTGTAATGAGTTAGCTCAATAAATTATATCCAACAGTCAAATTTCAACTTATAAACAATTTAACAAAATAAGAATTTGAAAATTGAAATTTTTGGTTACATGGCTCATCTGCTTGCTAGGTTCTTGCCAAAGGTACTTGAGGCTTTGCTGAAACAAGTGACCTGTCGATGTATCTCCGGCTGATCACTCTCCAGTGGGATCATGCGATCAATGTAGTCAATCAATCCATCTCTAACCTCCCCACCCAAAGCTCCTGCCTCCAGAGCTTTATAATGATACCTTGGGTTCAAAAAATACCCAGTTGCATGTATAGGGCGATGGAGTTGATTATTCCATCTTTCATCAATGATTGCCCAAATGGGCCCATACTTAGCCACTCTATCCTTGTATGCTGTCTTTATTTTCTCCTTTGCTTGATCCATAGCCTCATAAATGAAGCCCATAGCCAATATTTCCCCATCCACCAACCGCAACACCTTAACCAGTGGCTTAGCAACCTTCACAATCTTTGCTGTCTTTTTCCAAAATATTTCTTCATTAACTTTCTTTTTCAAATCTTTGCCATCCTATTTGTGAGACCACTAGCTTTGATTCCATTCATCACTGGGAAACATCTTTTGCAACTTTCTATGTCGGGAAAGCATAGATTCCAATGTCAAAAAATGAGTTGCAAATCTAGTGATCGCAGGCCTAATAATATCTTTGCCCCTTGTGTGTTTGCTCATCAGGCTCAAAATCCATGAATGATTGTAGATACATTTTGTTATGCTTTTCCTCTAATAGATTACTAGCAAGAACATAGTTAGCGATCTTATCTGTGATGATTTGAACAACATTAGCCACCTTCACCTCCTCAACAACCTCATCCAATAGCTGAAACAACAATTGCCCATCTTTCACTCTATCAGATGCATCAATTGATTTTAGAAATGGTTCCCTGTGGGAAAAAGATAAGAAATTTTATGATGGTACGGTTCCTTTGATCAATCCATCCATAGTACATCCTGTTTTTGCCCATGAGTTTTTGAAATCTTTCAAATACTCATCAATGGAGGAAATTTATTTCTACAAATGAGATCCCCTTAACTCATGCATAGTAGGGCTTTTGAAGCCCTTTCCAACATCAAATATGGCATCAAACATAGGCTCATAATATGGTGAACGGGAAGCATTGAAGGGGATATCAGCATCATACCACCATCTAGCTATGTAATCACAAGCAGCTTTCCTCAATTCCTTCTTCCAATGGTCATCTAAAGTGGGTTGCATATGAATTCTACTAGCTTTAGGACCATGTGCATCTGATGGAGAGGAGGGTGTGACAGTGAGATAACTTTTGATATTCAGATCACCCTTCTTTTTCATTTTACCCTTACCCTTTTTTTCTTGCATGGATACCAAAGAGAGAGGAACATAGAGGAAGGAGTTGTATGCATCAATACAAGGGATAGATGAAGAGCCCTCAAAATCAAAATGGGGGTTGGTGGCCATCATTTGTTTATACTCCTCTTCCTACCAATTTCAGCCTCTATTTCTTTTTGCCTAACTTTTTCTTCTTGAAACTTCTCAAAGCTATTTAACAACTCCTTTCTAATCTGCCCAATTTGTGGTGATTCACATGGAGTAATTTGGCCTCTAATACCTGCCAAGTGTTGTTTCAACCTATGAATGCCCTCAGGACCATCCTTAACTTTTCTATGGAAAAATTTGCAATGCATTTGATTATCAACCATTTCAGCATATGCCCAAGCAACATCTTTCACTCTAAGAGCCATTTTTTGACTTGGAAATGAAAGGAAAAAATCTGAAAATGAAAACAAAAAAATAGCATTTCTTCAATGTTCATTTCCTTTACAAAAAACACTCTTCAATTTCCATATTTGCACAAAAAAATAAATAAGCAAAAACAGATTTTAGAAGTGAAAAAAAATACCTCTAGGCACAAACCGCCTTCTCAATGCTGCTCCAACAAACCAACTCCTCAATGTTGCTCCAATGGCTACCCAAGAAGCTCCTCACTACTGCTCCAATGCTTGTCCAAGACTCCTCACAGCTGCTCCAAAAAAAACTCCACAACTCTTCACAAATTCTCACACAAATGCAATGAGATAGCTGTGAGGAAATGAGAGGGGTTGGGAGAGGTAAATGGACCTCAAAATAACCCTAAGTCAAATTAGAATTGGTTGTGGGGTCCATTTTTCCCCCCAAAAAAATCCGTAGGTTGTCAATTTGCCACGGTGACCGAGTCGGCTGAGTTGGTCACCAGCTCGGTAACAACTCGGCTAGTCGAACCATTTTGGCCACCGAGCTGACCCGACCAGGCAATGGCTTGGTTTGGCTCAACCGAGTTGGAGTCGAATCAACCGTTTTTTAAAACAGTGGTCGATTCAGGTGCTAGTGGTTGGAAGAGGTTCTAGGAGGCCAAGCGAGTCATCTCTAGTGGTTGAGTTGGGAAGAACAACAGGATCAGAGTAGCTCCATGAGCAATGCGAGTAGGGCATGAGTAGGGGTTTCAAGTAACCTAGAAAAAGCTGGTTTTGGAGTTGAGATCAGCTGTTAGGGGAGAAAAATTGTCTCACTAATATTTTGGGTAGATTATTTTGCTGGAGGATTGCCAGTTTGGGCATCCAAATATTGCACTCAGATTTTGCTGCTGCATAATAAAATAAACCCTCATCTGTTGCACTGGTTTTCGCAGTTGGGTTTTCCCGATGACTTTTGTCCGAAAATATTGGTGTCATGTTATTGTGTGTGCGCTCTGTTTTCTTAGTTCCAGATTATTTTCCATAGCGTAATTTTATTGTGAAGAATTGAAGTGTGATTTATTCGTTATTTGTTGTAGCAAATAAACTGCATAATTAATCAGTTAGAAGAATAAATTCTAGTTGCTGCATTTCAATGAATTTTCACACTAGAAAGCTAGTCCTTGGAGGAATATTAAATGTTCAAATGGCCACTTTATTGGTCCTTTTCTCATCTAATTAGTTCACTGGGTCTCCGATGGCTAGTTAGACCCTCTATTTGACTAGTTGACTTCACCAACGACTATGTTTTATTTGACTTTTCCTTGTAGTAATTCGAATTGGTCACCTAGAAGCTTGATCCCCAATGCTCTTGACTTGTTAACTTTTTTGAAACCTAGGTATGGCTAAACCAACCTAGATGTGAATTGGGTCTCTCTCAAAATCTTCATCTATTGAATGGCATTGCCACATCACCACTTGCTCTGCCATGTCATGTGCCCTTTTTTCTTGTTCTCTAACACCCTGATGGATCTCAGAAATCTAACACTTAGGTTTTGTTCCTCTCACTCAACTTATCATTTATGACATAATGCATCTATGATTTTTCCCAATGCTCCCCCTATTCTGCAACCTGGGACTCTATTTGATCTGTTGACCAAGTATGATCAAGTTGTAACTAGCCACTGGCACATTTGATCAGAAAACTAGAATGTGGCATGCACTCCTCTCATCAAGTTGAACAATTTGAGACCAAGTTGACTTTTGACCAACTTGACCAGTTTGAATTGGGAATTGCGTTTTCCCTTGGGAAAAGTGAAAGTTGTTAAAAATGAGACTGCTATGCATGAGAGTTGTCTAAGGAATACTATACCAAGGCCAAGGTCACCTATAGACTCTATAGACCATAACTATGTGGTAATGACATAGGTGCACCTTGGCACATGTTGGACTGGCTCATACACCAGTGATCACCCCTACAAAATCAAGCTCCCAAAAAACCATGCCCTCAAGTAGGATCACCTAAGGCTTTCCAATTCTATACAGAATGAGATGCACCCTGTTGTCGCACAGATTGTCACGACAATGCTCAGACCGGGGGCTGTCACCCTGATCCCCGATCTCTCCGTTTAAGCCTGTCTCCTGCGGCTAAGGGGGGTAGACCCTATGGGAAAATGGATGACCAACTGAGGACCAGTTGGTTTGGGAGACACGAGGGGGAACAAGCACTTAATTGATTTAGAAGTTAATGGACCAGTGCCTTACGGAGTTAACGATTAAATGATTAAATGTTGCAGAAATATGAACCATGTAAAACAAACATTTATCATCGAATAACCCAAGCAATGCAAGATATCCAGTAAATTCCCAATGCTTTAATGATGATCCAACAATTAAACTTCAAGAAAAATTAAATGCTTTAAATGATCATAGAATTTAAATGCTAACCAGTTACCACTTTCACATAGCTAACTTTAAATAAACATTTAAGTGCATTTAGCTATAGAAAAATGGACCACAAAAAATGAATTTTCAAATTTTTTTTTTTTTTAAGCTATTCTTTAATTTTTTTAATTTTTAAATATTTTTTTATTATTTAAAAAAAATAAAAATAAAACAAAACTAAAATCTTAATAAAACTAAAATAAATAAAACTTAAAACTATTCTAAATTAAACTAACATCTAATATATATGAATGTTAAGTTAAATGAAAACTAAATAGAACGAAAAAGGAAAGTTCATAAATCTTTATATTTTATCTAACTTTAAATCTAAACTAAAATCTATCAAATCTAGGAAAACCCTTTTTATTTTTTTTGAGATTTTAAAATAAACAAAACTAAAAAATGTAAAAAAAAATCTAAACCCTAAATACAATTAAAATATAATAAACAAAAAGAAACTCTTATTAAAATCTAATAAACAAAAGAAACTCTTTATGCTTTTTTATAATTTTATAATTTTTTTTTTAATGATTTTTCAATTTTATTTTAAAATCAAACTTTAAAAATATTAAATCTAAATAATCTAGACATATGCTACGTATATCAAACAAAATAAAACTAAACTGAATAAAGAAAATAAAAATAAAGATTAAACTACAATAAACGTAAACCAAAAATAAATCTAACACCTGACCACATATATATAATAAAAAATGAAATTCTATAAAATCTAAATCTTAAATGAATAAAATTCAAAACTAAACTTAAGTAAAAAATCTAACTTTTGGATCTTTTTTTTTAGGAAGTATAAACCAAAATCATAAGAAAAATGAAATTCTAAAACTAAAGATTATATATAAATAAATAAAAAAACTCCTAGCTTAACAAATGCAAAAGGAAAATATAAACCGCATAGAAGTAAACTAAAGCGTAAGAATGTTTCCAACGTATTGTTTTCACTGTTGTGCTTGTGTGCAGGTTGGTAGGCAGCAACAAGGAGTAATAGCGTATGGAGGATGCTGCGAAAGGACTGACGGAAACATTGAAGAGCCGTTTGCTGTTAGGAATGGCTGCAGACAGGGAAAATTTGTCGTGGATATTTTTTTATTTTTTTGCAGGCTTGAAGTTTGCTGCGGGAAAGAGACGCAGACAACAACAGGGAAATGGACGCAGCATGGAGAAATGAACACGCAGGTGGCTGGAATGGTAATGGAGGAGTTTGCAGTTGCGTTGAGGGCAGGATCGGCAGCGGAATTTGCAAGAGGATTAGATGATGGGAGCTAGACGCAGTGTATGGCAGCGACTTCATGCAGTGTGCAGTGTAGGATGAAGGAACAATGAGGGAAAAGAATGCTGGAGAAATAACGTGAAAGAGAAGTTGCTGTTGAAATATGTTGGGCGATGAGCAGATATAGTTGCGGGATTTGGTAGAGGCTGGAGCAATGGCAGTGAAGGGCTGCGTAAGGGATGTGGATTTGCAGGCAGCAAAATAGAGGGCGTGAAGATGACTGTGGGATTCGATAACTGTGGGATTCGATAACTGTTTGGAAGGGGTTTGGAGCAGTAGGAAGTAGCCCATAAATTTTCCAGATTTTAAAATTCGAACCCAAACCACAGAAGAAAATTTTGAAACAAAATCAAAATCTTCTTGCTTAGAAGAAACCAGGCAGTCAATCTGCAGAACTTCCACTAGAACCTCTAAATATTTTCCAGGAATCTTAATAAAGTTTTGAATCAGCTGCTCCAAATTGTCTGAATGAAACCCTGAAATATTTCTCAAAACCTGTACCTGCAACCTGCAAAAGAAAAGAAAACTCAAAATAATATGTGCAAGAAACGAAATTGAAAAACCCTAAATAATTACAATATTCACAAACTGCAGGCTCTAAAATAGCCAGATTTCTCGTTATGCCACATAAATATTTTCAGAATTGTAATTTAATGTGAGATGCTTCAGAAAAACCCTTCATGCATTCATAAAAAAAAAAAAATTCAGATGATAAGCCCGGGGTTAAAACTAGCTGGGCTCTTTCAAAAAACACAATCCAGGAGTTGGTTGGTTCAGCCGAGAACTTCCCCTAACGCCCGGTAAACTCAAAACTAAGATTTCCTGCACAGCTTAAAATCAACCATTAACATAGAGGAAGAAAACAATAGTGAAATCCAGATCAAATGGAGATACCTGCCACTATATTTCAGAATCTAAACTATCATTCAAACCCCAAAGATCAGACAAGATACCTGTGCCTAAATCAATCTTCATCAAGCTAAAATCAATGGCTGAAAATAAAATTATGCAGAAAAATAAATCATCTTACAGCACTTTCAGAAGAGTAACACCAGCAAGATTTTTTAACTCCAAAGTCTTTCTTTATTGCACAAAAAATGACTACAAGAGAGCTTTCTTTAGCACCAGACTCTCAGATCAAATCTGATCTCAAATGACTCCTAGCACCCTATTTAAAGGAAAAATTCCCAACAGCTAGTTCGAGTGATCCATGTCAAAATGATCTCGACTGTCGATGAGGATCAAGATTTCTTTTAATCTCATCCGTCAAATTTTTAAATGCATTTTAATATATTAAGAAATTAAAATTCTGCATTTATTTACTCAAAAATTTGGCTTATTATTATTTTATTATTTTTTAATTTTTTAATTTATTTTTTTAAAGATCTTTTTTTAATTTTTTTTAAATTTTATTATTATTTTTATCTATTTTTTAGTTAATTAATTTTTTTAATTTTTTAACTTTTATTTTTGGATCCTCGAACTTAGCCTTTGGAAAAATCACCTAGGACCTAGGACTTAGGACTTATGAGGGGATTAAAACATTTTCTAACCCTCAAGACACTTTACATCATGACTTTTACAATTTTACATCTCAAAGGGGAAAACCCATTTGACATAGACCCTCATAGACCACCCAATTCTGCGACCAAATATAATCTAGCAGATCAACACACTAGGATTCCTCTAAAATTCTAATGACAAAATTCATTCCGGCTTTAGGGTTAGGCTGAAGGAAAACTCTGCCGATCATGGATCGTTGAGACAAAAAACCTTCAAGAACGTAGATTATCACTAGAAAATTAGGTCCACCTAGGCAATTTACATACATGACTCAACTCTGCTAAGATTATTTACAATTCACACATGCAAACTGGGTTTACAACATACATTGATCAAGTCGACGATGACTGACAAATGGCACGGACACGTCAATCAAGCGCTATCCGTTTTGCGAAGAAAAGGTGGTGTACTACTATGGGAAGTTGACACATAGTGGTCAACATTTGGCTCCACTTGGGGACACTTTGCTGCACTGCAAGAATGTGAGAATCCAGAATCTGCATCCACGCAATACACAATAAAACATAAGTAACGTCCATCCAAAAATCATCATATAACATTAAGCACATGAAAGATATAAGCTCTTCATTTATTAACTATCTGGAAAAGTAAATCTAATCCTAAAACAGAAATGAAATGCTGAAATGACAAGGAGTAGGGTTAGAAATACAATACAAAGGATGCCCCATGGCATCAGATGTGTTCAATATAGTGTATACTGAGCATTTGCTTGCTTTCAGGCAAATCTGTCGGCTGCTTGTCGGATGTGCCATGTCCAATTCTGCGTATGGTAGGACTTCTTCCTATCTGAAAGTCAAGCTGCTCACGGTCGTCTGATGCATCAAATCTTTTTCTCGTTCTCTTTCTTTTGCGCTTTCTCTTCGTGGCAGGCTGTATCACTGATGACGTGGAACTTTCTGTTTCAAGGCTCTCAGGTGAAGTATGTAAGATGTGCGTGACATGCCTTTCTTCATCCTGCGTCTGCCGTGTCAAGGATGATGGACCAATCTCACAGGTGCCATGAGTTATAACTTGATCTTCAATGAGTGGTGGATTAACCGTGTGAGCATCAACCTTAATATTAATTTCCCTTTTATCCAGGTCGCCTTCAATTATCCACTTTTCAATGGAACAAAGGACCTCATAATAAGATGGAGCTTGTTGCAACAGACAAGGCGGCTCCTGATTTATTGATGTTTCCTGGTTTCTTTCATCCTTAGTCCGCTGTTGAAATTTATGTAATTGTATTGTAATGGCATTTATCTGGCTAGAGTGTTCAACTTTCATAGCACTGATTTCCCTGGCATGATCTTCTTTCATGGTCAATAACTTTTTCTGAAGACATATCTGATTAGCTTCCATATCTTTTATTACTTTATTGTTCTTTTCCTTTATGTTCGTCAAGCAATACTGCATAGAGTTTATTTCTTCCTTATGATTTGCTTGCATGGTAGCCAACTGATTATTATGATCGAATGTCATGATAGTCATTTCTTCATCCATAATTAATAACTTGTTTTGCATAGAATTAATTTCCCTATCATGATTAGCTTTCATGGTCGTCATATTTTCCTCTAAGCCTGACATCTTGCTTTGCATAAAACTAATTTTTGTGTCATGATTAATCTTCATGGCCTCAATTTCCTTAGTATGCTGATTTTGCATGATCTCCATCTCCCTATTACGTTTTTCTAGGAGGGTGCATAAATTTCTCACATCATTGGCGTAATTAGTTTGATTTATCTCCATATTTTTTACCAGCAGCATTAGTTCTTGTATAATTTGCTTTTGATCTTCCTTTTCATTGTCATTTGTCCCTGCTTTTCCACTATCATGGATTTGATCTGCAATGGTACAGGTGGATGGCACATTCTGATATGAAGAATTGTCTTGGAATCTTTTATCGACAACTGAACCTTTCATAAGATTACTTTCATTCTGTTGCACAATTTTAGGGGCACAAGGCGAGCTATCCGGATTACCATATCTACCTTTAAAAGCATTGACAATGTCTTGTAAAGAAGTGAAAGAATCCTCATGACAATTGTTAAACCAATTCAAAGCATCACCCTCTAAAGAAAGGACAGAAAGACGCATTTTGACATCTTCATGATTATACTGAGGGGGTCTACAATATATGATCATTATACGAGTAAACAAGCCTAGATGTCTTTTAATAGCGACTGAATCACCACTTGAGAACAAAGGTAATTTAGAAATGGCCACTTTCGGAATATCATGGAGATCATCAGTAAAATGACATGGTTTAAACGAATAATCCATGATGAATAATGAGGGACCAATTGGATGATAGAAAGAGATCTCTGCTCAAGAAAATTAATAGATGAAAGAAGTGGAGTCGCCACTTGAACAATGAATCTAATTCTAGGATCCAAAAAGAAACCAACAAGCAGATATGAGGAAGACTTCTTGTCTGGAAAAATAAATGAAAAGAAATGGAGTCGCCACCCAAACAAGAAACGAACTGAAGAGTGATTGCTGATATGACGAAAGATAAGGTGATAAAAAGATCCAAACGATGCCAAAAAATGTTGAATCTGCCAGCTCAAATGAGAGATGAGAAAGATGAAAGAATGATGAGAAAGAGGAGATGAATGTCGCTGAAACGCCGAGAATAAAATTCATTGGCAACGGCACCAAAAAATGTTGTCGCACAGATTGTCACGACAACGCTCAGACCGGGGGCTGTCACCCTGATCCTCGATCTCTCCGTTTAAGCCTGTCTCCTGTGGCTAAGGGGGGTAGACCCTATGGGAAAATGGATGACCAATTGAGGACCAGTTGGGTTGGGAGACACGAGGGGGAACAAGCACTTAATTGATTTAGAAGTTAATGGACCAGTGCCTTATGGAGTTAACGATGAAATGATTAAATGTTGCAGAAATATGAACCATGTAAAACAAACATTTATTATCGAATAACCCAAGCAATGCAAGATATCCAATAAATTCCCAATGCTTTAACGATGATCCAGCAATTAAACTTCAAGAAAAATTAAATGCTTTAAATGATCATAAAATTTAAACGCTGACCAGTTATCACTTTCACATAGCTAACTTTAAATAAACATTTAAGTGCGTTTAGCTATAGAAAAATGGACCACAAAAAATGATTTTTTTTTTTTTTTAATAAATATTTTATTATTATTATTTAAAAAACAAAAAAACAAAACTAAAATCTTAATAAAACTAAAATAAATAGAACTTAAATGTATTCTAAATTAAACTAACATCTAATATATATGAATGCTAAGTTAAATGAAAACTAAATAGAACGAAAAAGGAAAGTTCATAAATCTTTATATTTTTTATGATTTTTCTTTTTTTTGTTAAAATCTAACTTTAAATCTAAACTAAAATCTATCAAATCTAGGAAAACCCTTTTTATTTTTAAATTTTTTTTTTTTTTTGAGATTTAAAAAAAAATAAAAATAATAAAAATAAATCTAAACCCTAAATACAATTAAAATCTAATAAACAAAAAGAAACTCTTATTAAAATCTAATAAACAAAAGAAACTCTTTATGCTTTTTTATAATTTTATAATTTTTTTTTAATGATTTTTCAATTTTATTTAAAATCAAACTTTAAAAATATTAAATCTAAATAATCTAAACATATGCTACGTATATCAAACAAAATAAAACTAAACTGAATAAAGAAAATAAAAATAAAGATTAAACTACAATAAACGTAAACCAAAAATAGATCTAACACCTGACCACATATATATAATAAAAAATGAAATTCTATAAAATCTAAATGTTAAATGAATAAAATTCAAAACTAAACTTAAGTAAAAAATCTAACTTTTGGATTTTTATTTTTATTTATTTATTTATTTTTATTTTTTTATGAAGTATAAACCAAAATCATAAGAAAAATGAAATTCTAAAACTAAAGATTATATATAAATAAATAAAAAAAACCCCTAGCTTAACAAATGCAAAAGGAAAATATAAACCGCATAGAAGTAAACTAAAGCGTAAGAATGTTTCCAGCGTATTGTTTTCACTGTTGTGCTTGTGTGCAGGTTGGTAGGCAGCAGCAAGGAGTAATAGCGTATGGAGGATGCTGCGAAAGGACTGACGGAAACATAGAAGAGTCGTTTGCTGTTAGGAATGGCTGCAGACAGGGAAAAATTGTCGTGGATATTTTTTTATTTTTTTGCAGGCTTGAAGTTTGCTGCGGGAAAGAGACGCAGACAGCAACAGGGAAATGGACGCAGCATGGAGAAATGAACACGCAGGTGGCTGGAATGGTAATGGAGGAGTTTGCAGTTGCGTTGAGGGCAGGATTGGGCAGCGGAATTTGCAAGAGGATTAGATGATGGGAGCCAGACGCAGTGTATGGCAGCAGCTTCACGCAGTGCGCAGTGTAGGATGAAGGAACAACGAGGGAAAAGAATGCTGGAGAAATAACGTGAAAGAGAAGCTGCTGTTGAAATACGCTGGGCGATGAGCAGATATAGTTGCGGGATTTGGTAGACGGCTTGAGCAATGGCAGTGAAGGGCTGCATAAGGGATGTGGATTTGCAGGCAGCAGAATGGAGGGCGTGAAGATGACTGTGGGATTCGATAACTGTTTGGAAGGGGTTTGGAGCAGCAGGAAGTAACCCAGAAATTTTCCAGATTTTAAAATTCGAACCCAGATCACAAAAGAAAATTTCGAAACAAAATCGAAATCTTCCTGCTCAGAAGAAACCAGGCAGTCAATCTGCAGAACTTCCACCAGAACCTCTAAATATTTTCCAGGAATCTTAATAAAATTTTGAATCAGCTGCTCCAGATTGTCTGAATGAAACCCTGAAATATTTCTCAAAACCTGTACCTGCAACCTGCAAAAGAAAAGAAAACCCAAAATAATATGTGCAAGAAACGAAACTGAAAACCCTAACTAAATAATTACAATATTCACAAACTGCAGGCTCTAAAATAGCCAGATTTCTCGTTATGCCACATAAATATTTTCAGAATTGTAATTTAATGTAAGATTCTTAAGAAAAACCCTTCATGCATTCATAAAAAAAAAAATTCAGATGATAAACTCGGGGTTGAAACTAGCTGGGCTCTTTCAGAAAACACAATCCGGGAGTTGGTTGGTTCAGCCGAGAACTTCCCCTAATGCCCGGTAAACTCAAAACTAAGATTTCCTGCACAACTTAAAATCAACCATAAACATAGAGGGAGAAAACAATAGTGAAATCCAGATCAAATGGAGATACCTGCCACTATATTTCAGAATCTAAACTATCATTCAAACCCCAAAGATTAGACAAGATACCTGTGCCTAAATCAATCTTCATCAAGCTAAGATCAATGGCTGAAAATAAAATTATGCAGAAAAATAAATCATCTTACAGCACTTTCAGAAGAGTAACACCAGCAAGATTTTTTAACCCCAAAGTCTTTCTTTATTGCACAAAAATTGACTACAAGAGAGCTTTCTTTAGCACCAGACTCTCAGATCAAATCTGATCTCAAATGACCCCTAGCACCCTATTTAAAGGAAAAATTCTCAATGGCTAGTTCGAGTGATCCATGTCAAAATGATCTCGACTGTCGGTGAGGATCAAGATTTCTTTTAATCTCATCCGTCGAATTTTTAAATGCATTTTAATATATTAAAAAATTAAAATTCTGCATTTATTTACTCAAAAATTTGACTTATTATTATTTTTATTATTTTTTAATTAATTTATTTTTTTTTAGATTTTTTTTTAACTATTTTTTAAATTTTATTATTATTTTTATCTATTTTTTAATTAATTAATTTTTTTAATTTTTATTTTTGGATCCTCGAACTTAGCCTTTAGAAAAATCACCTAGGACCTAGGACTTAGGACTTATGGGGGGATTACAACATTTTCTAACCCTCAAGACACTTTACATCATGACTTTTACAATTTTACGTCTCAAAGGGGAAAACCCATTTGACATAGACCCTCATAGACCACCCAGTTCTGCGACCAAATATAATCTAGCAGATCAACACACTAGGATTCCTCTAAGATTCTAACGACAAAATTCATTCCGGCTTTGGGGTTAGGCTGAAGGAAAACTCTGCCGATCATGGATCGTTGAGACAAAAAACCTTCAAGAACGTAGATTATCACTAGAAAATTAGGTCCACCTAGGCAATTTACATACATGACTCAACTCTGCTAAGATTATTTACAATTCACACATGCAGACTGGGTTTACAACATACATTGATCAAGTCGACGATGACTGACGAATGGCACGGACACGTCAATCAAGTGCTATCCCTTTTGCGAAGAAAAGGGGGTGTACTACTATGGGAAGTTGACACGTAGTGGTCAACACACCCAAAATGGACTACAAGGGACTCGCCATGGTCCAACCAAGACAACAAGATACAAACTCAAGAACAAGACATAGGCTTAGGATACCTAATACAAAGCCTCACATGGTTGTTACAATGCTTTGACTCGTGACCTTGGGCATACAATGACGGTGATAGAATGCTGCAGCGTTTTCAATGTACCCATGCTAACATGTGAGGTAACACAGCCATATAGATAGAGGCCATACAGTCAATACATCTAAGCCATGCAAACCCTATGAGAGGTTACGTTTCCAACCGACCTCTACCAAGTCAACTTCAATTTGGTATGATTAGATAAATCATTGAAGAAAATCTAAAAGAAAATTTACGATGTGGCATCTTTCATAATTTCTTGTATTCATATATCAAACAAGAATGAGAAGAGAATTCAGATTACCCAGCAGTCAGTCTCTATGAGGGTTTAAGTTTCTGACCCACCTCTTCCAAGTCAAATTAAATTTGGTATAATCAGATAAATCTTTAAACAACTTTGGTAGAAAATATACAATGTGATACCTTTTTGCAATTTATCATACTTATATTGCAAAAATGACTCTTACCAATAAAAAAGAATACCAGGCTTGTATTCCTTAAGAAATCTTGTTAAGAATTAAGTTCCCGCATCCATAGGCTTTTGTGAGAAACAGAACGCCATGTTTAATCATCTCTACTGGATAACAATTAATATGATGAAATATTTGCAAATCATCCTTTGTTCACAAAGATAATTCTACTAAAATAGAAGTGAATGTGTTCATAGTCAATTTGTTACTGATCTGGCTTCTTATCCCTGAAACACAATGCTGAAACAAGACACGCGAAAAAGTAATGCCTGCAGTGCACCAACTGGGGCTCTCATGGATAGGGCTGATCATTCCTCCTATTGCCAGTGAATGAGGTAAATGGCACTTATTTATAGTAAAATATATGATAAAAGAAAAAACAGTATCGAATAGATGCTTCTATGGACATCTAGACATGTGAGAAAATAGAAAGGGCACAAGTCTTGGTATCAGGCACATCAAAACAATAAAATGATCAACAATTGCTGAAAGCATACTGCAGAATACTAATTTCCAATTAAGAAATAATTGTAGAAATGGTTTCAAATAAAGAAACAAATGACATAAGAATGGGGACAGCTGACAATAATAAATTATAATTATGAAAATACTTGCTTAGGGAATTCAGACTGACTTTTGCACAATAAAATATTCCAGATTCAATACATGTTATCAAAGATGATTCTATCAGTCATCTTATTCAAAAAAATCCAAAAACGATTCAAAAGTCTGAGTTCACATAATATTATAAATAAGTAATATGTATTATGGGTAGTCAGACGATTTTATAACCATGATATATCTTAAAGAAAAAACATATTTTAGATAATAACTATTCAAAAGATTAAGAATGTTCACCTGAAAAGACAAACACATATCACACTTCATAAAAGTCATTACCATACCTATTCCTGGGTCCAATCCCATTTCACATAGAATCGTCACTCCAGCACTTTTAGCTCTTTCATTTGCATCTGACATGTTCTTATTGACATAGCTTGCCGTGACAAGATGCTTTTTTAACTGCAAAATCCAATACTGCACTTTAATAATCCATTCTCTTTGTAAACCACGTGACATATTAGACTGACTAACATGAAACAGAAATGACATCTTGCTTTTTCCAAGTCACTAGACTACTTTACGTGAATTATATATAACTATTCACACGTCCTATATATTAGCAGTTATTCCAGTGAAAGGAAAAAGAAAAAAAAAGAAGATAAAATGCCAATCATGGGTTGTGTCACTTCGTGGAACTATCAGGTCTATTGAAAATAGTTTTCCACTTGACAAGCTTACTGTCAAGGCATATGCAATCAGAACAACACCAAAAGTGTAAATTTTTCTTAGGGCTATATTGTTCTTCGCTTTAGATAATTGCGTTTACAAACATTCACCCCATTATATCATAACATCACCAACAATTATTAGAAAGAATAATAACATCAGTAATGCAGTGGAACATAAAGGAACAACAGAAGAAAAGCATGCCCAAATAGAGACACCAAGATTTGGTCGGAGACTAGGGCAAAACCCCACAAGGAGGAAAAACCCAGAATTCAATTCTTCTTCTTCTATTAGAGATTCATCAATTGTTCAGCTAAGATACAAAGTACATCGATAGTGAGATATATAATTCCAGCAGGCCTCTTAGGGCCACTCCAAGTCAATTCACAACTTTGATTGTGAACTGACTTTCGATAATCAAATTAGTCCAGGAAGGCTTCTACCATATCACTATCGAATAAGTTATCATGAAACCACCAAACCATGCCTAGCCACCCTGGGCCATAACAACCAACTGTTGTCGGGCCACCTAGGCCATACTCACCAACGCTGATGGGCCACCTAGGCCATACTCACCAATGCTGATGGGCCACCTTGACCTGTGGACCACCTGGGCCATACTCACCAACATTGGCGGGCCACCCTAGGTCATACTCACCAACTGCGGCTGGGCCACCCTGGGTGACCTTGACTTGTGGGCCACCTGGGCCATACTCACCAACATTAACAGGCCACCTTAACCTGTGGGCCACTTGGGCCATACCATCTGCAGCTGGGCAACCCTGGGCCACCTTGACCTGCAGGCCACCTAGGCAATGCTCACCAATGCCACCCTGGGCCAACTTGACCTACGGGCTGTAATGCGTAGATTTTTACAAACAATCAGACCATCAATTTAAACGTAGAATTATCAATTTAATTGCAAATACATACTTGGATATCCCGTTTGAAGTAGATATTGGGCTGACATTGCTATGAATTTGCTCCTTCTACCAAATCGACTGTTTCCTCCCAGCCTATATGGAATCAACCTATCTAGGAACATCTGCTCCTGCTACCAAACCGACTGTTTCCTCCCAGCCTATTTGGAATCAACCTATCTGGTTCCCAGATCTAGAAGACTTCGAAATTGAGATCTTTTGGCCCCTATGCCCAAAACCCCAAGAACAATGCTCACATCTCAATCTCTCAGTGTAGTATTCCTAGTGGAAATTTTAGAATGATAACAAAGACATGCAAATATAACAAACACAAAAAATTTCAGAAATGCATACACACAAACGAGAAATTTCTGCAAATTCCCAAACTGGCCAATTTGATTAATGATATCTGCTGTGGTACAAATGAGTTGGAGAAAGTGCACATGGGCTTGCACAAGGCAAGCTACAAGCACCCGGTGATGAATACAAGAAAGCCCAATAGCTGCAATAAACAACTCCTACAAAAAATTGTGCTACTACTCCAAAACTGCACTACTACTTGACTTTGCTCCTTGAGTTACCCACTCTAGAATGCCCAAAAAAAATCTAGAAATTTCGGATTGTGATCCTTGCCCAAAACCCAGAAAAAAAACCAAAAAGGGTTTCCCTTGGTTCCAACCTTCAAAAATTGACCCTTCACAGCTTGGCCCTCCTCCAAATTCGAATTATGCTACTGTGACTGATCCTCTCAATCTCTGCTCTCCAAACTCCATAAATCCTCCTCAAATGGCCCTCCAAATGATCTCCCAGCTCCTCAACTCCAAACTCCCCTGGATAATGTTGCCCCAAAGAGTTTCACTCCAATGACTGCACAGTCAAGGAGGAGATAATGCAGTCCTGCGTGTGATGAAGTGAGAGCTGCGTGTGGGATGGCCCCCTTGTCTGTAGCTTCCCTCTACACTCTTGAAAATGATGAAAGGATGCTCTTGTAGCTTCTCCAGACAATTTCCCTATAGCCCTCCTCCACAAATAACCAGTGAATTCTCCCCCTGCGCAGTGGTGGCTCCTGGACTACGTGTTATGATCCAAAAATGCATATGACCTGTAACTGATGCTTCTTCCAGTCTCAGTGGTGAAGGAAATCCTTCCTTGGGTGACACTCGAAGTCCACCGAAGAAAGGTTGAGCTTGTCTCCTTGGGAAGCTCTTGCGCTAAATAGCACAATGTTGGCTCACCTGAACAACTAAGGCAAATTCGATTTTCAAATAGACAAAAGACCCCTCTTGCTTCCTCATTTCTTCCTTTTATAAGTGTTGGCCATGCATTCCTTGTGGGTCCCTCCACCAATTCGATTTGCCTCAAGGAATTCGAATTCCTTTCTCCCAAGTGCGACTTTCATGTGGGCCCCATATTCCATTAGCATGCAAATAAAGATTCCTCCTCTGTTCTCCACCAAAATTTGCCTTGAGCTAGTATTAACCAAAATTTTCAAAATTTATTTTCCCAACATTAGGAAAATTTAGGAAGGAACATTACAGTCCTCCCCTCTCGGATGTTGCTTGACCCCAAGCAACTGTAAAATTGGAGGCTGTAAATTCTGCTCATTCTCCCATGTAGCATCCTCCTTCGGTAAATCTTTCCACTTGACCAAAAGCTCCCTGACCACCCTGTTTCTCAACTTCCTCTCCTGGGTCTCTAGTATAAGCTTTGGTGTCAAAATCAAATGCCCCTCATCATCCAATGGAGGAAACTCAGTTGTTGCTACGACCTACTGTCCCAATGCCTTTTTCAGGCATGAAACATGGAACACGTTGTGAATCCGGCTCTTTGAAGGCAACTCCAGCTCATAGGCCACCTCACCTACCCTCCTGACCACCCAGTAGGGCCCATAGAAGCGGGGCTGCAATTTTTCTGCACCCTTCTGCTTGAGTGAAGATAGTATGTACGACTGCAAGTGCAGGTATGTGAAAATTTGTATGCCCAAATTTCTACTACAGCAACTGATTAAGTTTCTCCTACTTGTTAATTTCTGAATCAAGTTACTGTTTCCTACAGTAAATATCGAACCTAATACACTGCAGTCTACACCATTTAAATTATAAGCGGAAACAAGAAACTGAACATGAAAGAGATACAACACATCTACACAGTTACTTTTGGACAAATGTCCTCGGAAAAACCCAATGGAGGAAAACTAGTACAACAACTGAGGGTTTTATTATTAAGCAGTAGTAATTTTTGAATACAATCTCTAGATGCCTTTCCGACAATCCAATTACAGAGAATATCACGTACAGAGAGATTTGTGAGATTACCTCACATTATCATTGGAAGTCCTGGTTGATCCAACCCTTGAATGAACAACCCCTAGCTGCCTCTGCGCGGTGTCTACGTCAACCCAACATCACATTGTCTAGGACCTGCGTCACTCTTCCTGGCTGATCAATTTTCCTTTGAGATTCTGACTTCTGCTCTCCCGGTCTCACACCCCGGCTTCCAGCTATAGAAATCGAACCCTCCAACAAATTTCAGACTCCCTCAAGGCTTCTGCGCTGCCTCTGTGTCAACCTACGTTGCCTCTGCGTCAGCCTCTCTGGCTCTGCGCTACCTCTACTGGATCTCTCTCTCTTCTCTGTTGAGTATTCTCTAACCGGGAAAGATTTCCCTTCGGATACTATCCCTTCCCCTCTCTGCAAAAGATCACTATCGAAAATCTCTCCAGCAGTTGCTCTGCTTCAGAAAATCGAACTTCTAATCTCCCCTCTGTGTGTTCTCCAAGTGCCCCTCAAGCCTCTTCTTATATCTTTTTGCTGGACAACCAACAACCCAGATTAAATTCTAAACAATCGCTTAGATCATTGGCTTAATCCTCGTCTTTTTCTAGAAGTTATACCCGCAATTTAGATTAATACCCATTAATTATTTTAATTTCCTAAGTTTAGACTTAGGGTCCCATGAAAAACAATTAATTATTTTAATAAAACTGTGTCCAAGTGGAATTTCCCAAAACGATTTCCGGGTATTGGAGAATGCATGTGTTTAAGCCTCCCTGCAAATTTTGAGACCTAGAGCACATCCGATCCTACCAGAAATCAACACTCCCTCTTAGCGAGGAATGTGCTATAGTAATGCAACATGTTGAAGCATCACTCTATTTTGTAACATCTCCTTCTGCATTGCTGATGTCTGACATACTGTCCACCAACTACTGCGCAAATGTTGCCTCTATACTGTTGCTGACCCTGCCACTGTCAACACTGCATTCGTACTGCAACTCCCTCTCAATTCAGCATCCATGCTACTGCTGGCACTTCCACTGCCAGCTGCATCCGCACCGCAACCTTCTCCAACTGTTATTGCTACTACATCAGTAACGGAAAAGCATCCCATATTAATGAACTGGTGTTCAATATGATGCATCTCGTTGTTGGAGTTCTGACTGCTACTAGTCTCTACGCTAACCCTCTGAAGCCTTTGCGTTGCTGTTGATCTCTGCTTTGTGCCATGTGCACTGCTGCCAACTCTGCTCTACATTGCTCAGTCTTTGGCGCGACTAGCCATTGCAACTCACTTCGACACTCCTCTGTATCAATTTACACTGCTCCATCCTGCTACTACTGATCTGGGCTCCCATAGCAAGGAATTGATCCGAGAGGTGGGCTGCACAAGGATCCTGCCCATTTGCAGTCCTTTCGAGCTACAACTCTAAATCACCCCACCTCCCTCTTGGTGAAGCCTGGGTTGTCATGACGAAATACGATATACTCATACTGCGGCTGCTATTGCTTTGTTGATGGTTCTGCACTGCTGCTGCAACTGTTGATTTCTGGGAGCATCAGATGTGCTCTAAGTTTCAAAATTTTGCAGGGAGGCTTGGGCACATGTATTCCAAAAAACCCAGAAAGCGTTTTGGGAAATTCCACCTAGAAACAGTTTTATCAAAATAATTAATTATTTTTAATGGGACCCTAAGTCTAAATTTAGGAAAATAAAATAATTAAAGGGTATTAATATAAAATGTGGGTATATTCTAGAAGAAGATGAGGATCAAGCAGAAATGATCTTAGCCATTGATTAGCTTCTAATTTGGGTTGTTGAATGTCAACAAGGAGATTATTTAAGGAAGCTTGAGGGTCACTTGGAAAACACACACAGAGTGAGTTCAAAAGTTCGATTTTATGAAGCAGAGCAACTGTCGGGAGAATATCGATTGTGAGCTTGTGCAGTGAGGGGCATGGATAGTTGAGTTGGAGTATCTTCTCCAGAGCCCAGGATACGCAACAGAGAGGCAGAGAGACACCAAAAGGAGGCAACGCAGGACCAAAGAGGGGTTGACACTGAGCAAGAAGTGCTTACGCAGAAGAAGCACAGTTCTCCAAGCAGAAGTCTGAATTTGTTGAGGGAGCTGACATTTCTGAGCCGGGAGGGATGGAAACTACTCTAGAAGGCAAATCAATCCCCAGTTGAGCAGACGCAGAGCCTTAGAGGCTGACGCAGGGTCCACACAGAAATAGTCGGGGACACGTTGGTTTAACTGCCGGAACTTGCTGGGTAGAGTGAGGTAATCTCACAAATTTCTTCTGCTAGTTTATTTTTTTGTAACTGGATTGCCGGGAGGGCATCAAAAGTTGTATTCAAAAAACTACTACATAACAATAAAAACCCTCAGATTTGTTGCACCGGTTTTCCTACATTGGGTTTTTTCGGGGACATTTGTCCAAAAAATAATGTTAATTGTGTTGTATCTTTCTCTATTGTTCAATGGTTTTTTTGGGCATATTATTTAATTGGTGTAGGCTGCAGTGTATTAGCTTCGATATTTGTTGTAGGAAGCAATAAATAATTTGCTTCAACAATTAACAAATAGCAGTTTAATCAGTTGCTGCAGTAAGGATTTCAGTTTGCAGAATATTCACAATAACTACTGCAATAATGAGTTTGATCTCCCCAGATCCAGAATTACTAGCTTCCATAGGGTCGCTCCCTTTGAAACTAGAATCCCTCTGAGTCTCAATCTCCTTATGGGAAATCTCTCTACTCCCTCCTGGCAACTCACACAATCCTCCTGAACTGGAAATTGGACTTCGAAGCTCTGGGCTGGAACTGCACCTGCATACTGCAATTGGGCAATTCACACTGCCTGTATCATTGCAGCTAGTTCCGCAACTATCTTCCGGAAACTAACTGCAACTAGCTATGCAACTGTCATTTGAATGAATAGTTGTGTTTGTTGACACTATGATCCTCCTGCTACTGATTCTGTTGGGCTCCAGTAACAAGGATACTGATCCATGTGATAAATCTACAACAATTGGATCTAATTTACTGCTCTTCCATGGATCCTTCCCATCTGTGGCCATCTCTGCAAAAATGTCAAATCGCCTCCTCTCTCCTCCCCGTAGCACTAGGCTAACCTATGCACTCCCTGTTGGAGTTAGTAGATCTGCTCCTCACTGCTACTGCTTAGTAATAGAGAAATCGAATTCCCTAGCTAGGAATTCTCTGAGGAAGAAATTCCCTCAACAGTGTCTCCTCTTCCCTCTGACATCTTTCTGTCCGACAACTACCTGCAGAAAATTGCGTCAAACCAGAAACCCCTCTTCACTGAAGCTATTGTTGCACTGCTCCTTCTGTCGCTGATAGATTTCGATCTAAAAATCCTACTTCTCTGCTGACTCACTCAAAGAGAGATTCACCATGAAAATCTTTCCCTCCTGGCCCGAACTGCGCACTCCCTTTAGGGATTCGATTTGCTGCCTATGCAACACTTCTACTTCCCTTCTTCCCTCAGCACCGGGCTCTTCTGACATTGTTCTCTTGTTTCACCTGCAACTCTGATACCATGTGAAAATTTGGATGCCCAAATTTCTACTGCAGCAACTAATTAAGTTTCTCCTACTTGTTAATTTCTGAATCAAGTTACTTATTGTTTCCTACAGTAAATATCGAAACTAATACACTGCAGTCTACACCATTTAAATTATAAGCGGAAACAAGAAACTGAACAAGAAAGAGATACAACACATATACACAGTTATTTTTGGACAAATGTCCCCGGAAAAACCCAATGCGGGAAAACCAATACAGCAGCTGAGGGTTTTATCATTAAGCATTAGTATTTTTTGAATACAATCTCTGGATGCCTTCCCGACAATCCAATTACAGAGAATATCACTAATAGAGAGATTTGTGAGATTACCTCACACTATCACTGGAAGTCTTGGCTGATCCAACCCTTGAATGAACAAGCCCTAGTTGCCTCTGCGCAGTGTTTGCGTTAGCCCAGTGCCACATTGTTTAGGACCTGCATCACTCTTCCTCGCTGATCGATTTGTGCTTGAGATTCTAACTTCTGCTCTCCTGATCTCACACCTTGGATTCTAGCTACAGAAATCAAACCCTTCAACAAATTTCAGACTCCCTCAAGGCTTTTGCGCTACCTCTGCGTGGCTCTGCGTCAGCCCCTCTGGCTCTACGCTGCCTCGACTGGATCTCTCTCTCTCTTCTCTACTGAGTATTCTTCGACCGGGAAAAATTTCCCTTCGAATACTATCCCTGCCCCTCTCTACAAGGGATCACTATCGAAAATCTCTCCGACAGCTGCTCTACTTCATAAAATCGAACTTCTGATCTCCCACCTGTATGTTCTCCAAGTGCCCCTCAAGCCTCTTCTTATATCTTT
The DNA here is from genome assembly GCA_031772625.1 of Pinus tabuliformis. Taxonomy (NCBI): domain Eukaryota; kingdom Viridiplantae; phylum Streptophyta; class Pinopsida; order Pinales; family Pinaceae; genus Pinus; species Pinus tabuliformis. The sequence continues at coordinate 220,982,827 of CM062812.1, read as the reverse complement.
CTGTTGGACAACCAAAGACCCAAATTAATTTTTAATCAATGGCTTAGATCATTTTGGCTTGATCCTCGTCTTCTTCTAGAAGTTACACCCACAGTTTAGATTTATACCCATTAATTATTTTAATTTCCTAAATTTAGACTTAGGGTTCTATTAAAAATAATGAATTATTTTAATAAAACTGTCTCGGGGTGGAATTTCTCAAAACGATTTCTAAGTATTGGAGAATGCATGTATCTAAGCCTCCCTGCAAATTTTGAGACTTAGAGCACATCCCATGCTGCTAGAAATCAACAAGGTAGGCCATGTCCCCTACTTTGAACTGTCCCTCCAACCTGTGCTTATCAACATATATCTTTTGCTGATTTTGGGCCACCTGCAAATTGTTCTTGAGGGCCCAAAGAATCTCTCGGCTCTCTTGGCCCTTGGGGCCCTGCTATCTCCAAACACCATGTCAGAAAAAGTAAGAGCACCGTACCCATAAAGAGCTCGGAAAGGGGACATATCAATTGACATATGATAAGTTGTGTTGTAGCAGAACTCCCTGAGATGTAGCCACTTGACCCACACTCTCTGCTTCCCAATCAAGTAGTTGCGCATGTACCCCTCCAACCATTTGTTCACAATCTTCGTCTACCCATCAGCTTTTTCATAATCTTGTTAACTATTTGCGTCAGCCCTCTGAGGCACTATGCAACCTCTGGTCATTGCAGTAGCCTCTGCGTGGATGACGCAGTCCCTTTGGCCTCTGCACTGACTCTGTTGGGCTCTGCGTAGCCTGGACTGGCTGCTGCTCTTGCTGTCTCTGCTTCTGCGCTAGTCTCTCAGTATTGTCTCTGCCTCTCTGCCTCGTGCTCATTGCCCCTCGTTGCTGATCACTGATTCAACTTTGCTTAGCAACCCCGCTCTAGCAAAATGAATGACTGATCACTCTGGTGTGTCCTCCAACTGACCCTCAAGCCTCCTCTTATACTTTTCTCATTGTTCCATCAACGACTGAGATTAAATCTCTAATCAACGATTAAGATTAGATTTGGCTTGATCCATGACTTCTGGAACCTTCTAACCCAGTTTTATATTATACCCATTAATATTTTATTTTTCGTAAGTTTAGACATAGGAACTCCATTAAAAATATTAATTATTTTAATATCTCCCAAACCGGGTACAATCTATCCAAACCATTTTCGGGTCTTGGAGATCTCATGTGCTTTAGCCTCTCCACCAATTTTCATGGCTAGAGCACATTCGATGCTACCCCAAATCAACACATCAAAGACAACACTGCTAGTCTCCTAGAGAGGGCATCCACTACCACATTGCGTTTACCCTTGACATACTCAATCTCAAAATTGTAAGCCTAAAGCCTACTCACCCATTTCTGCTGCCTCTCCTCCATTGACTGCTGCTCAAGGAGGAATCAATACTGTTGTGATCAGTCTTCACTTTGAACCGGTTGCTTGCTAGAATCTGTCTGAATTTCGCCAGTGCCATTTCTTAATGCCAACATCTCCTTGTCGTACACGGAGTACAACCGCTCATTAGGCAACAGTTTCTTGCTCTCAGACGCAATAGGATGGCGCCCCTGTGTCAAAACAACCCCAACCCCTTCACTAGAGGCATCACACTGCAACGCAAAGGGCTGTGTGAAATCCTGCAAGGCTAATACCGGGTAGCTGCTCATGACCCTCTTGAGGCACTCGAAAGCCTCCTCTGCCACTTACATCCACTCAAAAGCTCCCCTCATTGTCAAATCTGTATGAGGTGTTGCAAGCTGTGGGAACCCTCTCACAAATCTTCTATAATAAGTACAAATGCCCAGGAATCCCCTCAACTCCATCACATTCCTGGGTGTGGACCAATCCAATATAGCCTGAATCTTCTCCTAATGCACTTTCACTCCATATTCCCCAATCACATGCCCCAGGTACAACATCTTCATTAGTTCAAACCCACATTTGGACATCTTCGCATACAACTGTTGCTCAAGTATGTGAAGCACTTCCTCCAAGTGTTGAAGGTGCTCCTTCGATGTCCTATTGTAAATGAGTATGTCATCAAACAAAACCAGGACAAAGCATCTCAACTACCCACGGAACACATGGTATATACAAGACTGGAATGTAGCATCACCAAGAACTCGAAGTGTCCATAATGGCAATGAAAAGCAGTCTTCGAGATATCCTGCTCCCTCATGCAGATCTGGTGATAACCTGAACACAGATCCATCTTAGAGAAGTATTTAGCTCCTCTAAGCTCGTCCATCAACTCATCTAAGCGTGGAATGGGGTATATGTTCTTCAAGGTCTTCTTATTGAGAGCCTGGTAGTCGATACACATGCGCATCGTCCCATCTTTCTTCTTCACCAACACCACGGAAGAAGCAAATGGGCTCAAACTAGGCCTGATGTGTCCCAATCTCAACAACTCATGAATGGCCTGCTCTATCTCATCCTTATAGACCTTTGGGTGCCTATAAGGGGTGGTGATGACTGCGTTCACCCCAAGCACGGTCTGGCAGCCTACTTGGTGGAACATCCCCAAAAACCCTCAGTGCCTCTCCAATAAGGCTAGTATATATGGGTGTGTAGCCTGTGCCTATGTCCATGGCTTAGAAATCTGCAACTCAACTGCCCACTCCACATCTCCATGTCGTAAATTTGCCTCCATCTGGTGGGCTAAAACTGTCTGAGGGGGATACGAGTGCATTCCTCTCAGCACTACAGGCTTCCCATCTGGCCCCTTGAACTCCATCTCTAGCTTCTGTCAATTAGTAGTGACCTTACCCAATGCGTACAACCACTAGACACCCAACACCACATTGGTATCTAGGACATCAACCACGAAGAAATGATCAGTGAGTGAGTAGTTCCCTATCTTCAAGGTCAGCCTGAGGACATACTTAGTACACTGCATGGTCCGGTCTCCGGGTACCAAAACTGAGAACCCCTCAAATGTAGCTGTTTGGATGCCCCTACGCTCCACCATCTGGGCATCAATGAAATTATGGGTGGCCCCACTGTCAACCAGGATTGACAGATGTTGCCCCTATATGGTCCCCTTGATCCTGAGTGTCAAATACTTCGGCACACCCCGAAGTGAAGCAAGGACTCCCCCGGTTGGGGCAAACAACGCTCCTCTAGGTGGTGGTGGTGGCCCTCCCGATGATGGTCCTCCCTCATCCCCTAGCTCCTCAACTATCTCGGCCTCCTCCTCCTCCAGCTCACTATCTGAGAACACCTCAATGAAATGGGCCTTGCCCTTGGTGCACTTGTTCCCCGGTGCCCAAGGCTCCTAGCACGTGAAGCACAACCTCCTCCTCTGAAAATTTCTCTGAGTCTCATCATCCAGCTGGCCACATCCTCCATCTCTCTGCTGTGGCCTGGTGTTTCGGTTCCCTTGTGGTGTCGTGGGTCTAGAGGGAAGAAAATCGCGTGTCTTGGGCACTGCATCAATCATGTCTCAGGTCCTGGAGGTAGCATCCGAAAGAGATGTGTGTTTGTAATCCCTCGCCCAACCATGCAAAGGCTCAGCAAGTCCCTCCACAAATAACATAATCAGCGGGGCCTCTGAAATGTCAGTCACCATCACTACCAATCTTTGGAACTCTGTAATGTACACCTCTGCACTGCTAGTTTGCTCCAGATGGGTTAACTTCCTGAAATGCAACTCTAGGTCCTTCCTCTCAAACCTCTCCAGAAGCCTCTAGGTGAAATCTGTGTAGGTGATGTGCCCCAACGTGATCAATCCATGATAGTACCACTCTTGGGCATCTTCCTCCAAGTGAAGAGTAGCAAATTGTATGGCATCAACTTCCTGCATGGGGTTCAAATGGAAGTATGTGTCTAGCTTCTGGATCCATGCCCTGGCTGAACTCTTCGCTGACCCATCAAAATTCGGAAGTGTAACCTTCCCGCTAAATTCTGCACATCATGGTTGGATTTCCCCCTCTGTAGTGGCCTCTGGCCCCTATAGTGTGCCTCTTCTTGAGGTGGATGTATTCCCCAAAAGACAACACCCGCTTAATTTGGGCATCCAATCCCTCATAGTCATCAATGCCTGATGCAACCGAATGGACCAAATCTGCAACCAGGTCTGGCTCCCTCTCCGGCTTGGCCTCCACCATAAAGTGAGGTCAAGTAGGACAACTTGCCTGCCCACACTGGGCAGTATGTGGGAACTAATAAGTAAGGTTGCCTCCTCCTGCTCTGGAGCCCCATCACCTTCAGGCTCTCCCTTAGGCCTTGTTGTCATACAGAGTGTCTAGGCACCGCGATAACGCTCAGATTGGGGGCTGTCACCCTGATCCCCGATCTCTCTGTTTAAGTCATCTCCTTATAGCAGGCTAAGGGGGGTAGAACCTATGGGATAAAGGAGAACCAACTGGGAATCAGCCGGTTTGGGAGACACAACGAGGTAATCAAATACTTGATTAAGGCCTAGCAAGATTTAAAGCTTGATTAGATTTTAAATAATTAACACCAGTGCCTTAAGGAGTCAATGATTATCAACTGTTTCTTAGGAAATGATTAACGATTGCCTGAGAATATTTGCCAATCATCTAAACATGTAACCAGCATAAAAAGAAAACTCAAGCAATAATGATCAATTTCAAAAGATGCATAGATGCACAATGCTTTATATTCCAAAAGATATAAGAATCTTAATCAACCACGAAATTTAACAATCCACCAATTTTGATCCCAGAACTAAAAGATGTATGCTTAAAGAACCAAATCGTTATATAAACATTTAAGCGCATTTAACTATAGAGAAGTAAACCATAAAAGTTCACCTTTCAAATTTTAGCCTTAGCACAAGAAAAAAAATTTAAATTTGACAACTTAATTATTCCTTTAAGTGAATTTCTTTTAAATGTGCTAAGCTAATTTTTTTTTTTTTTTTTTTTTTTAAACCCCAAAATTTAAAATCATAAATCAATACAAAAGAAATAAAAAAGGAAAATCAACTCAAAATAAAAATCAAAGCAAAATTGATTTTTGGTTTTTGTATTTTTTGTTAAAACAATTAAATATATACATAAAATTAAAACAAAATCGAAAGAGCTAACTAAACTTACCATACAAGCTAAAATCGAAATCTATCGAAACCCAACCTAACCCTAACTCTAACCATAGTTGACATTTAATGAAATAAATAAAAAGATATGCACCCTAAATATCAAATGCATACAATTAAAAAGAAATCGAATAGTTCTGAATGTGTTTATGCTTATAGGTTCGAAGAAGGGTTGACGACAATAGCATGAAGGAGATGGGCAATGATGAGGGATGGCAGTGCGAAGGGAAGGCAACGGATTTGCGTGCGTGAGGAGCAGAGGACAACAGAATGGAGAAGGGACGAGGTATGGGGCTGCGTGGAGGGGCTTCTTGGCAGTGAAGGAATGCGCGGAATGCGGGCCGAGGTATAATGATGCGTGAAAGGATTCCGGCCGCAGCAGCGTAGGGTCAAGCAGATAATGGAGGTCTGGTTTTCTGCGATGAAGGCTAGGCAGCAATTGAGGAGATGGCAGCGAGGGAGTTTTGGTTAAACGCTGACAGAGTCAAGGGTAGGATTTGATGATTGTGTGAGGGAATAGGGACCTCAACGTTTGGTCTTTCACTTGTTTACGCAGGTTAATGGAGCTGAGGGATCCGAAGCGTAGAAGGACGCTGCGGGCAGGAACGAGAGAATGAACCACAGATTTAGGTAGAGGAGAAATGATGCGGACTGTGTGTAGATTTAGCAACAAATGGAGGGATAGCGTGGAGGAATTGAGGATACTCGGATTTGAGAAACAAGACAGCAGGGTCTGCGGAGTATGGCGGAGAAAAGAATGGCTGACAGAATATGGGGTTTGAGGATGAGTAGAATGCAAGGATAGCGGAATGAGGGTTGCACGCAGAGAAAGGAGAGCCCTGGGAGTGCTGTAGCAGCGTGAGGTGTGGAAAGAGTGATGATACAACAATCTCACAACCTGCTTAAATATTTTGAAAATTTTCCTGTAACACAATGAAACCCCGAGCAACAGAATTGTACACCTGCAGAAAACTGGTTCTGAGGCCAGATCTTACCCTCCAAGGCCTAGATCTGGCTTCGAGATTGAACCTCACCTTCAGATCTGCAACCTGCAATGATAAAAAATGCCCAGAAACAATATATGCAAGGATGAAACTAAAAACCCTAAAAACCAGCTAAATAATTACAATATCCACAAGTTAAAGGCTCTAAGCAGCCAGATCTGTCATTATGCCACACATATATTTTTAAAATTTTGAATTTAAGATGAGGTGCTTCAGAAAACCCTTCATGCATCCACAACAGAAGTTCTAATGATAAGCCCAGGATCAAAACCAGCTGGGCTCTTCAGAAAATGCTATCCGGGAGTTGGCTGGTCCAACTGAAGACTTCCCCGGTGATCTCAAAATCAAGGATTTCCTGCACAACTTAATTCAACCATTAACATAGAGAGAGAAAACAACAATAAAATTCAGATCTAATGAAGATACCTGCCATTATATTCAAAAATTAAACTATCATTCAAACCCCAGTGACCAAATAAGATACTTGTGCTTAAATCACTCTTCAATAAGGTATCATTAATGGCTGAAAATAAATATATGCATGAAAATAAAACATCTTACATCGTTTCCACGAAGAGTAACACGAGCAGAGATTAACCCCAAAGTATTTCTTTATTGCACATGAAAAATGATTACAAGAGAGCTTTCACTTAGCACACGATCAAAAGATCGGATGATCTCAACTGACAAATGACCTCCTATTTAAAGACAAATCTTCCAATGGCTAGTTCGAGTGATCATTGTCAAAGCGATCTCGACCGTTGATGAGGATCAAAATTTCTTTTAGTCTCATCCGTCCAAATTTTAAATATTGAGGCTAAGTTGCACGAAACGGCAATACGAAACGCGACCTCCCCAAATTTAGGAAACGGGGAAACGCGAATATATATATATATATATATATAAATATATATATATATATATATCTATATATATATATATATACATGTATATATATTAAAAATATTTAAAAATTATTATATATATGTGCAATCATAAAGCATTAATGATACATTATAATTTATTACATTTAAACATTAAGGTTAACTTTACATCACATTTACTCATGAGTCATGAATGATCACATAATGAAAATAAAAATATAGGAAAATCCCAAAGCAACCTTTATTATATATCCAAGGGCAAAATCTCAAAATCAGCCTTTATTTATATTAGTATACGAGGCTACAAGTACAACAAAGACTATAAGGTTGCAAGAACTATAGAGACAAAAGACTAATCCTCATCATAACAATCCTCATCAAAAATAGAAGCAGCACAATGCTCAACATTGGATGGTGGTGCTGAAGAAGATGATGCACCAATTCCACTTCCAGATTCGGCCTCAATATTCAGGGTAGCAAGAGAGAGCTCCAAATCAGGATTTTCTGCATCCACATCCCATTATTTAGAAGGACCACTGTTGTATTTTGGACCCCTACGAGATGCAAGGTGAAGGTTGGAGAGCACATAAACAAGATCCTCTCCTTTCTGTGAGCCCAACCTATTGCGCTTCACAGAATGAATAAAACCATAAGTGCTCCAATTCCTTTCTGCTGATGAAGAACTTTCCACTAGTGAAAGAATACGAATGGCAAGGTTTTGCAAATGTACACCATTTGCTCCATGACAAATCCACCACCTAACTGGATTCATGGCGCTTCTCTCCTCCAAAGCTGATATATCTACATAATCATCTATTCTTGCAACAAAACTGGCAAATTCCTCCTTTACCTCCCTATGTAGATGAGAAGGAAACATTCTCATAAGGGCCTTTTTCACCCCATTAGCCACCTCTCTATCCTTATGGGGTGCCTTCCTCTTCCCATTACTTTGAGCAATAAGCTCCTCATCATAAAATTTGGAGTTCAAAGCATGTGCTAAAGTGTGCAATGGAGTATTGAAATTGTTCCACCTATCAACAATGATTTTCTTGATCAAACCAGCAAAATGATCATCAACAAACAAAAGTTGTGGAGACTCTTGCGAAATGATTTCCATAGTTTTCTCAACCATGGAATCCATGCCATCATATACCTCTCCCAAGAAAGGTTGGTCAGTATCAGCACTCCGGAGAAGCTCAAATGCAGGGATTGTGAACTTTAGCAAGAAATCTACCTTGCTCCACCAATCCTCATCAAGGCACAATCTACGCACCATAGATCCCCGCTCTGAATCTGCTTGTCTCCACTCAATCCAAAGTTGACTCACCACCATAGAAACTAATGCATGCTTAACCTCAACAAGGCGACGCAACATCACGAAGTTTGAGGCATATCTTGTCTCAGCAACTTTTAACAACTCCAATTTGGAGTACTCTCGAAATATGGCCTGAGATTGGTGGTGGTTGGTGATGAATTTGATAATCTCCCTTACTTCCCCTGTGAGTTCCTTTATCCAGGAAACTTTGTTGTCGATCTCCTCTAAGATCAGATTCAGATTATGGACAATGCATGGTGTCGAAAAGATGTGGTCATAACTCCCCTCAATAATTAAACCTGCAGCTTTGCAAACTAGTGCATTATCCGTGACAACTTGCACCACCTTGTTAGGCCCTATTTGTTCAATAGCTTTTATAATAACATCAGCAATGAACTGTGCATCTTTCACCTCTCCTGAGCAGTCTTCTGCCTTGATAAACATTGCTCCTTTGGGGGAAGTGGCAATGATATTTATCAATGGTCTGCGCCTTATATCTGTCCAACCATCTGAGACTGTGGTAACCCCAGAGCTACTCCAGGAAGAACGAATTGGAGCTAAAATTTCCTCCACAAGGTCCTTCTCATTTTTAAGAAGCTGGGTTCTGACTTTCTCATAGTTGGGCCCCTCGTACCCTTGAGGAGCTTTGTTAACTGCCCTTATCATATCTTGCCAGTAAGGAGAGCGAACAACATTGAATGGGATACCACATGCATAAATGCACCTAGCCACTCTGGAATCAGTTTCTTCTCTTGCTTGCACATTCACCAATCTAGCAATTCTGCTATCCTGAACTAAAGGGGATGCCCCTGGGCCTTTGGTATTTTTGGGTGCTGGTTGTTCATGTTGTTGAGTGTGACCAGCTCTCCTCTTTCTTGCTTCAGCTGCAATCCTTGGCTCAATGTTAGATGGAGCTTGAGTAAGGTCATCATGCCTTCTCTTAGTACCATCCGCCTCATCTTGCTCTCTTTGATATGCCCTCCTTGCCAATGGATCTGCTGTTTTTGTGCAACCTGAAACCCCCTGTCCTCCTCCATGCAATAGATGTGCCTTCACTCTTGGGTAGGAGCCCTTATACGTATTATTGCAAAGATTGCATCGCCATTCCCATGAGCCACCACCTCCACATCTTTGAAGCTTCGTCACATGCCTCCAAAGAGGATAATATTCAGCCCTTGGGTTGGCCCTAGGGCTTGAACTTGCAGCTGCACTTTGGCTAGAAGCCATTGCTGCAAAAATAAATTTAAAAAACAAATCTATAAATAAAAAACGTCTTTCATATTTCTGGCTGCATAAACTCTAGAAAAATTGAAGAAACAGTAAGAAAAAACTAACAAAACGAATGTGGCTTACCCAAATTAATTTTTTATGGCTGAAACTACCCTAAAATGCCAGAAAAGAGGAGAAATATGGCTGTAGCTGAGCCAAATCTGCTGCAAAAATAAATTTAAAAAACAAATCCATAAATAAAAAACGTTTTTCATATTTCTGGCTGCATAAACCCTAGAAAAATTGAAGAAATAGTAAGAAAAAACTAACAAAATGAATGTGGCTTACCCAAATTAATTTTCTGTGGCTGAAACTACCCCAAAATGCCAGAAAAGAGAAGAGAAATATGGCTGTAGCTGAGCCAAATCTGTGGCTGCTGAAATCTGCTGCTGAAATCTCTTTCTCTTGTTGCTGAAATCTCTTTCTCTTGCTGCTGAAATCTACTTTGCTCACAGCTCAAAACACCCTAGCTTAAACAACTGCCAGTTTCCAAGAGAAACGACTTGCTGAATAGTGTGATGAGAGAATGAGACAAACTTCTCTTTTATAAGTTTAGACAGGCTTCTAGAACTCACTAGACAGCCTAAAAAAAATTAAAAAACAAATTAAAAAAAAAAAATTAAAAAAACACAAGTTTTTGGGGAAACGTGGGCTGTACGGCCGTGAAACGCGTTTCCGGCCGTACTGGCCACGTTTCTGTTTCGGGAAACGTGGCAGTACGGCCGGAAACGCGTTTCACGGCCGTACCAAACGCGTTTCCGCGTTTCGCCCCCGTTTCCGGCCGGAAACGCACCTCCCCCCCACGTTTCCTGCAACATAGTATTGAGGAAATTTAAAATTTTTCATTTAAATGCATTTTAATATATTCAAAAAATAAAATTTTGCATTTATTTCCTCAAAACTTTGACTTTGACTTAACCCCAGGGACATATGATATACACTTTAGCAAAATAATCAACTAACCTTAGTCCCTGGACTAGTTAAGATTTAATTTTCTAAAGGATCCACGAATTTTACCTCTGGAAGATTTTAATTTCCCTAGGACTTAGGACCTATGAAAGGATAAATTATTTTTCTAACCCTCAAGACATTTTGATTTTACATCATGATTTTTTTACATTTTCTACATCTCAAGGGGGAAAACCCATTTGACCAAGACCCTCACAGACTACCTAATTCTGCAACACAAATATAATCTAGCAGATCAAGCAATTTGTAATAAAATAACCTAACCAAATAGTTGGGATTATTCCCAAATCACTTTTACATAGGCTCGATCTAACACACTAGGACTCCCCTAAGATTCTAATGACAAAATCCATTCCGGCTTTGGGGTAAGGCCGAAGGAAAATTCTGCCGATTATGGATCGGTGAGACAAAAAACCTTTCGAAATGTAGATCATCACCAGAAAATTAGGTTTACCTAGGCAATTACATACATGACACAGATCTGCTGAGATTATTTACAATTTATACATGCAGACTGGGTTTACAATAAAACATGATCAGGCTGATGATGATAGTCGAACGACACGGACACATCGATCAGGCACTATCCCTTCAGTGAAAAAGGGGGTGTATTGCTATGGGTAGTTGACACATAGTGGTCAACAGGCCTACCACCTAATTGCAACCCCATCAACTACTGCATCATGTCCGTCATGATCTGCCCTTGCCTCATCATCTGCTGATTAGTCCTCAACAACTCCTCCAAAACTTGGTTCTAACCCATTGGCCTGGGTTGCTCGTTGTCCTACTGATTGTCCATCCCTTCTCTACGGTTCTCCACCTCGGTGTCTGAAAATGGGTCTGGGCCTTCATCTCTACCTCGACCCCTGCCTCTGCCTCTACCACGGCCTCTATGGAAAACTACCCCTTGGTATCGTGGTGGCATCACTTGCGATTGTTCCCCACCTTGGCCAAGAACATGCTTTGATACCACTGTAGTATTCCTAATGGAAATTTTACAATGATAACAAAGACATGCAAATATAACAACACAAAATTTTTGAGAAATGCATACACATAAATTGGAAAACTCTACAAATTCCCAAATTGACCAATTTTATTAACAATATTTGTTGTGGTACAAATGAGTTGGAGAAAGTGCACCTGGGCTTGCACAAGGCAAGCTACAAGCACCAGGTGATGAATACAAGAAAGCCCAACGACTGCAATAACCAGCTCCTCCAGAAAACTATATTGTTGCTCCAAAACTGCACTACTGCCTGACTTCGCCCCTTGATTTTCCCACCGAGTGCCCAGAAAATTCTAGGAATTTGAGATTGTAATCCTTGCCCAAAACTAAGAAAAACCCAGAAAGAGTTTCCCTTGGTTCCAACCTTCAAAAATTGACCCTTCACAGCTTGGCCCTCCTCCAAATTCGAATTCTGTTGCTGTGACTGATCCTGTCAATCTCTGCTCTCCCAACTCCAGTAATCCTCCTCAAATGACCCTCCAAACGATCTCCCAACCCCTCACCTCCAAACTCCCCTGGATAATGCTGTCCTAAAGAGTCTCACTCCAATGATCGCGCAGTCAAGGAGGAGATGACGCAGTTCTGTGTGTGATGAAGTGAGAGTTGTGTGTGGGATGACCCTCTTGTCTGTAGCTTCCCTCTACACTCCTGAAAATGATGAAAGGATGCTCCTATAGCTTCTCTAGACAATTTCCCTACGACCCTCCTCCAGAAATAACTGGTGAATTCTCCCTCTGCGCAGTGGTGGCTCCTGGATTGTGTGTTATGCTCCAGAAATGCATATGACCTATAACTGATGTTTCTTCCGGTCTCGGTGGTTAAGAAAAGCCTTCCTTGGGTGGCATAAGAAGTCCACCGAAGAAAGATTGAGTTTCTCTCCTTGGGAAGCTCTTGTGCTAAATATCATAATGTTGGCTCAGCTGAATAGCGAACGCAAATTTGATTTTCAATAGACAAAAGGCCCCTCCCACTCCATCATGCTTTCCTTTTATAAGTGTTGGCCATGCATTCCTTGTGTGTTCCTCCACCAATTCGATTTGGTTCAAGGAATTCGAATTCCTTCCTCCCAAGTGTGTATTTCATGTGGGCCCCATATTCCACTAGCATGCAAATAAAGCATTCCTCCTATGTTCTGCACCAAAATTTGCCTTGAGCTAGTATTTACCAAAATTGTCAAAATTTATTTTCCCAACATTAGGAAAATTTTAGGAAGGAACATTACAGTTAGTTAATTCCACCCTCAGAATTTCCCTGTTCACTATGACTCTTCCTCTGTTACTTTCCCTTTTGTTTTACTAGAGAATTTCTCCTTTCGAGCTCCCAAGAATCATAATTTTACCTCTCCTTGAATTCTTCCTCCCTTTCTTTCGTCTCCTCGTCTCCTTAAATCGCCAAGATTCCTTCATTGCCCTCAATAAAATATTGTCGGAAAATGTAGGCAGTCACTGCCCTTTGAAGCATTTTCCTATCCAGTGGCAGGCATGACAGTTTGATTAGCAGACAATCTGGGCAGCACGTGTGGCAGGCAACCTCAGGTTGACGCAGAGCCTGCGCAAGCCCAATTGGATGACTTGCTTTTCAGTGGCAGTCAAGTGTCGAGATTGCTCAGGTGAGGGTAATTTCCCTCAAGATATTTTTGCAAGTACTTTTCTCTGCATGATTGTTATTTTTGGCATTCAGATTGTACTAAGAAAATTTCACTGCTACATAATAATAAAAACCCTCAACCACTGCACTAGTTTTCCCAAGTTGGGTTTTTCGGGGACATTTGTCTAAAAATCATTGTGTTTTATTATTGTGTACGCTAGTATTTTCTCAGTTTCCAACGCTATTTTTTTCCGCAGTTTATTGGTGAAAATCACAATGTGAATTATTTGATATTTGTCGTAGCAGATAAATTGTTAAATAAATTAACAGTGAGGAAAATAATTTCCAGTTGCTGTGATACATGAAATTTTCACATTAAGTACCACAGTGAATATATTCATTATATTATCGCGAGTTAGGTATTTTCTTAGTACTTCAATCAATGTTATTGGAACCGAACCGGCCATTGAACCAAATAACCTTGTGAATCGGGAACCGGTCGAAACCAGACTGGAACTGGAAAAAAATCGGAAAAAAAACTGTTTACCAAAAACACTTAAAATATTCATATTTTAAAGAAAAAACAGATATATTCATGTACATCCATATGAATCCAAATCATCTATACAAAAATATGCAAAAGTTCTCATTTATATAGCAAGTAATAGTGCATATACCCAAAATAGCACTTAGCGCAAAACATCATTGAACCAAAAATGTTACAAACATCAAGAAGCAGGCTCTAAAAGGCCTTTATAGTCCAAAATAACATGCTAGATCATAGTATTATACTAAAACCTACAATACTACAAGCTACAACAATAGAAAATCAATGATCAAATAATCAATCATCATCAGAATCATCATCATCCTCATCCGCCTCATCTTCCTCTTCCTCATCTAAAAGATGAGTAGCATCCAAGTCTGCAATGGGATTATGGCTTGATTCCCCTAGCCCTGAAGCTGCTACTAGTGCTTCTTGTTGATTTCTAGTAGCATCAGATGTCTTCTAAGTCTCAAAATTTTTAAGGAGGCTTAGACACATGCATTCTCCAATACCCAAAAATCGTTTTGGGAAATTCCACCCGTAGTCAGTTTTATTAAAATAATTAATTATTTTAAATGGGACATGTTGACCCTGCTGCTTACACCTACCTACAAGTCAGTGATAAAAGCTTTCAAATTCAACCCCACAAGGTGTGGTTGGTGGTAGGCAACTCAGAGAAGGGGCTGTCAAACTGATTCCGATTCTCTCCATTTGAGCTATCTCCTAGGTTAGCTAAGGGGGGTGGTCCCTAATGAAAAGTTAAGTTAAAAAGATGTGAGTTTCTAGGAGAATTGTTAGAGTTAATAGATTATCTCTTTAAGATTTATAAGTAAAAACTGATATGAGAAATAACCATCAATACATAAGATAAGCATGAAATACATAAACAACCAGTGCCTTCAAAGTATTTCTCTTTAAGAAATGAAGTTGTATTTTGCTTAAAATGAAGTGAAATGCTTTCAAATGGAAAGCCAAAGTAATCCTAAAAAGTGAAAATATAAATTGTTAGCACAAGATATTATAAATGCTTTTAAGATGAATAAGTCTATAAATCAAAGCATGGAAACTATCTTGCTCAAAATGACACAAAAAAAACTCAAATGTTAGACCAAGATGACAACATGCAATTAAGTTTGCAACCCAAAATAATAGTTCTTGAAAGTGAAATCAACCATTCGTGACAATATGCAATTAAACCAAAAGATGAGTCAATTTCCACGTACAAGAAAATTAAACTTGTTGCTAAATTAAAGAGATTACAATGCTTGCATCCAAAGTTCCTCTTGAAATAAGATTTGCATGTGAGACTTTTAAATCATCCAGATAGCAAGAAATTTAAGAACTTTGCAAACAAAGCAATGTGATGGAATGTTGTTCTTGGTTTATTTTATTAATTAGTGCTAAGGCAAAATTACAATTGAACTCTAGTCCTCAGACCTCATCCTTGGCCAAATATTTGGATCTCACAATGAGGAGTCAATAGAGATAGAGGGTCCTTAAAAGTCTATTCAACCAACTTAAGTTGGAGGTAAGTTTTAGTGATGCTTGGGCATGTAAATAAATTAATCAAACAATGAGAATTAACTTCTACTTGAAATGTACTTGCTTGACATGAAATAAAATATTACTTTATGGAGAAAATTTGTCCAAATACTTGATGCATGTAAAATGTGTTTAATGGTGAAACATAAGTAAACTTGGAACTATATTCAAGCCAAATAAAATAAAGTAAAAAGTGTCTGCATGCAAAAAATCTAAACTTGTTATGGATTTAAAATATGTAGTAAATTAAATTAAAGTGCATGCAAAATGAGTGTGATGCATGTTGTGTTAATTTCCCAATTAGATGATATGCATGCAAAATGAAATAAACCAACAAAGTCAAACCACCAAGCCTCTCCAAAAGGTGGAGAGATAGGGATACCAATGGGTAAAACCCACGCTCCCAAAATCAGATATTTTATTAGTTGTTACAAGAAGGAAAAGACAATGAAGTCTTTGTGAAAATTCTATCACTACAACAACTGATTTATTTTACCTACTTATTTCCCGATAAGTTATTTATGAAAATCCTTTAATAAACATTAAAATAAATTTTGTTGTAGATGTCACATCATAATACAGAAACAAACACATGCACAAGAATTAACACACAGACACAAATATTTTGGACAATCAGTCCCTGGAAAAATCCAATGTGGGAAAACCGGTGCAGCGAGGGAGGAATTTATTTTTCAGCAATTCTTCAGTACAACTGGGTGCCAAACTGGCTTACCCAATAGAGAAAAAATTCTTTAGCACTTCCCCCAGTCTCAACGTCAGCCTTGATGACCTCTGTGTTGCTCCCAGACCATCTGCGTCAGCCCCTACCTCTCTGCATCAACACTGGGCTTCTCTGCGTCACCCACGCAGGCTCTCCAATGATTGCGCAGTCTGCAACCTCTGTGTCTGTCTAAGAGGCTCTGTGCCTGTCTCTCCAACCTCTGCGTTGTTCCCCTGGCATTGTTCCCAACTCTCTGTCCCGTACTTGCTGCCTCCTGCTGCTCTCTAGACCACTAGTTCGAATTTCTTAGCTAACCCCGCTCCAGAAATCGAACTAACTGGTCTCCCTCAGTGTGTTCTCCAACTGACCCTCAAGCCTATCCTTATACTTTTCCTGTTGGTCCTCCAACGACCGAGATTAAATCTCTAATCAACGGCTAAGATTAGATTTGGCTTGATCCATGACTTTTGGAATCTTCTAACCCAGTTTTATATTAATACCCATTAATATTTTATTTTTCCTAAGTTTAGACATAAGAACTCCATTAAAAATATTAATTATTTTAATATCTTCCAAACCGGTTAGAATCTGCCCAAACCATTTCTGGGTCTTGGAGATCACATGTGCTTTAGCTTCTCCACCAATTTTCATGGCTAGAGCACATCCGATGCTACCCCAAACCAACACTGCCTCTTAGCGAGGACTGTGCTCTAATAATACTCCACACTGAGCATTACTCTGATCATACGACATCGGTACCTGCGCTGATGCAAAGCCCCCCTGCTCAAAACATCCTCCGCACTGTTGCATATTGTATTTCTGCCCATGGCGCTATCACTGCCATTACTACATCTGTACTGTAGCTCTCTTTGCATTGGTGTTGCTGCTGGTCCATCTTCCCAACACTGCATCTGCACTGCAAACTCCTTCTCATCATGTTGCATTGTGCTACTGTTGATTGCTATTGCACCGCAACATCATACCCATTTCTACTACAGAAATGGATTTTTTATCATCCCTATCTTATCCCTGAATAATCAAACTTGGTTCTTCCAAGGGCCTTGGTAAGGATGTGTGCCACTTGTTCTCCTGTAGGATTGTAGCTCAACTGTACAGCTCCTCGTTGGACACAGTCTCAAAGTGACACCGGATATCAATATACTTTAACCAATCGTGAAATACTCGATTCTTAGAGAGCTTGATGCAACTCTGATTATCACACATGATCCTGGTCGCCTCCATCTTTCTTTTGAATACGTCCACAAGCAGTTTTCTGAGCCATATGGCCTCGCACAAAGTGTTGATTTTTCTGAATCTAACACATCAGAAATTCTTCCTGCACTATCTAGTTTATTTCAGCTACTTGTTTAATTACTGAACAAGTTATTTAACCATATAAATACTGAAATAAACACAAATGCAGTCTCAACCATCCACAAATCATCAACTGAAAGAAATACTTTTATATTAATTATTTTTATTTTTCTAAGTTTAGACTTAGGAACCCATTAAAAATATTAATTATTTTAATATCTCTCTCACCGGGTAGAATTTCCCCAAACCATTTCTAGGTCTTGGAGATCTCATGTGCTTTAGTCTCTCCACCAATTTTCATGGCTAGAGCACATCCGATGCTACCCCAAATCAACACGAAGTTGTGCTCACGACCATGTATTCTGCCTCAGCTAAGCTCAGAGCCACAGATTTTTGTTTCCTACTGCACCAGGAGGTCATTCCTGATCCAATGTTGAAACAGTACCCAAAGGTACTTTTCTGATCCACTGAACTTCCTGCCCAATCTGCATCAGTAAACCCACTCAATTTGATATGTTTACGCCTAGTGTACAAGAGTCCATAATCAACTGGTCCCTGAAAATACCTGAAAACATGTTTGGCTGCTGCCCAGTGTACCCTCTTCGACTCCACCATGAATTGATTGAGGGTGTTGACAACGTAGCAAATGTCAGGCCTGGTATTTGACCAGATACATCAGGGACCCTATGAGCTGCATGTATAAGGTGGGATCAACATCTTTGTCTTCTGATGCAGCAATCTTCTTCCATTTGGTTATCATTGGAGTAGCCATGGGTCTATAGTCCTCCATCCTGAATCACTTTAGGATTTCTGTAGCATATCTCACTTGCCCAAGGAAGATCTCCCCCTTTTGCTACCAAACTTCCAACCCCAGGAAATAATGCATTTGTCCCAAATCTTTCATGTCGAACTCCGTGGCTAGATTCTTCTTGTAGTCCCCTATGAGCCTAGATAATCTTGTGAGGAAGAGATCATCCACATATAATACTAAGATTAGAGGCTTATTCTCTACAACCAGATAGTAGAGATTTGGATCTGCGTCACTCTTGACAAATCCCATTTCCTGCAAGTAGCCATCGATTCGCCGATACCACACTCTAGGTGCCTATTTTAGTCCATAGAAGGTGTTCTTCAATCTGCATACATAAGATTTCTTCTCATGTGTCTCAAAGACCTCTAGTTGTTCAATGTATACCTCTTCTTCGATCACAAAGTTCAGAAATGCCTTTTTGACATTCATCTGATGAATCTCCCACCCCATCTCTGTTGTAAGAGATATCACGGTTCTAATAGATGTATACCTGGCTACTACGATGAAGGTCTCTTCATAGTCAATTCCTTCCTTCTGAGCATACCCATTAGCCACAACCTGGATTTGTATTTCTCAACACTGCCGTCTGCAGCATATTTGATCTTGTAGATCCATCTCTAACCTACCACTGATCTGTCTTGAGGCCTTGGCACTACCTCCCAAACATCGTTTACCATTATGGAGTTGTACTCCTCTACCATTGCATCCAACCAAACCTGATGTTGAGCTGCCTCCTAAAAACTGGCAGGTTCCCCATCTTGAGCTACTAATGCCTGATATCTATCTTGCTGTTTTTGCTCCCTCTTATTGTTCCTTGGTGCACTAATGAACTCCTCTGCATCTTGCAGAATCTGACAAAGTTCCCTGCTCGTTCTTCCTCTGCCAGCAGGTGCTTCTGTTAGCTCCTCCTCATCCTGTGATTCTTCCTGACCCAAGGAAGAATTCTTTTCTTCCATTGGTTGAAGAGGTTTAATCAATGGTTCCTCTTTTAACTGCTCCTCGGAAGGCATTTCTCGAGATTTTCTGAAAGCCTTGTCTTCCATCAACTTCACATCTCGTCGAACTACTACCTTCCTACTCCCTGGAAGATAGATTATGTATGCCTTAGCATTCTCGCTATATCCCACTAGATATCCTTTCTCTACAGTTTGATCCAGCTTCTTCCTCTTTTCTTTGGGTATGTGGCAATATGCTAAGCTCCCAAATATCCTGAAATGACTGACTTCAGGCGTCTTCCCTGTTAAAACTTTCTCTGGAGTAATCTTGCCCAATGCCCGATGAGGAGTTCTATTCTGAACAAAAACTATTGTGTTGCATGCTTCTGCCCACAGGAATTTTTGCATATCCTGATCATATATCATGACCCTAGCTGCTTCTACAATAGTCTTGTTCTTTCTTTATGCTACTCTATTCTGCTCTGAATTGTACGGAGCTATCCAATCTCTTCTGATGCCCTCCTTAGCGCAAAAATCTGTGAAGTCCTTATCAACATCCTCTCCACCATTATCTGAGCGCAAAACTTTAATTTTCTTCCTAGTCAGATTCTCCACCAGAGCCTTAAACTCTTTGAATCGACAAAAAACCTCGTCCTTGGTTTTCAGAAAATAAATCCAAGTTTTCCCTTAGTGGTCACAATGAAAGTAAGGAAGTACTTGGTACCACTAAGAGCTTTAGTGGACATGGGACCGTAGATATCCGAGTGTATCAATCCTAGTACACTCTTGGCCCTGTTTTTACTTCTAAGAAACGCTGCATTGGCATACTTTCCTAGAGCACATCCTCTGCATACATCATCTCGTTCCGTCCTAAGATCCAAAACTCCTGTTACAGTGCTCCTAAGGATTCTCAGAGCCCCATGGTGCAAATGTTCCATTCTTTTGTGCCATAGTTCGTTCAAATCCTTGTCTCCATGACTACCTATTAGTGCCATTGGTGATTCTTTTGATCCCGATCTGCACTTTCTTTTTCCAGCTCGGGTGTTTGATGTATACTTTCTCCTTAATGAAGAAAGCATCATAGCCTTTGCCTTGAAGTTGCGACACAGAAAGTAAGTTCATCCCCAATTGTCGTACATGCAGCATATTGGTAGCACAGAACCGCTCTCCCGTTTCTGTTTGAAAAGCTATGGTACCCCTCCTGACTGGAGTACATTTTGCCTTGTTCCCCATGGTGATTTGAAAGTTCATCTTCTCCTCTCGATAATCTGTGAAACATTCCCGGATTCCTATCATATGCCAAGAGGCCCAATTTTCTATGTACCATACCTCTGATGATGTAGAGCTAGTCACACAAGCCACTTCTTCTTCCAGCGTGGAAGCTAACATAGAGAAATAGAAATCACTTTCTCCTGTGCAGTTTTCTAAAAATCTGTGCGAGTCTCCTGACGTAGATGCCTCTGCATCATGGTCTCAACCCATAATTGATTTTCCATTCCTATCTCTGATTACTTGCTCAGATACCATGTGAAAATTCTATCACTGGAACCACTGATTTATTTTATCTACTTATTTCCCGAAAAGTTATTTATGAAAATCCTTCAGTAAAGATTAACATAAATTCTACTGCAGATATCACATCATAATACAGAAACAAACACATGCACAAGAATTAACACGTCGACACAAATATTTTGGAAAATCAGTCCCCGGAAAACCCAATGTGGGAAAATTGGTGCAGCAAGGGAGGATTTTATTATTCAACAATTCTTCAGTACAACTGGGTGTAAAATTGGCTTACCCAACAGAGAGAAATTTTTTCAGCACTTCCCCCAGTCTCAGCATCAGCCTCGATGACCTTTGTGTTGCTCCCAGACCCTCTGCATCATTCCCTGCCTCTCTACATCAGCACTGGCCTTCTCTGCGTCTGCCTCTCCAACCTCCGCCTCTGCCTAAGAGGCTTTGTGTCTGCCTCTCCAACCTCTGCGTCTGCCTCTCCAACCTACGCATTGTTCCCCTAGTGCTGTTCCCGACTCTCTGTTCCATACTTGTTGCCTCCTGCTGTTCTCCAGACCACTAGTTCGAATTTCTCAGCTAACCCCACTCCAGAAATTGAATTGACTGGTCTCCCTCAGTGTGTTCTCCAACAGTTGATTTGGAGTAGCATCGGATGTGCTCTAGCCACGAAATTTGGTGGAGAGGTTGGGGCATATGAGATATCCAATACCCAGAAAGGGTTTGGGCAGATTCTAAACTGATAAGGAGATATTAAAATAATTAATATTTTTAGTGGAATCTGTAAGTCTAAACTTAGGGAAAATAAAATATTAATGTGTATTAATATGAATTTGTGTTAGAGTGGTCCAAAAGACATGGATCAAGCCAGATCTAATCTTAGCCATTGATTAGGGATTTAATCTTGGCTGTTGAGATGTCAACAGGAAAAGTATAAGAGGAGGCTTGAGGGTCACTTGGAAAACACACCAGAGTGATCAGTCATTTTATTCTCTAAGAGCGGGGTTTGCTAAGAGAGATAGAATCAGTGATCGGGAGAGCAGTTGATGGGCATTGAGTACAGAGAGACAGAGAGGCAGAGATAGTGTCGGGAGAGCAGCACAACAGCCAGAGAGAGACGCAGGAGTAGCCAATGCTCATGCAGGACCATGCAGAGGCAGCGAAGCGCTGCGTAGAGTGCTAGAGAGGCCAGTGTAGCTGACACAGAGGCTCAGAGAGCTGACACAGGGCCTCTTGGGGCTGACGCAGGCCAAGATAGGCTGACCCAGGGCCAACGCTGGGCAAGGAGAGGCTAATGCAGTCCAAAATGGGCAGACACTGGGGTTTCTGGGGCAGATTGGTGCTGAGTAGCTGCCCGAAGGATTATCCGGGGTTTCAGCCAGTAGATTTGTCAGAAATTGAGAGGTATTACTACCAAGGAAATTCTCTATTGGGTAGGCCAGTTTTGACACCCAGATTGTACTTTGATATTTCTTAATAAGAAAACCCTCAAATAGCTGCTCCGGTTCTCCCACATTAGGTTTTTCCGGGGACATTAGTCTAAAATAAATGGTGTCATATGGTGTGTTTGTTCTTGTTTCTTTTAGTTGCTGATCTGTAATATGTTGAGCATGCACTGGTGTTTATTTTTAGTATTTACTTCGTAAATAACTTGTTAAGGAAAAATAACAAGTAGGTAGGAATAAATCAGATAAAGTGCATGAAGGGTTTCTAAACTAAGTAAACTTAGAAACTTCAACACCAATTGACCCTGAAGCCTCTTCTTATACTTTTCTTGTTGGTGCTCCAACGACCGAGATTAAATCTCTAACCAACGACTAAGATTAGATTTGGCTTGATCCATGACTTTTGGAACCTTCTAACCCAATTTTATATTAATACCCATTAATATTTTATTTTTCCTAAGTTTAGACTTGGGAACTCCATTAAAAATATTAATTATTTTAATATCTCCCAAACCGGTTAGAATCTGCCCAAACCATTTCTCGGTCTTAGAGATCTCATTTGCTTTAGCCTCTCCACCAATTTTCATGGTTAGAGCACATCCGATGCTACCCCAAATCAACAGTCTTCTCTAAAATCCAAGGAAAGTCTTAACAAATTGGCATCAAACCATAGAGTTTTCCTCGCTGAAAATTTCTGCAATTTGAGGCCCACAAAGGCTCAACAAAATGCATATTTTTTTTTTTGAAGAAGAGAAGATAAGCCTCCTTTATGGCCACGACCAAGAGAGAGCAAGAGATGGCCAAAATGAACTCGGCCTCCCTCAAGAAGAACACAACCTTATCCAAGATGAATTCAGGCTAAAGGTTGAAGTAATCACTAAATCTGAGCCCTAAGGTCCTGCATGCAAATTTGTAAGTAATTTTCCGATGATGAATCCCGCAAGTAGCCACAAGAGAAAAGGTTAGAAACAATATACAACAACAAATGCTAGTTCAAGATAACTATAGAGTATGTTACAAAAATAATCTACAAGAGGTTAGGCGAAAGAGTATGAACACGCTCTCCTCTTTGACTATCTATGACTTAGCTCTTTGAAATAGCCAGATATTGATAAATGAAGTACAATACGTAAAAATATTTTTTTCCAAGTTTGATATTTTGATGCAAGAACTAAAAGCTTTAAGAAACTCGAAAGAATTCCTGCAAGACACAAATAAGATATAGATGAGACTTTGGAATTCAAAACTTGTGGGTTCTCCTTGAATATTTTTCAAGAATGGGTTGATTCCTCTGAGAATTTCCCCACACTTGAAAAGTTTGACCAAATAATGATTCATTGATAAAACTTTACCACAAATCATTAAATCGACATGAAATTAAATAAGTGCAGTGGAAAGAATTCCTAGAGATACATCTATTATACACTAGAAGATTTCTTTTGCTAAAGAAAATAATTAATTCTTATGCTAATATGAGATAGATGCATACTAACATAACTTGAAACAAACATGAAAGAAACAATGACATGAGGAAATAAATAGAAGCATAACAACAAGTCAAGAATTTACCACACATGCAAGGAGAAGAACACCATCACGTTTTACCCCAAAGACTGTTGCATTATATTGCAAGTAGTGAATACAATCCCATAGAGTCTCCTCAAGCACGATAACTCGTATTAAATATACAATATGAGAGCATATAGCTTCATTATATAGAGAGTTTGGAGCAAATCCAAGGAAGAATGAGTGAGAACTGAATTGGAGCAAATTCAAGGAAAGATAAGTCAATTTTCGATGTGGAGAAGATAGGGACACCAGAGCAAAATCGAATT